>CM060951.1:209132544-209732544 GCA_030765055.1 Mantis religiosa | reverse complement strand
AGTTGCCACCACTGATTAGGTAAAAACAGAATCACCGAAGGTACCTACATAAGGAAATGTTCCAGAAGTGATTCCAAGATTAGATAAAGGGCTGGTGCAAGTACGAGGCATGTTTTTTTAAGTCAGTACCGTTTTGGAATTAAAAAAAGACGTGCATAGATATCGCAATAATTTTATTTTTACATGAAAGCCTGTACCTTATTATACTTTTCTACATAATTTCCGTGAATATTGAGGCGCTTGTCATAACGTGGCACCAGTTTTTGAATACCCTCCTCATAAAATTCTGCCGCCTGACGTGTTAATCACTGTATCACAACTGTTTTGACTTCGTTATCGTCTTGAAGACGCTGACCGCCCAGATGTTTCTTCAAGTGCAGGAACAAGTGGTAGTCGCTGGGCGCAAGATCAGGGCTGTATGGAGGATGATCTAGAGTTTTCAATTGAAAAGATTTGATGAGATCTTTGGTCCGATTAGCCACATGTGGACGAGCATTGTTATGCAGCAAAACGATACCCTTACTCAACTTGCCACGCCTTTTGTTCTAGATTACACGGCGCAGATTGTTCAATGTCTCACAATAAGACGCTGCATTGATTGTCTCATTACGAGGCAGAAACTCCCCTAGCAATACTCCTTTTCTGTCCCAAAAAACTATGCACATGATTTTCCGGGCAGAAATTGTTTGCTTAAACTTCACTTTTGTGGGTGATGAATGTCGCTATTCCATGGATTGTTGTTTCGATTCTGGTGTGACGTAGGCCACCCATGTTTCGTCACCAGTAACAATTTGGTCTAAAAAATCTTCACCTTCATTGTGGTACCGCTCAAGGAAATTCAATGCACTGCCTAAACGTTGGATTTTGTGCAAATCCGTCAACATTTTCGGAACCCAACGTGAACACAATTTCCGGTACTTCAAGTTATCGGTCACAATGCGATACAAAACACTACGAGAATATTGAGGAAAATAGTCCCACAATTATAAAATTGTAAAGCATCTGTTTTCTCTCACCTTTTCGTCCACTTTCTACACCAAATCTTCAGTAACGACCGAAGGACGCCCATTCCGTTCTTCATCATGCACATTTGTGCGGCCATCTTTAAATGCTCTCACCCATTTCCTTACCACTCCATCACTCATAATATTTTGTCCGTAAACTTCACAGATCTCACGATGAATATCGATCGGTTTTACGCCTTTAGCACTAAGAAATCGTATAACAGCCCGTACTTCAATCGGCGGAACTCATGATTGTCGGAGGCATCTTAAACACTCAGTAACCAACGTATACAATGAAGAATCAGACTGTAATGGCGTCAGTGCGTAGACAAGAGATGTAGATAACCAGCGTGCATGCGCGGAACGCCGATCGTAGCGCTGTGGCGGCGGAATTGCAAAACGGTACTGACTTAAAAAACATGCCTCGTATATTACGAGGGCTAATCAACAAAGAATGAGACTGATCTTTTATTCACAGATGTTTATTACTGCAATTCAATGTTTACATGATCTTTTTCAAAGTAGTCCCCTGCTACTTCAATGCACTTTTTATAGCGTCTCTGCCAGTCCTTGAACACGTGCTACAGACCAATCTTTGTCAAGTTCTCGAGAATCGCCTCACTTTACTTGAGCACTGCTTCAGAGTTGTCAAATCGAATACCCCTAAGCTTTGCCTTTAGTGATTCTTCTTTTTTCTTCTACCTCAAGGCTTTGGATTGTTTAACCCGTTCCGGCTCCAAATTCGTCTGCCCATCTTTTCTTCGGTCTTTGGAGCTTATGAGTAATATTATGTCCCTTGGACAAGCTACCAACGTATCGCAAGTTAAGTTGAGAGAGGGGCTGCCTCTTTGAGCCTTTAGTGATAGGAATAAAAAATGTCACAGGATGCAAGATCGGGCCTATAAGGTGGATGTGGTACACAGGTAATGTTGAATCGAACCAGAAACTGCATGACTAGATTTGCGACGTGAGGCCGTGCATTGTCATGATGAAGTCGCTACCCAGTCCGAGAAAGCTCTGGTCATTTCTTTGCAATGTGCTTCCTCAGTGTAGCCAATACTGACGTGTAGTATGCTGCTGTAACAGTAGTGTGAGGGGGGACTGCATGTGACGTGAGGCCGTGCATTGTCATGATGACGTCGCCAGCCAGTCCGAGAAAGCTCTGGTCGTTTCTTTGCAATGTGCTTCCTCTGTGTAGCCAATGCTGACGTGTAGTGTGCTGCTGTAACAGTAGTGTGAGGGGGAACTGCAGGTGACGTGAGGCCGTGCATTGTCATGATGAAGTCGTCACCCAGTCCGAGAAAGCTCTGGTCGTTTCTTTGCAATGTACTTCCTCAGTGTAGCCAATATTGAGGTGTAGTATGCTGCTGTAACAGTAGTGTGAGGGGGAACTGCATGTGACGTGAGGCCGTGCATTGTTATGATGAAGTCGCCACCCAGTACGAGAAAGCTCTGGTCGTTTCTTTGCAATGTGCTTCCTCAGTGTAGCCAATACTGATGTGTAGTATGCTGCTGTAATAGTAGAGTGAGGGGGGACTGCATGTGACGTGAGGCCGTGCATTGTCATGATGAAGTCGCCACCCAGTCCGAGAAAGCTCTGGTCGTTTCTTTGCAATGTGCTTCCTCAGTGTAGTCAATACTGACGTGTAGTATGCTGCTGTAATAGTAGAGTGAGGGGGGACTGCATGTGACGTGAGGCCGTGCATTGTCATGATGAAGTCGCCACCCAGTCCGAGAATGCTCTGGTCGTTTCTTTGCAATGTGCTTCCTCAGTGTAGCCAATACTGACGTGTAGTATGCTGCTGTAACAGTAGTGTGAGGGGGAACTGCATGTGACGTGAGGCCGTGCATTGTCATGATGAAGTCGTCACCCAGTCCGAGAAAGCTCTGGTCGTTTCTTTGCAATGTGCTTCCTCAGTGTAGCCAATACTGACGTGTAGTATGGTGCTGTAACAGTAGTGTGAGGGGGAACTGCATGTGACGTGAGGCCGTGCATTGTCATGATGAAGTCGCCACCCAGTCCGAGAAAGCTCTGGTCGTTTCTTTGCAATGTGCTTCCTCATTGTAGCCAGTACTGATGTGTAGTATGCTGCTGTAACAGTAGTGTGAGGGGGAACTGCATGTGACGTGAGGCCGTGCATTGTCATGATGAAGTCGCCACCCAGTCCGAGAAAGCTCTGGTCGTTTCTTTGCAATGTGCTTCCTCAGTGTAGCCAATACTGACGTGTAGTATGGTGCTGTAACAGTAGTGTGAGGGGGAACTGCATGTGACGTGAGGCCGTGCATTGTCATGATGAAGTCGTCACCCAGTCCGAGAAAGCTCTGGTCGTTTCTTTGCAATGTGCTTCCTCAGTGTAGCCAATACTGACGTGTAGTATGGTGCTGTAACAGTAGTGTGAGGGGGAACTGCATGTGACGTGAGGCCGTGCATTGTCATGATGAAGTCGCCACCCAGTCCGAGAAAGCTCTGGTCGTTTCTTTGCAATGTGCTTCCTCATTGTAGCCAGTACTGATGTGTAGTATGCTGCTGTAACAGTAGTGTGAGGGGGAGCAACATGCTGGTAAATTATTCCATTACAGTCAAACAATTTGATCACCATTACTTTCCCTGCGGATGGAACAACTTTTGCCTTTTTTGGTGTTGGAGAACCTGGCGATTTCCACCATGTGCTGGCTTGTTTTCCTTCAGGATCACAATGATGCAGCTGATCACTAAAGGTAAAGCTTAGGGGTATTCGATTTGAGAACTCTGAAGCACTGCTGAAGAAATGTGAAGAGATTCTCAAGGACCTGACAAAGAATGGTCTGCAGTCTCAGTATTCGTTGACAGCCCTCGTATATGAAAGGGATTAGTTAGAATTTGATGAATAAATATTCTTCAGGAAAACAGAATTATTGGCTTTATATTTTGACCTCTCCTGGTATATATAGCACTTTTTTTTTTTACTTTAAGGAGATCTATATTTTAGATGTAGTAATATTTAGAGTATCCCTTAAGGGTTTACAGCCCACCATTCACAGACAGTCAGGGCTTTTTCTAGTGTTTTGGATTCGGAGCGTCTCAGAGTATGTATCTCCGATAAAATCCCGGTATCGAAGTTTTGAGTAGAAAATAATGCTTCCTCTACGGCACATACACTTTTTACAGAGAATAACAAAAGGTGAGATTTTTGTTCTCGAAATGTTAAAATTGTGTATGGAGTACCGTTAAGAGCGCTCACTTGAGAATTGAGTTATAAACTAAACAAAGGTGTAATAAGGTCGCCGTTGCAGAGCAAGCAGGCAGCCACGGAAATTGCAATAGCAGAAACCGGTTTGGTTTGCAGAGAAAGCTAGCAAGCACCCACCGGCTCTCTGCATGTAGGATGCAAATATCTCGGTACCTCTCTCAAACTTTAACACCAAATATATATTTTTAGTAAGCGTGGGCCTTTTACTAGTTCATGACTGTGTTAAAAATACAAAAGCCATTCGCTCAGTATTCAAAAACTTTCAACACGCTGGTCATGTCAACTTTGGTTTCTTGCAGAATGTGACAATCGCCTTATTCAAGAAGGCCGTGAGTCTAAGTTAAAATACTTGAATAAAATGGCGGATAATTTCTCAAAAGATGAGTAAGTTTGCAAAATGTTTTAATTCATTAATTAATTAAACCTTTTTACCTTATTTTCATCGTAAATAACCTCCATTATGTGGAATGTTATTGTTTTCTAATAGCGCTGTTGTCAACACTGATACTACACAAGGCAAATGAACATCGCAACCCGATGAATATCATGACCAGAGAAAGGTAAAACAATACCATACGTTTATATACAATCTATATTATATCTATAAATATTTAGGGCTGTCTAAAAATAGCGTATGATACAGGGTAAAAAGGATTTTATATTTCTCGTAGATCACGGCCCGCGGTCTCGTTTCGGAATCGCGCTACTCAGAAGTCTTCCTTTTAACATTTGTAACCCCATATTTTTAAATTCTGAGATTCTTGGTGATTCTTATGCCATTTTTATGCCCAATTCAGTTATTGAACCATTTTGCTTGAAAACTGGACAGAAATAGTTTAAACTTGCATTTATTTATCCATGTTGAAATCAAAGTACGGATAACTCCGCTGTAGTTTAGTTTTATTGTAAGACAACTCCTCCAGTAGCCAATAAGAAGCTGGCATTCATCCTATCTGGTCTCAACATGCATCATAAATCTAATATGGCTGATTGTTTATAGTGCATATTCCAAAATTTTACAATTTACAACTTTTGGCTACATTTACTTGTCTTTACCTTGTTGCTACCTTGGCTTACATGACACCCTGGTCTTCTGCTTTGCCTGGTAGCTCTTAACCTCTATGCCTCCTTGTTACTTAATTAGTCCCATTCTTACGCCCCCCCAACCTCCTTTCTTATATTCTTTACATTTATAGCCCATATTTCTTTTACTTTCTGCAAGAACCCACCAATACTTCTTACCTTCTTACTCCTTACGTCCTTCAACGCCAACTCAGGTAGGGCGATGAATGAAATTATGTTCAAATGAGTACAGGGTACATAGAGCTTAGAGTTACCTGACATTCTTATTTCAGGATAAAGGAAAACCTCCAAAGTTGTCATATCGAAGTTGTTGAAATTATGTTCAAATGAATCCAGGGTACATGGAGCTTAGAGTTGCTAGACATTCGTCTTTCAGGATAAGCTAAAATCTCCAACGTTAAGACATATCAGAGGATGTATGAAATGATGTTCAAATGAGTACAGGGTACATAGAGCTTAGAGTTACCAGACATTTATATTTCAGGATAACGGAAAACTTCCAACATTAAGTCATATCGGGCGATGAATGAAATGATGTTCAAATGAGTACAGGGTATATAGAGCTTAGAGTTACAGACATTCATCCTTCAGGATAAGGGAAAACCTATAACGTAATATCGGAGGATGAATGAAATGATGTTCAAATGAGTACAGGGTACATAGAGCTTAGAGTTACAGACATTCAACCTTCAGGATAAGGGAAATCCTACAACGTAATATCGGAGGACGAATGAAATGATGTTCAAATGAGTACAGGGTTCATAGAGCTTAGAGTTACCAGATATTCATCTTTCAGGATAAGGGAAAACCTCTAACGTTAAGTCATATCGGACGATGAATGAAATTATGTTCAAATGAGTACAGGGTACATGGAGCTTAGAGTGACCACACATTCATCTTTCAGGATAAGGGAAAACCTCTAACGTTAAGTCATATCGGACGATGAATGAAATTATGTTCAAATGAGTACAGGGTACATGGAGCTTAGAGTGACCAGACATGCGTCTTTCAAGATAAGGGCGTTAAGTCATAAAGGACGATGAATGAAATGATGTTCAAATGAGTACAGGGTACATAGAACTTAGAGTGACAAACATTCAGCTTTCAGGATAAGAGAAAACCTCCAATGTTAAGTCATATCGGACGATGAATGAAATGGGGAAACCTCAAAAAGACACACTGACTGAGAACTCAAGACTTCTTGAAGGAAAGGCTGACTGGCTGCAGAGGCGGGCGAGGGCTTTCTTTAAAAGGGGCTGAACTTGGTATCAACTTTGATATTTATGGACTTTTCCCCCTTCTTTTTTTAGTTATGCTGTTCTCTCTCTCTTATTTAGCTTAAACATCTATTTTGGGATTCCATGGGTTTCAAAACAGATATTTCTTTAAAAATGTTGATATCGCGGTTGGAATGCAACACGTCAGGTAGTAGAGAAGGGAATAGCGTAACGTTTAATTCGATTGTTTGTGGAGTCTGTCATAGAATGGGAGATGGCACCAGGTTCGAGAACTGGCAATGGCTCGATAGACTGCCAAGGTTGCGGCTTATTCTAATTACATCCCTATGCCACCATGTCAGGCGACACCTGTATCCGGCATGAGCCTACATTTACATGTCTGAAGGAAAACGGCTCAGGAATGTTCAATAGATAAC
Organism: Mantis religiosa; assembly: GCA_030765055.1. Classification (NCBI taxonomy): domain Eukaryota; kingdom Metazoa; phylum Arthropoda; class Insecta; order Mantodea; family Mantidae; genus Mantis; species Mantis religiosa. Next base: position 209,725,573 of record CM060951.1, on the reverse strand, counting down.
CTCCGTATACTAGGGCGTGGACCTTCGTTACAGCTTTAAGACGAAGGGCGGAATTAACAATTGACAAACATTGCCCTGGATGGACATTTCAATTCCAAAATGTCTATCACTGTCGGAAGTACATTATTACATAATCGAGGAATAGTTTGAAAATACGAGTCTTAGAATTGCGATATCATAGCCGGAATTTGAACCATGAATCTTCCGCTTTCCAACTGCAGTACCACGTCAACACGCCGATGCAACATTTATGCCCGATTTCACCAACAGCCGTTAAAATCGACGTAAACAAATGTAACGTAACAATGTCACAGCGCTAAAACTACTTTTAAACTTCTTGAATTTCAGCAACCTGTTTTCTGAAAATGTTAACAAACACGTGTAAATATTACAGCTATAGAAGACTATGGATGAGTCGTATTATTTTCTGAACGTACTACGATGCGGTTTTGTTTACATTTTCGTCTGCATGCAGCAAAAAAATGGCTGACAAACAAAATCGTAGACAAAAGCCGTGAAACAAATTTCTCATCAATGGAGAAAGAATTGTTTAATGAATTGGTGACGAAGGATAAGGATTATTGTGGAAAATAAGAGGACGGATGCAGCCAATATAAAAGAAAAAGATATCACGTGGGAAAATATTGAAAACGAATTTAATCCAAATGTATGTGTCACTACTAGAAACACGAAACATCTTCTTCGGTATTACGTAAATTTAAAACGAGGAGCGAAGAAGGGCAAGTGACTTGAACGTTTCAAGACGGGAGGTGGACAGTGTATTATCCACATAATTCAGTGAATTATAAAATCGCAAAGCTAATAATACTTGAAGCAAAGCGAAATGGACGTATTCCTTTCAATGCGTGTTCTAACTCAGTATTACGTAAATTTAAAACGAGGAGCGAAGAAGGACAAATGACGAGTGTTTGATCGTTTCAAGACGGGGGGTGGACAATGTATTATCCACGTAATTCAGTGAATTATAAAATAGCAAAGTTAATAATACTTGAAGCAAAGGCGAGATCGGCATATTCCTTTCGATGCATATTCTAACCTCTCTTGTACTTCCGCAGTAACCTTCATAGCAAATTGTTTCGAGATTCTATACCTCTGTAGAAAATTTTCTTTTCCTCAAAATAATTTCTCCTCTTAGGCCGTACTCTATTACGAATGCCATTTACACGGTTTTAAATATATAAAATCGAAATCAACAACTGAGTTCATGCCCGCCATCTTGACTATTTACAATTGTTAAGTACGTAACATCAGAAATTTGGCTTGTTAGTTTAACAAGAGATTTTACACGAGTGTTAAGCTAGCACTTGTTGGTGACATGCAATTTTTGTTTGAACTATTGCTAAACTCTTGTTAAATCTTAACATCTGTTGGTGAAATCGGGCATAAATCCCTTAAGTGCACACTGCATGTGTGAAGAAGCGCCATCTGTTGGCAGTGAACACTGTTTTTGTAAGATTTAACTTCCTGGGGCAGATGGCGTAACTTTGTTTATTCACTGCGATAGGTACGAATGTGGAAACTAGGTTGCAAAAGATTTAAGGTCAGGCACTATCTGGTACAGTGCCAGAATAATGCATTTTTATTATAGGTACAAACACATTGTTACCATAGAAATGACTGGAGCATGCGTAGAATCAAACAACAGATATTATCTTGATAAAGCAAGGCAATTGGTACACGAATTATGCAAAGTTTATGTAGCAGAGTACAGTGAGATCTATATAAACCTGAACCATTGCAATAGGCCATAACCTTTGAACCAATAATAGGACACACGTACAACTTTGGGAGAATATAATACACAATTGGGAGATTACATTACTCTATTTATATCTCAGAGAAAATGTTGGAAGTGTCCTCCACCAGCATCTATACATATTTGCACTCGTCTCACCGTATTCTCTCAAGTTTTACGGAGAGTATCCTCGCCAATGTTACTAATTTCGGTTCGAATGGATTCCTTGAGAACATTGTCCGTGGCCTATTCTAGTTTTAGATACCCGCACAAGAAAAAATCCGTTGAGGTTAGACCAGGGGATCTGGGGTCCACAGACCTTTTGAGATTATTCGATTATCAAAGAAACTGGTTACATGTTCCATGGTGTCATTAGATGTATGTCACGTTGCTCCATCTTGCTGGAAATAATCTTCTCTGAATTCGATATCATCTCCGTAAAACTTGAGAGAATATGGTGAGACGAGTGCAAACATGTATAGATGCTGGTGGAGGGCACGAGATGTAAATAGTGTAATGTGATCTCCCAATTGTGTAATGTATTCTCTCGAAGCTGCACAAAGTTCCTTAAAAGGGTTGATAAATACTGAAACGTGCTCCATCTTTATTAGATCTCCTGCGTGGACTTCCTGAACTGGAGATAGCATATCGTTGATTTTCACCGAGAATGTTCTTCCAGAGATACAGGACAACAGTGTGTCGCTAACAAAAAATTTTATTTTATACAAAAGTCCAACATGCCACACCTTATCGAATGCTTTATCTGTATCGAGAAACAGGCTGCGTATCTGGAATAAGCGGGCGTAGAGGACCAATTAGATGAGAGAGGAATATGCGTTCGAATATTTTGGAAAATATAATTAGCAGACATATAGGTCGATATGAAAGTGGGTCTGACAGTTTTTCCTGTTTTGGACACCATTATAACCAAGGCATGTTTCCAGATTTATTCACAATCATTCCTTTCTTTCCTATTTTTAAATTATAACACAAAAGATAACCTTTAATGGCTCATATAATTTAGAGAGTCTTTACTAAAAACTTCAGCAGCCCAATCCTTGTCCATAAATAATTAATCTACTAAACGCTTATTTTAATTACTTAATACATAAATAGCTATTCAATCTATAAGAAAACGAACATACTGGAGTCAAAATACTACGTTTGTAAGGAAGGTTGTAGCTTTACGTTGAAAGTGCCATAGAGTATAAAATAGATGTTACAGAGAATGCATGTGAAATAGTACAAATGCAGTAGAGTGGTTACTTCATTCCCAGTTACGTAGATGGTAGCAGTTTAGTAACTGAGAACACAGAAATGGCGATAAAACAAAACACCATCACACATGCTTATGATAAAATATTGGTCTGTGAAGCACGTGCCGATACTTTAATTGTGCTATGGCTGTGGGCGAAAAAAACACGGTGAGATATAACATTTCTTATGTCATTTGTTTCCCGAGTGAAGCCATCTTCTTAACAGCATATTTCTGGTGGATAGCGACTTCGAGTCGGCCTTTCTTCTGCATACGACACCTGTACGACGAAAAAATTTATATATTTCATAACCATTTTCGTAAATGCTAGAGAATGTTTCATTCAAACATCCCTTACGACATCTGCATATCGTTTATCTCGATCAGAATGTCTTCTTATGTTTTTGTTTAAGCTTCTAAGGACTTAAAAACTTACATCTCTAGGCTTTCACTCTCACGAAGCTATCGTATTTAAAGTATACTTCTGTTACAAGAAAAACAGAAAATTAGATTTAAAAGCAAAGTCTCATTCAAGCCATCGGTTATATATAAGGGCTGTTCAATAAAGAATGATAATAATTTTTTAAGGTCATAATTTTTCGCACTAAAATTCAATCTTATTATATTCTGTTAGCTCAATATGAAACAAACACGCCGTAGTAGTTTCATTGTTGGTACTACTGATTCCGGCCTGTGAGAACCAGGCAACTTCAGACATGTTCAGTATCGCCTACCGTTGCAATGGAGGTAACACGCAAGGAACAATATGCGGCTTTGAAATTCTCAACAAATCTTCAGTTGAGGTGTATACAATGTTACAGGAGGCCTATGGAGAGTCTGTTTTTCCCTCCAGCACAGCTTGAAGGTGATTTAAAATGTTTAAACAGGGGAGACAGTCAATTTCAAAGGAAGGTGGCCCCGGTGCTCCAGTTACTGCTCTTTAGGAATAAAACATCAACACTTCAGCTGCCATTGTGAGAGAGGATCGACGAATTACCTTAAGATCACTTTCTGAAATACTGAACATTTCAATGCGTGCCACCCACACGTTGGTGACAGAAACATTACACATGAGACGTGTTTGTGCGCGATGGGTTCCAAGACTGATTCCCGAACAGAAGGACATTCACATGCAAGTCTGCATGCAGTTAAAGTTGATGTTAAAGTAACATCCGGAGTATCTTTCAAACGTAATCACTTCCGATGAATCTTGGCTACATCATTTTGATCCTGTGAGCAAACAGCAAAGCTCAATGTGGAAATATCCTTCATCATCAATACCCCCCAAAAGCAAAAGTGGTTGTTTCTGCTGGGAAAGTTATGGTCATTTCATTCTTTGATATTCATGGAATGGTTTATCAGCATGTTGTACCTGCACACACATCAGTAACTGGACAATACTACAGGGATGTCCTGAAAACATTGCAAGTCCATATCAGGCGCAAAAGGCCACATTTCCATGAAGCAGGCTGGATGCTGCACCACGATAATGTGCGGCTGCATATTGCCAATGTTGTTGCTGAATATCTTGCAAAAATCTACGTGAAGTGCATCCCTCACCCTCCCTATAGTCCGGATTGAGCCCCATGTGAATTTTTTCTATTCCCTAACTTGAAGAAACGCCTTCGTGTGAGGCATTATCCATCATCAGAAGCAGTGGTGAAGGCTGCGGAGGCGATTTTGAAGGATCTCTCAAAAAATATTTTTCAGCATGTCTTTGAAGACTGGCAAAAACGCTGGGACAATTGCATCGCATTCAGGGGAGACTATTTTGAGAAGGACCGTCAAAATTATGAGGATGAGTAAAGGTACGTTGTCAAAAAAATTTGTGAGCATTATTTATTGAACAGCCCTCTTTACATTGCATTAATGCAACTATCCAACAACTTTTACCGTACTGTGTATATAAAATTATTTTACATTGGAAAGGCCATATGTAAAATCAGACATTATATTGAGTGATCACAGACGCTCAACAGATGCAGGTGTTTAGCGAGACCAGTCTCGATTAGGGTCACCTAGGTCTTACGTTTTCACTGTTCAGAGGTTAAGTACTTGGCTGGTGCAACATCCGCTAACAGCTTGTCACGTTTCCTTGATCAAGGAATGCGCTTTGCTGCTTTTAATTGCTCCGCTGTGGAGTAATATGTTTTTATCTGTCATCATTTAATAATGGTTACTTGATTCATGGCCACTTCACCATCGTAATGGCATTTAGTAATTAATTACTTTTTAATTCACTTCCTCCAACGTTAAGTCATAACGGAGAATGAATGAAAATTGGGGAAATTATGTTCAAATGAGCTCAGGCTCCATAGAGCTTTGAGCTATCGGACAACCATCTTTCAGGATAAAATAAAACCCATATTAAAAAGAGAAGTAACTGGAGTGGATGTTGGGCACATAAAATGAATGACGTGCTGAAGCAGATAGGTATGGGTCATTCTTGGATAAATGCAGAGTATGGGTATAGAGACTTCTGGAAAGAAGTTAAGCTAAGATTAGAAGATATTGACAGACAAGACATTTTTGCCAATACAAGTGACAAAAGCTCACTGAGATTATATAGAGAAATAAAAACAACCTGGCGGAGGGAAGGATATATAGATATATGTAGTAAGTTAGGGCGAGAAGGTTTTGCTTGGTCGAGAACAGGAGTGAAAAACTTGAAAGGTATAGGTCAAGAGAGGGAGCTAGATAAATGTCCATTGTGTAGAGAAGAGAATGTAGACTTCCATTGTATATTATATTGTAGTCAAACAAAGATATGGAGAGAGCAGGCCTGGCTACGTAAATGGGACAATTTGGGGGGTGAAGTAATAATTAGAAACATTTTGTCAGTAAAAGGGGAAAAGAACAGGAGAAATATAGGGAATTATTTAGGGAGAGTTAAAGAGAGATGGCTAAGAACAATTGAGAGAAAAATGTAGAGTAGGATAGGTGAAATGGCAAAATGTGTAAAAAGGAGTAGAGGGGCTTCAATACACAAAAACCTAGGGTTAGGTGTATGGGGACCGGATTACTATTCAATGGCAAGCAACTTGATAGGATTTCGAGGATTTAGGGTTATATGTCATTTTTCAGTATGCATTTTATAATTCTAATCTTGATTTTGTATTTCCATTGGATGACGTAAAAGGAAAGATGAGAAATAAATTATAAATTACAAATTAAATTAAATTAAATTACTTGTAGTGCATTCGTTTAATATACTTTTTCATAGTTGGTATCTATATTTAAAGAAATCTCTTTAAAAAGAACGCAGTTTCTCGAATAATAAGCTTTTAACAAAAGGGGAAAAAAGGCTATTTGCAATATTTTCTTGCATGTCATTCGCAGCTGGATGACTTCAACTCGCAGGTGTTCCGATCTGCGTTTGTTCCTTTGTGTTGAGGAAAAGCAGTTTAGTAATAAGTCAGAGTAGCTAAAAGAATTATTCGTTTCGGAAAAATCACTTAACAAGAAATCTAGGTTCTGAACCGTGAAAGTCAATACGTTAAGGATTGCAAAGATACACTAGTGTATAAAGTTGTAAAAATTAGAAAGGAAGAGAGTTTTAGAATTCAGCAAGTGACAAAGTAAATATAGTGCCATAAAGATTTAGCAACGAATGAGGTAGATGATAAAATTCGTATCTTGCGTACCGTACAGTGATTTGTTATTGGCTGTCGTAACGTCTAAAGAACGCGTTCGGTTTATACATTCTCGTATTTGGCGGCCATTACAAAAGAATTTGCCACTTAGCGATTCACTAACTCACAACTCTAGTTTCTCTTCATTAGGGAAACAGTTATTCCTAATTGAACCGAAAAGTTATTGATACTTTGCAATTATTAGATATAATACGAGGCCTGTCCGTAAAATAAGGTCTGCAATTTTATTTAATATAGAAAACATGTTTATCGTCAATGAAGTAATATTGATGGAAAGACAGAACTTACAGCTAATTTTCAACGTAATCACCATTGCGATCGATTCACTTTTGCATGCGCTGTGGCAGTTTTTGTATACCCTTGTCATAGCACTCTCCCGCCAAGTTGCGCAAGCAGCGCTCAACCTCGTTTTTAAAATCATCATCGGTCTGGAAATGTGTTCCACCCTGGTGTGACTCAACTCAGGAAACCATTAATAATGTTAGCCGAACGTCGGAACTCCCGATAGAACAGGCTGGCAGCAGTGTAGCAGCAGCAGACGGGAAACATTCGACCACGCCTACCCATCTGTCTTGTAGCGGTAACGAGGGGGATGCTTGGAAAAACATCGTTAGCCATCTCTTTCCCCCCTCCTTGACGTCAAGAACCTGCAGGATGATTCACCGAATCGCGAGACTTCGAGAAACAGCGATATCCCTATAAAAAGGGGCTGCAGTTGGCGAGTGAGTTCAGTTCTTGTCGAGCAGCGGTGAGGAGCGCCCAGTGAGCGAACGGACTGGGTACGTGCATCGGAGGAGTGTACGTAATTGCGAGTGCAAGTGGAACTATAACGGTCGAACTGGTGAATTGTAATTGTGTGCGCTACGTAATTTTATATAATCGGCAAGTGTTCCAACTGTAATTCAGTGGAAATAAAGAACATTTTTGAGTGGTGCAATTGGACTTTTAATTTCACGAAACCACAAAGTCACAATAATCACTAAATGCTAAGTCTGGACTGTAGGGGGATGGGTGAGGATGTCCCATCCGATCTGGGCCAGGAGAGCATTTTGGGGACTCACGATAACGCAAATGTTCAGTCAAAATCTTGTCAATCACAGTCTTACTGTCTTCAGGGATAAGTTCACACAGCTCACGAACTGTCACACACCGATCTTTAAGCATTTCTTGCTCCACTTTTGCAATTGTTTCGGCTGAAACCGAAGGCTGACCAGAACGCCGTTCGTCATGGATGTCTGTACGACCGTATTTGAACTCTCTGACTACTTTCGCACGTTTTTGACATCCATATAGTGTGGCCCATAGACTTGGCGTAACTGATGATGAATTTCAGTGGAGGTAGTGTCCTTGGCACTCAAAAATCGGATCACTGCACGAAACTCACACTTAAGTGATAGGAAGCTCCATTGCAAACGGCTGCCCAGCCAAGACTAATGATTGCAACGGGTTCGGGGATTTGAATGGGTGAAACCAAGTGACTACCAGTGTTGCCGGATCTCGCGTAATGGCGTTTCTCACGGCTCCAGCGCCTTGGAGACCTTATGTTACATACATGCCTTGTATTTTACTAGTTATTCAGTTTCTATAGTCAATAGTGTTAAGGTTTGTTCTTGATCCCCAAACACTCATCAACTCGTTTCAAGTGACTCATTCAATGACCTCCACTAAATTTATAAGCTAATTTGTGTTGTCTATTCCCAGTCATACCCTGAGTAAAAGATCCCATAGTTCACCACTGTAGTTACTGTCAGCAAATGTATCAAAGTTGGAGATCTTGGATATGGAGACACCCAATACTTGACTGAAAGTTTTCTTCATAGGATAGGAGAGAATTTAACGGAGGGGATACGGTACGTCGACCAGGCACCCATCCCACCGTGGTCCGAAACAGTCCATCAGGCCGGCTTGGTGACATATCTATCTAGAATACTGAAGCGTACATTAATGCCGGAAATTAATTGTTCTTTCAAACTGGCCGTGTGTAGGCTAAAGTGTGGAAACGTAGATTCAGACTGAAAAATTCAGTGCCATAGCCGTCAATGTCATATCGGCACGTTGGCCATAGTAGCCCAATGGTAGAGCGGCTGGAAGGAAACCAGAAGATCCGTGGTTCAAATCCCGGCTACGACATTAAATTTTTCACTCTGACTCTACGTTTCCACAATTTAGCCTACACACGGCCAGTGTGAAAGAACAATTAGTTTCCATTAATTGACCTAATAGTGGTCTGAACTATAAAGCCCGAGACTTAAAAGTACTTACATGTTGTAAGTCGCCATTAAGGTAGTTGTCTCGTGTGTTTATGAGAACTCCTAGTGGTTTACCGGGAAAAAACACGAGTCAGTTGGAGAATTTAATGTCATATAGGCACGTTGGCTATAGTAGCTCAAATGGTTAGAGCGGCTGGACGGAAACCAGAAGATACGTGGTTCAAATCCCGGCTATGGCATTGGATTTTTCAGTCTGACTCTACGTTTCCACAGTTTAGCCTACACACGGCCAGTGTGAAAGAACAATTAGTTTCCATTAATTGACCTAATAGTGGTTAACTATAAAGCCCGGACCTTAAAGTACTTACAGCATAGTAAGTCGCCATTAAGGTAGTTGGCTCATGTGTTTATGAGAACTCCTAGTGATTTACCCGAAAAAACACGAGTCAGTTGGAGAATTTAATGTCATATCGCCACGTTGGCTAAAGTAGCTCAAATGGTTAGAGCGGCTGGACGGAGACCAGAAGATTCGTGGTTCAAATCCCGACTATGGCATTCATTTTTTCAGTCTGACTCTACGTTTCTACATAAATCCGATAGCAGAAACTTTATTGCAGGAGGAGCAGTGTCGATTCAGGATCGTGTACTGACAATCTATTTACTATAAGACTTTTGATAAAATGTGTATGTAAGCAATAGGGAAAAAGTAGATGAATACTGGTATAAATGGAAGGAACATCTGATTAGAATAGATGATAGAACAATACCAAAGTTAATGCTGTCATATAAACTTAGAGGACGACGTGACCCTGGACGTCTAAGGCAAAAATGAGATGAGCCCGGAACAGGCTACTTTGTCTAAATCATGAAAGGAAAAAGAGGATACCTCAAGAGCTGAGGGAACCTCAGGTGAACAAGGCAGGTTCACAGAGACGTGATCGTCTGGGATCGAACCTGGGCCGCCTTGGTGAGAGTCAAGCGTTCTGAACCACTCAGCCATGGCACGGCCTTAAAGCTATGAGAAACCAAACTTAGTGCGCGTACGAACCCGCGGCCGCCCGAATGCATGTCGCATATGTTCCCGCGGTTCACCTCGCTCGATATAATTTAGTGTTCTAATGACATTCCTTAATGAAGTAAAGGCTAGAAAGGAGGTGAAGGAACATTGAACTTCGTGTGACGCAGGCGGGTGATCGTACACGGAAGATCATATGTTTAGCGGTAAACGACAGGCAGTTAAAGTGGCCGACCTTGTGACGGCGACTTGGCTGGCCACTGATTCATGTGCGTATGTGTGTGCGTGCGTGCGTGGATACCCTGAACATCTCCAGTTCTGACCGGTATCTCCCGGTTACGTAACTACCTGCCACATTCCACCCGCATTTCCTAACCTGTCCTACATAAGTACCGGAAACCTGCCTAACAAATCTCCATGTAGAGAAGCGCTCGTTAGTATTTGCTCGCATTAGCATGTGTTACCGTGGATCTACGCATGCGTCACTTTACGATGGGGACAGCACCAGTAGCATGGCATTTTCATCGACTTAGCGTGTAGGTTTATGGTAAATGTCACGGCCCACAGGCGCCAGAGCTTTGTTTCAAAATATCTCACTGTGTTAGGAGAGGGAAACCCTTACAAATTTACAGCCAAGCATGATATCTAATGGCAGGGCGGCAATGTCAGGGGTAAGAATATGTAAATATAAACTGGAGATGTCAGTTAGATGGTTATAAAGAATATATGAAGTGGTAGTTGAAGCCAGAACAATGTTACGTAGTGGAGGTATGGGACATATCGGAGATAGGTACACAATTAGACCAGATGTATGGATTGTTTTGTAAAGATCTACTAGGGCTGCCAAAATAGGCACTAAGTGAAGTGACATTACTAGAGTTGGGTAATATGAAAAGGAGGGGAATAATAATAGAGAGACCACTGAAATTCTGGTATAAGTGTATTAAAGGGCAGAAAGAGGAATTATTGATTCTGTGCATGAATCAACAGAAAAAACATTAAGAACACAAACAATTGATGGTCGGAATTGGAAAGAATGGTATCAAAGATAAGCATGGGATATTTATGGAGAGCATAGGAGTCAAATCATAGCGTTTTTTGGAAGAAAGTGAGAACCAGAGTGGAAGACATAGATAGGGAAAGTATAAAAGAAAAGAAATATTTAAAATTTTATAAGCAATTAAAGACAGAATGGGGTAGGGAAAAAAATATAGATGAATGTGACAAAACTGAAAGAGAAGGCATAGCATGGATGAGAGTGGCAATAATATATCTAAAAGGGTTGAGAAGTAATGAGGTAGAGATATGTGAACTTTGTGGAGATGAAGAGAGCACTGTTCATTACCTGATAGAATGTAAGGAGTTAAAAAATTAATAATAATAATAATAATAATAATAATAATAATAATAATAATAATAATAATAATAATAATAATAATAATAATAATAATAATAATAATAATAATAATAATAATAATAATAATAATAATAATAATAATAATAATAATAATAATAATAATAATAATAATAATAATAATAATAATAATAATAATAATAATAATAATAATAATAATAATAATAATAATAATAATAATAATAATAATAATAATAATAATAATAATAATAATAATAATAATAATAATAATAATTATTATAATAATAATAATTATTATAATAATAATAATAATTATTATAATAATAATAATAATAATAATAATAATAATAATAATAATAATAATAATAATAATAATAATAATAATAATAATAATAATAATAATAATAATAATAATAATAATAATAATAATAATAATAATAATAATAATAATAATAATAATAATAATAATAATAATAATAATAATAATAATAATAATAATAATAATAATAATAATAATAATAATAATAATAATAATAATAATAATAATAATAATAATAATAATAATAATAATAATAATAATAATAATAATAATAATAATAATAATAATAATAATAATAATAATAATAATAATAATAATAATAATAATAATAATAATAATAATAATAATAATAATAATAATAATAATAATAATAATAATAATAATAATAATAATAATAATAATAATAATAATAATAATAATAACCCATGGCGTGACAGCCCTTAGAGGGCCAAAGCCTACCAACCCGACTGCCAGCCTCACGCCCACTTGCACACGGCAGAAATGTGTGTAGTGTTTAACGCCCGCTTTTACTACATACGGCACCGTAGGCGGTGACACTGATGATACATGAGATGAATATGGAGCACTGGTGGAATGAGATGGCGGTGGAAACCGGAGATCCCGGAGAAAACCCGCCCCAGCGCCGTGTTGTCCACCACAAATCTCACTTTGCGGTCACCTGGGATCGATCCCGGTCCACCTAGGTGAGAGACAAGCGGTCTAGCCACTGAGCCACGGCGCGGCCAATTAATCATTTCTCCACACTAGCCATATGTAGGCTAAGGTTTTTGATGGATAGAGTCAACATGAAAAATTCAATGCCATGACTAGGATGCGAGAGTCCCTAGTAGTCTACCGGGGAAATATATGAGTCAAATGGAGAATTTAATGTCAGGACGGCACGTTGGCCATGGTAGCTCAAAGGTTAAGAGCGACTGGACGGAAACCAGGAGATCCGTGGTTCAAATCCTGGTCATGGCATTGAATTTTTCATGTTCATTGTATCTATCCCACAGGGATTTGGCTGGGATGTTTCTTACCACCCCCGTACAGCCCTGACCTCGCTCCTAGCGACTTTCATCTGTTTTTGCATGTCAAATCTTTCGTTGGTGGTCAACACTTCAACAATGACGAAGAGCTAAAAGAAAATGTTTCAAACTGGTTAAAGACACAGACGGCAAACTTCTATGGAGAAGGTATACAAAAACTTGTGCCTTGCTATGACAAATGCGTGCAAAATTTCAGCAATTATGTGGGAAAGTAATTTAAGGGTTATAGAATTTTGTGATATAAATAATTTTTCTGTATCTGTACAAAATTTAATTTTATTACCAAATAGAACTTACTCTCTGACGTACCTCGTATTATTTTAAAGATTTGTTATTATAATACTAAAGTAGTATACGTTTCAAATATTTACAAACAAATAAAACATATTTCTTGAACCTTTTGAGAATATTCTGACGTTAAAAACTTCCAGGATACTTTTGTTATTGTTTTGTCTTTTCAAATGATTTTATTAGTACTACATGGCAAAACGAGAAGACGTATCGACAAAAATTCACAACAGAGATATGTTTACCTCAGCTTATCACACAGACACGGTGAGTCCAGTGTATGTTTACTCTGTTCACATATCTATGTCTTCTGGACAGCAACGTGTCATACATCGGCAGGCGCGAGAAAACATATCATATAGGCACACGCAGCTTCCAGTCGCTCTGTTTGTGTTTCGTAACTTTCTGTACGTCACCTTACTAATATTTCACTCTTGTAATCGACCAGATAAGGGACGAGCTCAGCGCTAGTCAGCTGAAGGTCGATATTCCTCAATGCTTTGTCGAGTAATAATAAGTCACCATTCATTTATTCTCTACTTCTGCAAGGAGCATGGTATTTCAAAGCCATCACTAAGCAACCCACTCTTTAAAATGTAATTTTATGACTAAAATTAGTGCACTACACCTCTTATACCTACAGCTACACATGCAGTGATAATTTATCTCAAATAAGCAAATGGAGGAACAAACTTTTATAACAATAAAGAGAGAGGAGAAAAAGCCACGTGTGTGTAGCACATGCCATAATGTTTTTTTTCGGTTGTTTTGACAAGAAGCAAATTGCTTAGTCATACTACATATATTGCAGCCATTTCATTTTGCAACCCTTGGTATGCAAACCGCAAATAACTGTAGTGGAAATAAAGAGAATTGTGAAGGACTTCCGGAAACTTGTAGCTGAGGGTACTTGACGTAGTCCAAAAGATGTCAACCTTGTCTAGATAATCAGACTTTCTCTTACAAATTTCCTTCAAGAATACAGAACTCACAAACACAGAGCACTACTGCTTGGCAAAAATCGATCGCGTATATTCATAATATATACAGAATCACTAATGTAATGTGATAATTCCACTGCAACTCATTTGTTTTAAATTCGTAGCTATCACTTGTTAAACTAACAATGAATGATTAGAAATCGTTTGATGTTGAAGTATAGTAGGAATAATAGGACACAGGTGTAACTTCGGGAGAATATAATACACAATTGGGAAATTACATTACACTACTTACATCTCAGAGAAAATATTGGAACTGTCCTCCACCAGCATCTATACATGTTTGTACTCATCTCACCATATTCTCTGAAGTTTTACGGAGAGTATCCTCGCCAATGTTACTTAATTTACTTCGAATGGATTCCTTGAGAACATCAATTGTCCGTGGCCTATTCTTGTACACTCTATTTTTAGATACCCCCACAAGAGTGAGGTTAGGTCAGAGGATCTGGGGGGCACAGACCTTCTGAGATTATTCGATAACACTGGGCAACAATGAAAATGTTGCGGGCTTAAAAATAGTGAATTTACATGTATTTCCATTTGATGAATTAAAAAATCACCACAAAATGATAGATTAGCTCTTTTTTTGAAAATAGAGTGAAGATTTTAAACTTGCGGGAACTTTTTTGGGGAGTTGGCACAGCTGTCAGAAAACAAAACACAATCAGAGAGAAATTTCGGAAATTAAGTGATGCAAAAATTAAGGAAGGCACTTCTGTTGGACCTCAAATAAGAGAACTTGTAAAGGATCCTGCATTTGACCAAGTTTTGGAGGGGAAAGAAAAGGAAGCTTGGGAAGCCTTCAAGGGTGCTGTTCATGGATTTTTAGGCAGCAAAAGAGATGGCAACTACAAGCATTTAGTGACAGTGCTGCTGCAAAAATACCGTAACCTTGGATGCAACATGTCCCTTAAGATCCATTTTCTCGACTCCCACCTAGACCTTTTCCCTCCTAGTTGTGGAGCTGTTAGTGATGAACATGGGGAGAGATTCCATCAGGACATTTCTGTTATGGAACAAAGATATCAGGGCCGTTGGAATGAAGTAATGCTTGCGGATTACTGTTGGTCTTTGTATAGGGATTCTGCGGAACTCCATCACAAGAGGCAAGCTAAAAGACGACGAAGTCAATAGGCCACCACATGATTCTCTTCAGACACGACTATCTGCGAAGTATTTTTCCAGCAATTTAGAACTCTTGGCATGTTAAAAGGATCAAGTGCACGTTCATTAATAAAAATGTATTCTTTTCTCTCAATACGTTAATATGTAATACTTCCACCTTGTGTACATCATACAAACTAGAGCTAATAAAATTTTTCATTGTCATATTTGTTTCTCTCAACCCAAAATTACTAGGAATTGCCTCATGAACTGCTCGAAACATTCAAAACTTATCTTTTTGTTGCCCAGTGTTATTAAAGAAACTGATTACAACTTCCATGGTGTAATTAGATGTATGGCATGTTGCTCCATCTTGCTGGAAATAGCCTTCTCTCAATTCGATATCCAGCTGTACCACAAATGTCTTGAAGATACCCATATAAACTTCAGTATCTACAGTCAATTGTCAACAATTGTCAGCGTTGTCAATTCTTCCAGGGCCACTGAGATAATTAAAACAAATATCTACATTCTACGAGCTTTCAAAAGAAAATTATAGCCTATGAAATGTTTCAGCACATTTTGCTTCGACAAATATTTCTTAACCTTTATTTTTTATACACGGTTCTAAAATTTATGCAAATATCATGCTTTTAAGATATCGATAAGCGGAAGAAACACATATTTCTTTAAGTTTTTTCCGAATATCGTAAAAAATCCTTTCCGAATAGAGTGAACGTTGAATGATTTTATATAATTGATAACCGATGGCATTAAATGAAATCGCGGGAAGAAAATGTAAGAACTAATTATAACCTACAATTTGAGACAGCTGCATTTATTTGCTTGCATTTGTTGCAATTTTACGTTTTCTTGCGTTGAGTTGCGCCATCTGGTTTGAAAATCTAAATAATTGTACTGGTTTTATTTACTCTGGCCTTTCCAGTGGAACATTCACTAGCTATTCTGTTTCAACCAAAAATTCGATACACAATTTTTAGACGAAGCTTGTGTTTGTGGTTTCTTGCGTATGTATACAGCATGGCGTATTTTGCATTCGAATTGCAGCACCTTCCATAAGTACTACATAAAATATTTCAGGAAATCTATGCTTTATATAAAAAGTTTCGTTACTTTTTTATTTTCTTAAACTTCAAAATAATTTTGTTTAAGATTCTTGCATGAGTCACAAAAAGTTGAACTGTTCGTGAACATAGTGTGTTGTTCTCTTCATTCTGAGGAAATATTTTGTAATGTCGTGTCACTGATAAACTTTTCAGTACAAACAACTTAGATCTCAGTCACTTTGTTACATCACTGTTCTGCCATTAACCATTTCCGAGTTATTTTAGCTATTGGTTTCAATTCTTCACTATCATCTACAGAAATATATTATCTTGAGATTTATTTACTGTTTGCTAAAACAGGATCTTTGCACCAGAGTTGTTTGAGCGAAAACACGACCTGTGCATTAACACCCATAATTTTGGAAGGCGTTAATAAGCCATAAAACATATACGTGTTTTGAAAGAGACGCACTGTTACAGGTCATTGACTCTAGGGAGGTCATTCCTTACTGGTAAAGGAAAATAAACATTCCATCTTCAAATTATTTCCAACGTTCTCTTTAAATCACCGACAGATAAAAAACTGAATAACGATTTTCTGTTTGAGAAAGATATATGTATTTTAAAAAGCAAACCTATAACAAATAATACGAGGTACGTGAAGAAAGTAAGTTCTATTTCGTAATAAAATTAAATTGTGTAAAGATACAGAAACATTATTTATTACACAAAATTCGACAACTCTTAAACTATTTTTCCACATAACTGCCGAAACTGCAGGCATTTGTCATAGTGAGGCACAAGTTTTTGTATACCTTCTTCATAGAAGTTTGCCGCCTGTGTCTTCAACCAGTAGGAAACATTTTGTTTCAGCTATTCGTCATTTGTTTTTGTTGTAATTTACGTCCTCCAACGTTAAGTCATATTGGACGATGAATGGAATGGATGAAATGATGCTCAAATGTGTCCAGGGTCCATGGAGCTCAGAGTTACCCGACAATCGTCTTTAAGGATAAGGGAAAACCCCGGAAAAACTTATCCAGGTAACTGGCCCTGACTGAGATTCGAACTCGGGTCCTCTTGAACGTGAGGCAGTCATGCTACCATCCACGCTACCGAGGCTGTTGAAGTGTTGACCGCCAAGGAAAGATTTGAGATGCAAAAACAGATGAAAGTCGCTAGGAGTGAGGTCAGGGCCGTACGGGGGGTGATCAAACACGTCCCAGCCAAATCCCCGTAGGATGTTTTTCGTCGCATTTTCAGTGTGTGGTCGTGCGTTGTCGTGAAAAAACACAACACCTTTTGACAGCCGATAAATTTCAATTGGTTTCACTTTCCTAGCATTCAGAAAGCGAATCATAGGTCTGATTTCACAATTGGCGGGAATTTTAATCAACACCGACATTGTAAACAAGCACAACAAAGCGTACGTGGCTGACAGCGATCTCACAATTGGCGCACGTTTCTTCTTGACACAGAGCGTCTACCGCGCATGTGCGGAACTGCGATCACAGCGCTGCAGCGGAGATAAATTGAAACAGAACTTACTTTCTGGACGCCCCTTGTATCTCGGAAATGGTTGGTTACCTGCACAAAATATAACGATTTATATAAATTGTGAGTTTTAACAACTTCCACATATTTTTTCTTTCTTTGTGTAATAAGCTTTTGTCTGTCTTTTATGGTTTACCAGTTATGCAAAAGGCATCCAGTATAAAGACGACTTACGAGGCTATTCAACAAAATAATAAAAATATAAATTTCGTTTGGCATAAAATATCTCAAACATGATAACGAGACCTGAAGCTTTCCTGGCATGAATATGCTCAAGTTTCTCTCGAGAAGCAAGCCAGGTGAAAAGACGATTAGAAATTGACGCTTTGGGAGTGTGCATCTCTGCCATCATCAGGTTATTTTAATCAATGTTATAACCAAAATGAATCACTGGATATAACAATATACATAAAGACGAAACACTATCAAAATTCGCAATGCTGAACAAAAGACTGTTTTCAGTAAATTAAATGCCAGGTCAGGAGATGGCGTAATATAGAAAATTAATTGGGTCAAAGAAACGTAACTACATAACTTGATTATCAAGCTATATTGATCTGTGCTCTTTAAGTCCACGGGTTTCTATTTTTAAGTCGGTTTGCATGGTTTTTAATCGTGATGCTGGATTTCAGTTTAGCTCCTCCTGGAAACCGGCCTTAAAATTGAAATCCTTCGACTTAAGGAGTACAGATCTATACAGCTTGATAATCAAGTTAAGTAGTTATGTGTCTTTGACCCAATTAATTTATATACTCACGTCATCTTCTGTTTACTGAAAACAGTCTTTTGTTCAGCATTGCGAATATTGATAGTGGAAATTAATTGTTCTGTTACACTAGCCGTGTGTAGGACGCACTATGAAAGGGTGGAGCTAGACTGAAAAATTCAATGTATAGCCGGCATTTGAACCACGGATATTCTGGTTTCCGTCCAGCCGCTCTAAACCATTGATCTACTATGACCAACGTGCCAACATGACATTAAATCCTCCAACTGACTCGTGTTTTTCCCGGTAAACCACTATGAGTTCTCATAAACACATGAGACAACTACCTTAATGGCGACTTACTATGCTGTAAGTACTTTAAGGCCCGGGCTTTATAGTTCGGACCACTATTAGGTACAATTAATGGAAATTAATTGTTCTTTCACACTAGCCGTGCACTATGAAAGGGTAACGTCATGTTGGCACGTTGGTCATTGTAGCTCAGTGGTTTAGAGTGGTTGGACGGAGACCAGAAGATCCGTGGTTCAAATCCCGGCTATGGCACTGCATTTTTCAGTCTGACTCTACCCTTTGTTTATATTTGTGTTATATCCATTGATTCATTTGTGTTTATGACATTTAATAAATATCCTGATGATGGGATGGACGCACACTCCCAAAACGTCGATATCTAATCATCTTTTCACCTGGCTTGCTTCCCTAGAACAACTTGAGCACTTCAACCATTGTCTTTCAAGTATGCAAGATTTGAGGTGGATTGAGGCAGTCTTGAAAAGTGTATTTCTAAAATTTCGAATTCAATGGTTTGGATAAGCATTGTACGTGGTAGTAAATGCTGGTATAGTTTGGATAGTTTAGTAGTAATAGATAGGGAAAGTCATGTGAGTTAATTTGCAACCTTTGTCCTACATTTATTGTGAAAGAGACAAAATGAATATTTCCCTGGTTTCAGTTAATTGCCACTGTGGTCGTACTGAAGGCACATAAAACTAAGAACTGCTGGCGTTTGCAATTCCTCGTAATTTGCCAGTGATCAGTAACAGGCGTGGCTTATGTCACAATCCGTCATTACGTGCAGGTTGTTGCAATAGCGTTGCTTATTATCTGCATTATAGGAAAGAAAAACAATATTTGTGGAAGAAACAAGTTCAACCAGCCAAGCTGCACTTCCTTGTAGGTGGCTGGTGACGTAATATATCGCTCGATAATAATCACACCTTTCGCTCTTCAAGAAACTGGCGATAAATGACAGCTGTCATCTGTCACATTTCGAAAACAATGCAGATCGTGAAGTACTGTCTTTACTTTCTGTGCCTTTCACCGATATATATCTAATACATATTGTATTCTATGAAGAAATGTAAACCTGATATTTTACTGATTCCATTCGTGATATAGACAAAAACTGGACGAAAAGTGATAAGACCTCTTTGGAAAGGGTAAATCGCCTTTTGTGTAACCACAGAATGCAGGAATAGCAGCGCAGCAGCAGCACCAACAGCAGCAGAGGCGTTGGCGGACTGAGAAACAGCCCGTAGGGGGGGGGGATCAGAGATCTCGATAGGTCATGGGTATCGAACGAGGTTTTCGACTAAATAATCTTATGTCCATTACTGCGAAACTTCCATAGTTTTGATATATGTATAACGAAAATCACAATTTTCTTGCAAATGTACAACTAAGTCATCTAAGGTGGGCGCTCTCCCTTTTGCTTAGCATTTATAAATATCTCAGCGAATTAAATCGCATGTGAAATTATCTACTTTAGAGAAACGGTTCCTTTTGTTTTCACACTTGATCGGCGTCTTTGGTATTCCTTTCGTCACAATATTTCTTACTGTATATCTATGAATAACCAGAATTTGTGCAGGTTCATTGCATGACCCCTTACCAAGATTATATGTCAACACATATTTATATATGTTCAAAACAAGGCTTGAATTTGCTTAGAAACAGTTCCTGTTATAACTTTTTTTTAAAGCTTTTCCACTAACATAACTCGGCCCAGCAACACTTTCCAATTCATTCACATTATTGTCTTCACTTTATTTTCACTTGACTGAACGTTATCGACTACTTCATTTGATTTACCACTGCGTCTCCACATCGTAACACACATTATGCACGTAATGAAACAGATCAACTAGAAGTTGCAACTTTGGCAACTGAGACTCCACGTGGAGTAAACATGCGTCTGTCGTTTGCAGAAAAACAGGGTTGCTATTGGTCTTTAACGATAGTGTTCCACTTCTGAAGCGAAGAGATAGGTTTATGACGGTCATTAATTGGTGGTAGGGTTCGTTTACTTTGTGAAGCAACTGCACTCGCATTGACTAGACAGACTTTATCTGCCTTGAGTAAGGCTTAACCATGTAGTGACGGGATGTGCAGGATGACGGTTATAAATTATGTTGGGGGAAGAAGGGAGGTAGCTAGTTGCTCCTCAATTGTTGTAGGTTCGGGTGCAACGGCCAGTGTGCACCGGAATGGTGTTAAAATTTGGAAGACTTGAATGAGTAGAAAGCTATCCCAGCAAAATCTTGGGTGGGGAGATATTTTGCTTTAGGCTGAAATATGTGTCATAAGATTACTTGGTAATGCCCACACGCCATGCGTGGTACCCGGTATCACTTTAAGCGGCCTTCTCTTGGACGATAACCCCCAAGCGACCTAAGCAGGGCGCTCTGGCGGTTTGGCAAACTGGCGTAGAATCTTGTGGCCCGGCGACAAATTTCATCCTCCATATATCGGAGGGATGAAGCCTCGTGAAGTAATTTCACGGGGAACCGTCTATATACACAATAGATAACCTGAAGGCATCTGTTCTGTAAACGTTGGAGCAGCAGAAGAAAGAATGGGGACGAAAGAAAGGGAAGAAAAGTTAGACCAGAACGGATATAAATAAAGGCAATGTATAGAGTTATGTGTTTTTGTAAATCATTCATTTTTATTACACATACGGCTTCGGTGATGGTGGGCGTTATAGGACAAACCTGATAGGTTTGGAACCGCGGACCTCTCGCTGCCTGGCGGTATTCCCTAATAGTGTCAACCGCGGGCGTGATGTCCGAACACGCGCCTGGTTAAAATTAGCTCAGGGTGAACTCGAGGTTGCAGCTAAGAACTCGGTTCCAAACAAATCTTACACACATCGTATGCACGTGTTGTGTTTATTCCACACGAAACAAAAAAAGAACAGTGACAGTTGCTTCCGGCCTACCGAGAAGTCAAGGACTGCCCGAACACTGGCTACTTTCAATGTCAGTCCATTAGATGCGCCAACCTGCGATGCATATCGATCCCCGCTTATCCTCTCCACAGAAAAAATGGCAACTTTGGTTTCACCTTCCTTCTTCCTTTTCACATTAAGTTAGTTGTCCAATCGCTGTCATAAGAAATGTTACATTCAATCCCGCACTAAAATCTACACAGGATTCACTGCCTTACAAGAACGGAATGCGGTTTCTTAACACCACAAGAAACGATTTTCATTTTTTTTTTATATTTATCTCAATTATCTTGCAGCAGCAACGAAATATATGAATGCCTTCAAGCGATAGTCAAATATTTAAACGGTTGGTCGGCGTCTTTGATATACCATTCTCTTTGCATGAATAAGATATAAAAAATAAATAATGAATTTCTACTTAAAGGTATATTGTACAATTTAAACAAATAACAAATAATATCTCGCGAATTTTAGGTTCACAAAAATTGTTTTTGACATAAATTATATATTTTAACAAACGAAGCATTTTTAAGATTTTGTCTAACACTTACGGTTTTTAAGTTATATACAAATTATCCGGAATAAAGAGAATTTCTGAGGACATTCCGAAAAAGTTTATGATATATATTAGATTTGTCTTAAGATGTCTTAAACATTTGGTGATTTAAGCAAAACGTTAGACTCAGTTTTGGGAAAATCAACATTTTCGAGAAATGGTTATATAAAGGAAGTCAGCCCACCTAGGTAGCGTAGATGGTAGAATGTCTGCCTCACTTTCAAGAGGTCCCGAGTTCGAAACTCGGTCAGGGTGAGTTACCTGGGTGAGATTTTTACGGGGTTTTCCCTTATCCTGAAAGACGAATGTCGGGTAACTGTAAGCTCAATGGACCCTGGGCTCATTTGAGCATCATTTCATCCATTCTTCGTCAAATATGACTTAGCGTTGGATGACGTAAATTACAAAATAAATAAATACAAAGTAAATAAAGGGAGTCTGAAGTTGGAAGATTTTTTGAACGCTTGGCAGACTCCACGTCCACAAGAAAGTGGCCTGCCGCCATTGCGTAGGTGCTAACGTTTCCGCCTCAAGTTCAAGTGGTCGCGAGTTTGAATCTCGACCAGGGTGAATTATTTGGATAAGGCGTTTCTCCACTATATTCCCTTGTCCTGAAAGGCTGTCTCGGTAGCGTAGATGGTAGCTTGTCTGCCTCACGTTCAACAAGTCCCGAGTTCGAATCTCGGTCAGGATGAGTTACCTGGTTAAGGTTTTCTCCGGAGTTTTCCCTTATCCCTAACGACGAATGTTGGATACCTCTAAGCTTTATGGGCCCTGGAAACATTTGAGCATCATTTCACTCATTTCATTCACCGCGATATGACTTACCGTTGGAGGACGTAAAATTTCAAACAAACAAACAAAACAAAATTTGTCCTGAATTATGAAAGTCTAGTAACTCTAAACTCTATGGACCCTGGGCTCCTCTGAGCATCATTTTATTCATCATCGATGTGACTGGAGTTTAAGGAAGTAAATTAAAAGAAAAAAGAACGTTTGTACAACATATTTTTTAACTGACATGATTTGCCTTAACAAACGTCTTCCCTGCTTTCATGAAAGTTGATTCAAATGTCATATATTTATGTATTTCTGAGGTATTTGTGGTTGAAGTATTACTTGACTCGAAGTGCTGTTTAGGGGGACATCAAATGTCAGAATGATTTATTGCGTTATTCAAGAACATAACCTCGCAACTGATAAAAAGCCACAAATCGTTTTCCAGTAACACGTAATTCTTGGAGGTGCGCCCAATTATTAAGGGAAGGCGAGCCGCCCTAGAAACTAGGTCGACAATTATTTTACGATGTTTGCAAGGGCAGAATCCTATCAGCCCACGCGAAAACAGAAGCACGATTCGCTTCGGGATAAGAAGCTCTGACATCCTACACAAAAAACTGGGCCATCATATTTATAGCCCTAACACCTGTGGATTTTATGGCGTTTCGTTCCGAATGTCACTTGTTTCTCAACAAACAACAAAATAGCCCCACAAATACTGATTGCCCAACTGTGCCCGTCGGCCAAGGTTTAAGGGTTGCCTAAGCAGCCAGTGTTTGGAGGTCGCTCAATTTTGTATTTAAGTTGCTTTTACCACTTTTAACGCTAATTTTTCAGATGGTTGGTAGTAAAAATGGACCTTTTAGTGGTTCAACACTGCGTTAAAAATAGAAAATGCTTTCGCTCAATGCTCAGATGCTTTTAGCACGTCGGTAATGCCAACTTTGGTCTATTGCAGAGTGCGATAATCGCCTCATTCAACAAGATCGTGGATTTGAGCTAAATAATCTTCTACATATATACGAGGCATATTTTTTAAGTCAGTACCGTTTTGGAATTTAAAAAGACGTGCATAGATATCGCAATAATTTTATTTTTACACGAAAGCCTGTACCTTTATCTACTTTTATATATAATTTCCGTGAATATTGAGGCACTTGTCATAACGTGGCATCAGTTTTTGAATGCCCTCCTCATAAAATTCTGCTGCCTGACCTGTTAACCACTGTATCACAACTGTTTTGACTTCGTTATCGTCTTGAAGACGCTGACCACCCAGATGTTTCTTCAAGTGCAGGAACAAATGGTAGTCGCTGGGCGCCAGATCAGGGCTGTATGGAGGATGATCTAGAGTTTCCCATTGAAAAGATTTGATGAGATCTTTGGTCCGATTAGCCACATGTGGACGGGTATTGTCATGCAGTAAAACGATACCCTTACTCAACTTTCCACGTCTTTTGTTCTGGATTGCACGGCGCAGATTGTTCAATGTCTCATAATAAGACGCTGCATTGATTGTCTAATTACGACGCAGAAACTCCACTAGCAATACTCCTTTTCTGTCCCAAAAAACTGTGCACATGATTTTCCGGGCAGAAATTGTTTGCTTAAACTTCACTTTTGTGGGTGATGATGAATGTCGCTATTCCATGGATTTTTGTTTCGATTCTGGTGTGACGTAGGCCACCCATGTTTCGTCACCAGTAACAGTTTGGTCTAAAAAATCTTCACCTTCATTGTGGTGCCGCTCAAGGAAAGTCAATGCACTGCCTAAACGTTGGGTTTTGTGCAAATCCGTCAACATTGAACCCAACGTGAACACAATTTCCGGTACTTCAAGTTCTCGATCACAGTGCGGTACAAAACACTACGAGAATATTGAGGAAAATAGTCGCACAATCATGAAATTGTAAAGCGTCTGTTTTCTCTCACCTTTTCGTCCACTTTCTGCACCAAATCTTCAGTAACGACCGAAGAACGCCTACTCCTTTCTTCATCATGCACATTTGTGCGGCCATCTTTAAATGCTCTCACACATTTCCTTATCATTCCATCACTCATAATGTTTTGGCCGTAAACTTCACAGATCTTACGATGAATATCGATCGGTTTTACGCCTTTAGCACTAAGAAATCGTATAACAGCCCGTACTTCACAATCGGCGGGACTCAGGATTGTTGGAGGCATCTGAAACACTCAATAACCAACGCATACAATGAAGAATCAGACTGTCATGGTGTCAGTGCGTAGACAAGAGATGTAGGTAACCAGCGCGCATGTGCGGAAGGCCGACCGTAGCGCTGCGGCGGCGGAATCGTAAAACGGTACTGACTTAGAAAACATGCCTCGTATATAAAATAAATTTACGTTTGCTACTGTCACGAAATCTCGAGAACGGCTGAACCAATTTGACTAATTTAGGTTTTGAAATATTTGTCTAAGACCAGGGTAGGATAAAAAAAGGTGAGGAAGAGAGAACTTGAAGTGATAATGGACCAGGCTATTAACTAAATATAAAAATACACACACAAACCTTTACGTAACACATGCACCTTCTTCTGTTTTCGACAAACAAAACCATAACGAAGTAGAAAGATATTCCACTCCTTGCCAAAGTTTTACCATATTTTATCAAACATCGTTTATCGTTTGTTATCAAGACAGAATTTTTTATGTAGCATGTGATATACCTTTCGAAGATTATACACAAAATTAATTCCGTTCGCACTGTAACACTATTAACATTTGACCACAGACAATTTTGAGATTGACGGAGGCATTCATCTTGCACCAAATTTTATTCTTAAGACGATGCTATTTGCGGATGACAAATAATTATAAGTAAAACTGAAGACGAGCTGCAAAGAGCAGTATATATTTCACAGAAGTTATGTCAGAATTATAATTTCAAAATTTCCACAAATAAAACAAAACAAAATGGCGTTTCGAGGTAAAGACACTATTAGGACCAAAATAGTAATTGATGATATTATCTTAGAGCAAGTTACGGGTTTTAAATATTTGGGAACATATGTCAGTTATAAATATGAAAATGATTTTAAAAATAAATTTCCAATGTTTCAACAAATATGCGGCATAATAAATAGAAGCCTAAAAACTAAAACCAGAAAAGAAACACGGATGAAATTTTATAAAGTAATGGCTGTGCCTGCTTTTGTTTCTGGTTCTGAAACATGGTCATTAACAAAAGCAGACAAAAACAAGAGACAGGCTGCAGAAATGAGATTTTGAAGAGCAGTTAAGGGATGTACTCTTTTAGATAAAATTACAAATGAAAAAATAAGAGAAGATTTAGAAATAAGTTCTTTAGAAGAAAAAATAATAAATTATAGAAAAGAATGGAGAGAGCATATTCCGCTAAGCTCTGCCATTATACATATAATAAGTACACGTGCAATAAACGATCAATAAAATAATTTAGCTCTCGTACTCGGCACAATACACCTTTGAATGACGATATATGACTAATCCAGTTCAAAACTAGGTCAGTGATAAAAATCATATAAACAAATATGTCATCACTACCGCTAAATCACGTGCTATCGTGCCATGTGCTTGAGAGCAAAGGAACCTCCTCTTTACTTCGCTTAAGAATTAACATGCATTTCAGATAAATTAACCCTGTTGCGTAATATATTTCATTGAAACAGTTACGAAAATATAAATTTGACAATTCTCTTCCAACATATAAAAGACATATCACGATGTTAAATAAGGAACTAACTTTTACCGCACAACAATCTGCACCATAACAACAGCCAATGAGATGTGATAAGGTCACGTGACCGTTAAGAGATACGGGGCAAGCTTATGTGAAACAAGGATTAGTCCAAGACTATGTAATACTACTGTATGATGCCCGGCTTAAAAGGATTTTATTTTGTTCGCAGATCTCGATTTGCGATATCGTTTTGGAATCACACCTAATCGCAAAATAAAATCTTACTTTCACACTTGTATTATAAATAGATAACCATTTATGGCTTTATCCAACATTTTATTGTAGGTCACTGCAGCAACATAAAAATATATATTGATCTGGTCTCAATACCTTTCTACTTTACAACGTATGGTATGTAGAAACTCCAGCCGTAATCTTTCCCTGGAGTTGTGGAGGTCAAACACACTTTTATAGCCACATTCTCGCGAGAAGTACATGGTAGTTATCCTAAAATAGTATCTCTTATGTATAATTATTCTCACACACAGGGGATTTTGCAATATAATTTCCTTGGTCCATTTGTAAGCAGTCAACATTGTCATTTCCACGTAATCAAGACGCCATCTGTATTTACGGATTGGTCACAGCCACCTCGTGTGTAATCTGTAGACTGCAAGCGCTCTTAATGCAGCCGGCCTTGATAAAGAAAATACACAATCAATTCATCACTCGCTATGCCGTTATTTGAAAGAACTTACGTACAAACCTCTCATATGACTAAGCGCATTTAGCGAGTGTTAACTGTATCTATAAATAATGACATGTGCGAAAACATACGAAGGTGCAGCATTTCCTCGAAGTAACTATCGAAAAGTGACGCCATTGCCTCAACTCCAAGGACGGACAATGTTGCTATGCAAGCAACAAAGAAGTGGTATTTTCATATCTGTGCTTGAATTTAAGAAGAAAAATATACAGGTTGGTTCAAAACGACACCGAAAGATTTTAGGCGAATTTCGGTGTCGAACCTTCGAAGTTCTGATACGTATAATTTTATGCAGCATTAAATATTACATTATTTTATGATTAGGCAGTGCAGGAACCACTGTTGTGCGAACCTCAAAAGTTGCTATTGGGACGAAGCAGCCACGAAAACAAAAACATTACTCCTTACTCTTATGTCCGATTTCACCAAAAATGTTAACACTTAACACGAGTTTAGCAATAGTTAAAACAAGAATTGCATTTCACCAACAAGTGTTAGCGTAACACAAGTGTTAAATCTCATGTTAAACTAACACGCCGAATTTCTAATGTTAAGTCCTTAAAAATTGTAAATAGTCAAGATGGCGAGCATGAACTCAGCTGTTGATGTCGATTTGCTAAATTCAAGACAGTGTAAATGGCATTGATAATAGGGTACGGCCTATGAGCAGAAATGATTTTGAGAAACTATCCGAAGAAAATTGTTTTATGGAGGTATAGGCTGTCGAAACAAGTTGCTATGAAGGTTACTGCGGAAGTACAAGAGAGGTTAGAACATGCATCGAAAGCAATATGGCGATCTCTCCTTTGCTTCAAGTATCAATAACCTTGCGATTTTATAATTCACTGAAGTATGTGGATAATACACTGTCCACCTCCCGTCTTGAAGCGTTCAAGTCACTTTTCCTTCTTTGCACCTCGTTTTAAATTTACGTAATAATGAGTTAGAATACACATCGAAAGGAATATGGCGATCTCGCCTTTGCTTCAAGTATTAATAACTTTGCGATTTTATAATTCACTTAATTATATGGACAATACATTGTTCACCTCCCGTCTTGAAACGTTCAAGGCAGTTGTTCTTCGCACCTCGTTTTAAATTTACGTAATACTGACAAGTTGTTTGGTGCTTGTAGTAGTGACACATGCATTTGAATTAAATTCGTTTCCAATATTTTCCCCGCGACATCTTTCTTTTTTACATTCACCGCATCCGTCCTCTTATTTTCCACGATATCCTTACACTTCGTCACCATTTCAATTAACAATTCTTTCTCCGTCGATGAGACATTTGTCTCACGGCTTTATTTATGATTTTGTTCATCCGCCATTTGTACAGACGAAAATGAAAACAAAAATGCATCGGAGTACGTTCAGAAAATCATCCATAGCCTTCTATAGCTATGATATTTACAAGTTTCCTGGCGTTAACACAGGTTTGTTAACATTTTAAGAAAACAGGTTGGTGAAATGCAAGAAATTTAACATTGGTTTTAGTGCTGTGACAATTGTTACGTTACATTTGTTAACGTCGGTTTTAACATCTGTTGGTGAAATCGGGCATTAATCAGTTACGCTAGCCTACCTTTCAGGTAATGGGACAAAGGGCAGTTACTTGTCAAAAAGTCGACTAATAACTCGGACAGTTGAAGGTTGCTCTTCAGCGTTAAACTACACACTCCGTCCGAACAGAGAGGTTTTTGCGCGTACTTAGATAGCAAATCCAAGCAATATGGAGCGATATACGAACGCCGAAATGACGGATATGGTTTTGATGAATGGAACAGCTGAAGAGAGTTAGCGAACTCGCGATTAATTTAGTTTCATTAAAAATATGAATTGCATGTTAGTTACATCAATGATGATATTTATTTGTTTAACCTCATAGAATTAAATGTATAATACTGTCAACCACTTACTGAAAATATCAGCAGCTTCATTTTCAGTTACAAATGCTTTATTTAGTATTATCAAACACGTGAAATAAAATGGTCGTCTCATTGTATAAGGCATGTAACTCATTTGGTTAATTTATCTACAATTCTTTGGTGTTGTTTTCTGTTCTGTTTATCATTTAATGCTTCCATCCTCAACCTCACTAACATTAACTTTCCTCTAAAAGGTATAAGTTGCATATGTCCACCAGCTTATTTGTCATCATGGACTGCTATAACGGAATTCTGGAACACGTTAAACACTCATATGCAATAATTAAGCAATAGCTTCTTTATTGTGGTTTCATAAGCGAAAGAAATTCTTAATAGGAGCAAGATACTGCGGAGTATGTCGGTATGTTTATAAACAGCTACAGCACGCGGCACGGCGTGTGACTTATACCTGCGAACTCCGACAGCGTGAGGCACGCGTCGCTGTTCCTGTCACTGCCTAATCCACACTCATTCTGGAACATTTTTATGCGGCTCTATTGGCGGTAAAAACTGTCTATATGTGTCACATAGAAGCGGAGCTGTGTTCGTTCGGTGTCGTTTTGAAACAGCATCATATCAGCATTGTTGGTGTGCCGGAATGTTGTCCATTAAGAGTTATTTTGCATGCTGGTGAGTCCCCAGCAGGGATACGAGTCAGCAATTAAAATACTACACTATCACTAACAATAAGTTTAGTTTAACATTTGAATTTTATAACTTGGAGTGGATTACGATACGGAGGCAAATCGGTACGTTGTTCCAGTCTTCATCTGTTGTACGTATGCTCCAAGCGGAACATCCCTGGGAGGAAGGATGAGGGGAAAGGAGACATAGAGCGGCTGTCCCAAGGAGCCACGACAGTGCAGAGGTCAGGGTCTCTAATATTTACCAATTTGAAACTTTCCTGGCAGGCCAGCACAATCGGCATTTCACCCCGTGGTCCGGAAACGGTCCACGGATAACTCGTCAATTTAACTTCACTAACATAAAAGCTCTAGATAAACTCTCGTGTACTTTGTTTGAAGGAGTTACATTCACTTTGACTACTTTTACCTTAAAAATCAAATACTATATGCATTAATACGTCTACAAAATATGCAATTACTGTAATGTCCCTTTAACTTCTTGGTCATGGAATGCTTACTGTAGGTTACTTAGTTTACCAGAAAATCTCTCAGTTGCGTAGTGGCCTTCCTGTGCCATTTACTTTTATTTCTTTTGTACAGTAGGTGGCAATACCGCCCGAATAGGATTAGGATTAGAATTTCATTACCGAGGGGATTTGGTACGTAGGGAGGAAGGATGAGGTGAAGGAGAGAGAGGGAGGCCAACCCAAGGAGCCACGACAGTACAGAGGACAGGGTCCCTAGAGTTTACTTGGTAGAGAGTTCCCCCAACAGGCCAGGACAACGAACTCGCTCCCCTACTGCGGGACGGCAACGAGCCGAGCAGCCGAGCCCTAATGGTACCAAGGCAGGCGGTCAGAGCCTCAAATGTCCCTAGCTGGCGGTCACGAAATTGCCCCAACAGAGGAGCGGAGACCGGCAGCCGACCTACCGGAGGAGGAAGTAGTTTTCCTCAGAGCATAACATCCTGCCATTATCCGCCGAAACTCCCGCCGACACTTCTACCCTGAAAGAAACCTCCAGATGCGAGATGATATGAAATGATAATGGAGATGAAATGATGATGGAGATGATGACGGTCGATTTGTAATCGTCTTTTCACCTGGCTTGCTTTCCGAGGAGAACTAGAACAAATACATGTCCTTAATTGGCCCGCCTCGGTAGCATGTCTGCCTCACGTTCAAGAGGTCCCGAGTTCGAATCTCGGTCAGGGTGAGTTACCTAGATAAGGTTTGTCCGGGGTTTTCCCTTATCCTTCAAGATGAATGTCGGGTAACTAAGCTCAATGGACTCTGGACTCATTTGAGCATCATTTCCCCCAATTCATTCACCGTCCGATATAACTTAACGTTGGGGCGGACGTAAATGAAAAAAAATAGAATGTCCTTAATTGGCAGTTTTCTACAGATAATCTCACATTCTTAAAATAACTTGAAATAAAGAGGTGCTAGGTTTTAAAAAAGAATGTCCTTAATTGGCAGTTTTCTACAGATAATCTCACATTCTTAAAATAACTTGAAATAAAGAGGTGCTAGGTTTTAAAATAGAATGTCCTTAATTGGCAGTTTTCTACAGATAATCCCACATTCTTAAAATAACTTAAAATAAAGAGGTGCTAGGTTTTAAAGAAGAATGTCCTTAATTGGCAGTTTTCTACAGATAATCTCACATTCTTAAAATAACTTGAAATAAAGAGGTGCTAGGTTTTAAAGAAGAATGTCCTTAATTGGCAGTTTTCTACAGATAATCCCACATTCTTAAAATAACTTGAAATAAAGAGGTGCTAGGTTTTAAAGAAGAATGTCCTTAATTGGCAGTTTTTTACAGATAATCTCACATTCTTAAAATAACTTGAAATAAAGAGGTGCTAGGTTTTAAAATAGAATGTCCTTAATTGGCAGTTTTCTACAGATAATCTCACATTCTTAAAATAACTTGAAATAAAGAGGTGCTAGGTTTTAAAATAGAATGTCCTTAATTGGCAGTTTTCTACAGATAATCTCACATTCTTAAAATAACTTGAAATAAAGAGGTGCTAGGTTTTAAAATAGAATGTCCTTAATTGTCAGTTTTCTACAGATAATCTCACATTCTTAAAATAACTTGAAATAAAGAGGTGCTAGGTTTTAAAATAGAATGTCCTTAATTGGCAGTTTTCTACAGATAATCTCACATTCTTAAAATAACTTGAAATAAAGAGGTGCTAGGTTTTAAAATAGAATGTCCTTAATTGGCAGTTTTCTACAGATAATCTCACATTCTTAAAATAACTTGAAATAAAGAGGTGCTAGGTTTTAAAAAAGAATGTCCTTAATTGGCAGTTTTCTACAGATAATCTCACATTCTTAAAATAACTTGAAATAAAGAGGTGCTAGGTTTTAAAATAGAATGTCCTTAATTGGCAGTTTTCTACAGATAATCTCACATTCTTAAAATAACTTGAAATAAAGAGGTGCTAGGTTTTAAAATAGAATGTCCTTAATTGGCAGTTTTCTACAGATAATCTCACATTCTTAAAATAACTTGAAATAAAGAGGTGCTAGGTTTTAAAATAGAATGTCCTTAATTGGCAGTTTTCTACAGATAATCTCACATTCTTAAAATAACTTGAAATAAAGAGGTGCTAGGTTTTAAAGAAGAATGTCCTTAATTGGCAGTTTTCTACAGATAATCTCACATTCTTAAAATAACTTGAAATAAAGAGGTGCTAGGTTTTAAAGAAGAATGTCCTTAATTGGCAGTTTTCTACAGATAATCTCACATTCTTAAAATAACTTGAAATAAAGAGGTGCTAGGTTTTAAAGAAGAATGTCCTTAATTGGCAGTTTTCTAGAGATAATCTCACATTCTTAAAATAACTTGAAATAAAGAGGTGCTAGGTTTTAAAGAAGAATGTCCTTAATTGGCAGTTTTCTACAGATAATCTCACATTCTTAAAATAACTTGAAATAAAGAGGTGCTAGGTTTTAAAGAAGAATGTCCTTAATTGGCAGTTTTCTACAGATAATCTCACATTCTTAAAATAACTTGAAATAAAGAGGTGCTAGGTTTTAAAGAAGAATGTCCTTAATTGGCAGTTTTCTGCAGATAATCTCACATTCTTAAAATAACTTGAAATAAAGAGGTGCTAGGTTTTAAAGAAGAATGTCCTTAATTGGCAGTTTTCTGCAGATAATCTCACATTCTTAAAATAACTTGAAATAAAGAGATGCTAGGTTTTAAAAAAGAATGTCCTTAATTGGCAGTTTTCTACAGATAATCTCACATTCTTAAAATAACTTGAAATAAAGAGGTGCTAGGTTTTAAAGAAGAATGTCCTTAATTGGCAGTTTTTTACAGATAATCTCACATTCTTAAAATAACTTGAAATAAAGAGGTGCTAGGTTTTAAAAAAGAATGTCCTTAATTGGCAGTTTTTTACAGATAATCTCACATTCTTAAAATAACTTGAAATAAAGAGGTGCTAGGTTTTAAAAAAGAATGTCCTTAATTGGCAGTTTTCTACAGATAATCTCACATTCTTAAAATAACTTGAAATAAAGAGGTGCTAGGTTTTAAAAAAGAATGTCCTTAATTGGCAGTTTTCTACAGATAATCTCACATTCTTAAAATAACTTGAAATAAAGAGGTGCTAGGTTTTAAAAAAGAATGTCCTTAATTGGCAGTTTTCTACAGATAATCTCACATTCTTAAAATAACTTGAAATAAAGAGGTGCTAGGTTTTAAACATCAGGGGAGGGGATCAAGTTGAGCCTATGAGTTTCTGGATACTTTGAAGAATGTGGTAAATGACCGAAGCACGAAACCACATTTGTAAGTGTAAGTCGTTTGGAGGTGTCGATTTGATTTCCTTGTGAGCTTATCGGTAATTTGTATGTGCCTGCTTTACAATGGAGCACTTTAGCAAACCGAGGTCACACGCGTCTTTGCATGTCACATCTCCCAGTGCGAATCTAGTCGGGTCAAGGATCTATCCAGCCGACCTACTCTTTAATTCCTCATCACGTATTCATGTTATGACCATAGCCGTTTTGTTTATGTTGACAAAAGAAAAGCGGTATATGTCGCTTTAATACTCCGTTACTCGCTTCTTCAAGGCACTTACAGAAATTCTTTTACATTGTCATTTATAGGTCATGACTCTATTGTTACGGAATACTGTATACAAAACAGTGAAATTCAGCATGGATTCTCTTAGAAAGACTTGAAAATAAGGATGAAGTGGCTTTAGAAAGTCTAAGCAGTACATATTAAAGCAAATGCCCAAAATTCATCAGGGTTGAAGTAATTTTTTGAGTTTTCAAAGTATTGTGACTTTGTGGGTTCATAAGATTAAAAGTCAAGTTTGCAGAATTCATAACGCTCCTTTTAATTCCGTACAAAGACAGTTTGTACACCCCTTTGCAGCAAGATGACGTAACATAAACCAACACAATCTCTCGTCACTCCTGCACACGTAAATAAACAAAACAGTTCACTTTCAAATCACAGCTGCAGGCTCACAGTTATCGAGTCCTATTAAGACTGTCCCGATGAACTAGCCACGGCTTCTTTTATATCTCCACACACTGTTCCAGAAATTAGTGGAATTTCCTGTAACAATCAAGGGAAAAAAATGCATACTATACCCCGGCACCTATTTCTTAATCTGGGGTAAATATTCAGACTTTTATTCATTTATTAAAACATCCAAAATATATACAAAACATACACAGTTTACAGAGTATAAATAAAAAAAATAATAGTAAAAATAAAATAATTTACTAACATTTTAAAATATACTCTCATCAAACATAAAAATACACACCAAATTTATAAAAATAAACATACATAAATTAAATTTCAAAAGTATAATAAAAAATTTAATTTCTTTAATCCACCCCTTTCAAAATTTTATACATTTAATTTAATTTTTTTTTGTTGCAAAAATTTCAAATATACTTAAAAATCTTTAATCAAACATATAATATTACTGGTTTCCAGTAACACATAACTGATGTTCCAGTTATTAACTTAACTATATTTTAAAATTCCTCATAGTAAAATTTTGCCGCCGGTGGCCAACTTTGTTACTGGTATCCAGCACTACTGTCCGGCCGCTGTATCTTCGGCTCTGACGTTTAGTGGCTGCAGGAGGTGGAGGGGGAAGGTTACTAGTACCAACATATAATAATGAGTAATTGAAAACATATCGTCAGAATTATCTTTATAATGAGAGTATAGGAATCTATTAGCTTCAAAACATTGAAATACAACTTGTAATTTCATTATCATGCAAGATATTCTTTACAGCATCACTCTATTCAAATATTTCGTTCACACCTTTCACGCACACCAACTGCTTCTGTTGGTGATACTGGGAGTCTGTACATCCGGTGTCGTGGTCAGGAAGCTAAAACTGTCTGCTAGCGCCAATCAGCGTTGTCGCTGGTAGGCGTGGCTCCCGAACCCAACACCGTGTTGCCAGCTTAAATTTGTTTGAGCCACGTGGCCTAATAGAGGCTTGCGCTGGTGAACTTTCTTTGGTATAATTTTCGTGCGTGAACTCCGATGTTTAGTGTTCGTAAGTCCTATTATTATCGCTATTATAATAATATGGCTACTGGTTCGTGAAATATGCAAATACATGAAATATTTAAAATACGCATTGTTCCTCTGCTTGAAATTCCCGCTCAAGAACTGGCATTAGCCTGCTTCCCCCTCTCGAGAAATGTCAGAGCCGCAGATAGAACGGCCGAGGTATACTATTTAACCAAACAAAAAAAAAAAAAAAATATATCCTAAGCATACAAAACTATCAATTACAGATTGACTAATTACCAACCATAAATTTTAAAGTGAACAATTATTAATTTACCCAATTTTCAAAAATTAATAAAATATTCTTACAATTAATTATAATTTTAAAAAACAAAATTATTATTAACAGAATTATATAAAATTTCAAAATTATTATTGAAAATCATGAATTAAAACCCTTATAACTTTATATATATATATATATATAAAGTTATAAGTTGTATATATATATATATATACAACTTTGCTTTAACTTCATAAAATATTATTTATAAAATTCATATCAAAATTAAAATTTAAAACCAAAAAAATTTTAATACACAAAATTAATTTCCACTTTCAATTAAAACTTATAAAATTTAATACAAAACATTTATAAAAAAGCAAATTTAAAAATTTAATTTATTATTCAAATATTAAACTTATTTAAAATTTAAAATTTTTATTATTTAATTTAATAATACAAATATTATATCACTTTTATTTATAAAACAGTTTTAGTATTAAAATCAGATAATAATATTTAAAATATCTACACTTATCAGCTACTATTTAAAATTTTCAAACATAAGTATAGACGTTTATAACTTCAAAACACAGAAAATTTATTTATTTTTACAAAATAATAAACATAAAGGTATTTCATAAAGAATAATTAAATTAAAAAAAATATATCAACATCATGCAACTTCTCATTCAAAAGAAATTGAAACACTTATCTAAACAAATAAACATACAAAATAACATTTTTAAACTTTTCCCTACATTTTACCACTTTAATCACTATCACTCTCAATTTGATTAATAAAGAATATTTTAAGAAACTTTTCCCTACATTATAGCACTTTATTCATTTTCACTATTAATTTTATCAGTCTATTTATAAAAAACACACATTATTAAATTTCCAGCGTACACTTTATCACTCACTTTTACTATCACTTCCAATTTGAAGCACATTGTATTGATAAGATGGACCATAAAGCTGTCGCTATGATGCTGCCATATCCGGACCACCATATTGAAGCCTGCATGTCGCTAGCGCCATTTATTCCTCTCCGCTGGTGTTGGTATATTCGCAGCCATCTCCTTCATGGTCGCATGTCGTGGGACATCAACTATAACAATCAAGAAAGCGAACCTTCTAGTCATCTATCTTTATCTGTTCCGGCAAGTTTTTTTATCTCCATGCTGCGTTATCTGTCCTTTTGTACGTGCCGGCCGCGCTAGTCGCAACAATGCGATCGGCGACAGTATACTACCTAACCACATATAAAATAATATTTGTCTACTACAAGATAAATTAAATACATCATTTTCTCACTACAATAAATCAGTAAATAAATAACACGATTTGGGAGAGACACTAGCTGATGCAATGATATTAGTACCTAATTTCAAGAATTATATTCTTTATTTAAATATGTAATTAAAGCTGAAACTATTCAAAGTTTTTACGTTTCTTTGTTCAGTTACTAGGGACTTTTAGAATATCTTTAAATTTTTTCCTAGGCCACTTCCCAACTTTTCAAGGTACCGTCTCACACCAAAAGCCAGCATCAAGTGCCACAAAGCAAGTTCGTGTCTGCAGCCTTTAACCCTGAAATATTATAAGGAAATGAAATGACAGTAAAATTCGTGCTGTTATGTAACCCACCTCTGCATTCGCCAAGCAACCAGCAAAGGTCACAAAAAAGTAATTATCCCAACGAGAATCGAACTCGGAACAAGTCGAACATGAACCTTGCTCTTTACGAGAGGATTGCACAAGATATTCATGTAGTGTCGTCTGCTCCCATTCCGCAGGTTCCGGCGAACCTTACTGCGAGATATTCCCCAGTCACTACCAAATGATGGAAATAAATCATTTCTTCACACTAGCCGTATATAGGCTAAGGTTTTTTGATAAATAGAGTCAACACGAAAAATTCAATGCCACGGCTGGGATTTGAACCACGGATCTCCTGGTTTCCGTCCAGTCGCTCTAACCCATTGAGCTACCATGGCCAACTTGCCATCATGATACTAAATTCTCCATTTCACTCGTATATTTCCCCGGTAGACCACTAGGTTCAAATCCCGGTTTGAATCCCGGCCGTGACATTGAACTTTTCATTTTCACTCTATCAAAAACCTTAGCCTATATACGGCTAGTGTGAAGAAATTATTAATTTCCATCAATTAACTAAAATAATAAGAATTAAATGAAGCCTGGGACTCAAGTACTTGCGATAGTAAGTTGCCACAAACGGTGTAACTCGGATGCGAGAGCCCCTAGTGGTTTACCGGGGAAATATATGAGTCAAATGGAGAATTTAATGTCATGACGGCAAGTTGGCCATGGTAGCTCAATGGGTTAGAGCGACTGGATGGAAACCAAGAGATCCGTGGTTCAAATCCCGGCCGTGGCATTGAATTTTTCATTTTGACTCTATCTATAGGTTAGCTGCTCATTATTGCCAATTTTAAAATCTAAATTAGTACGTTTTGACAAAATCATGCGAAAAAAAAGTCTTTGATATTAAAGTTGAAGGAAATCGAAAAGAAATTTGGAGACATGAACACGCTAGAAATCTCTCTTCCAATTAAAAATATACTGTAAGTCCTCCCTCATTTATCCCTTGGCCTACAAGTAACTAAAATTCTATCTATATTGTAACTGCATGTTTACAAGTGGGTCAAGTTT
Organism: Mantis religiosa; assembly: GCA_030765055.1. Classification (NCBI taxonomy): domain Eukaryota; kingdom Metazoa; phylum Arthropoda; class Insecta; order Mantodea; family Mantidae; genus Mantis; species Mantis religiosa. The sequence goes on along the minus strand of CM060951.1, from coordinate 209,687,146 downwards.
TGATTCAATTAACCTTTTAAACACATTTAAACATAAATATAGGGGGCGGTGACCTTATGTTAGGGACGGTACATTAATGTAATCACAAATTCTCTCTTCCTGGTGCTGCTTCTCAGATGATTATTTTTCAAGGTAAATGATAAACCTTGAACTCATTTGAATAAGCATTAACTATAGCGAAGTAATAATAGCATATTCTCACGTAATAAAAATACCCTTTGTACAGGACCTTTCATACCTCTTTGAGCTTAACCTTTTTCTTGATGTTCAACTGGTTAGTCCTTATGAGGCAAGAATAGATGCAAAAGCTTCATTTTATTTTAATCTTTCCTGTTGCAGTGATGATTTATGATATTTTACTCATGTATTATGTGACTAACACGGAATAGAAACGTGTGCTTTTGATCTGAGTTAGTCATAGCTGTGCATCACTCACTTTTATCACTTTAGGTTTATCGTTCTCCTTTTATCACATCGACCGGAATCGTTTGTCATTTGTTGCCAACTGAATATTACGTAAATCACTGCAACTCTGATCTTCGTTTGTTCGACTGTTAGCGTATATTGAAACAGGAATAGACATTCCAATTTCAAGACTAATTTTTTTAATTATACTACATTAACAACAACCTACAAATGATATTGTAGAGATAAATTAGGCATCGGGCATCAAAATTTTACGTAACTTTACCTAATTATAGAAGCGCCCTTGTTAGATCATAGGGAGATTATGACCCCACTAGACGCCTTTCCAGACTGTTCCGGGTACCCCGCATGGCTTGTGGGCACCCGAGATAACCCAGGAGCTAATCCTAACAGCAGCTAAAGTTGAGCTCCACATAATTAGAATTACAATTATTTATTTCTCATCTTTCTTCTACATACATTTTATTGATACATTGACATTTGTAACATTTCTTTCACACAATAACAAAATTACTTATTCACATCTTATATACCCTTCCTACCTGCTTGCTTCGAGTCCTGTATTTCTTACATTCTTTTCTCCTTTTTACCAATAACACCTTTTTATTATTAATATCTCCCCCCTCCCTAACCTGTCCTACTTTTGTTGCCAAATTTCTTCTCTCAATATCTTTTTTGTTTGCAATAAAGTATACTATGCCAATTTGTATCCTCTTCTCCACACATTGGGCATTTCCCTGTATCCTTATCATATCTAATACCTTTTAAATTTCTTACTCCTGTCCTTGCCCAGGCAAATCCTTCTCGCTCTGACTTATTACACACATCTATGTACTTCTCCCTCCCCCACACTGTCTTTATTTCCCTATATGTCCTCAATGATCTTTTCTCCCTTACACTGGCAAATATAACTTGGCTAAGTCTTCCAGTCTTAATTCTACCTCTTTCCTAAAGCCCGTATAATACGAGGTCTGTTCAATAAAAATGATCACTTTTTTTGACAACGTGCCTTTACTAATCCTCAGAATTTTGATGGTCTTTCTCAAAATAGTCTCCCCTGAATGCGATGTACTTGTCCCAGCGTTTCTGCCAGTCTTCAAAGATATGCTGGAAACCATTTTTGAGAGATAATTCAAAATCGCCTCCGCCGCCTTCACCACTGCTTCTCATGATGGATAATGCCTCCCACGAAGGCGTTTCTTCAAGTCAGGGAATAGAAAAAAGTCACATGGGGCTAAATCAGGACTATAGGGAGGGTGAGGGATGCACTTAACGTTGATTTTTGCAAGATATTCAACAACAACATTGGCAATATACGGCCGCCCATTAACGTGGTGCAGCATCCAGCTTGCTTCACGGAAATGTGGTCTTTTGCGTCTGATATAGACTTGCAATGTCTTCAGGACATCCCTGTAGTATTGTCCAGTTACTGATGTGTGTGCAGGTACAACCTGCTGATGAACCATTCCATGAATATCAAAGAATGAGATGACCATAACTTTCCCCAGCAGAAGCAAGCACTTTTACTTTTTGGGGGGTTGGTGATGAAGGACATTTCCACACTGAGCTTTGCTGTTTGCTCTCTGGATCAAAATGATGTAGCCTAGTGTCATCAGCAGTGATTGCATTTGAAAGAAACTCCGGATCTTCCTCTAACATCAACTTTAACTGCATGTTCCCTCCATTGCAGTGGTACGCGATACTGAACATGTCTGAGTACCAACCAGGAGTACCAACAATGACACTACTACAGCGTGTTTGTTTCACACTAAGCTAACAGAATATAATGAGATAGAATTTTAGTGCGAAAAATTATGACCGCAAAAAGTTATAATCATTCTTTATTCATCAGCCCTCGTAATACTCCTCATTTCTACAAATATATCCCATACCTATCTGTTGCATCAGCTCCCTTACTTTTTGCGCCCAAGACTTTCCCCATTTGCTTCTTATGTGCAAAAGAAAACATTCCTTGATAATATTGCTTTCCTCCAAATTTGCAATTCTGTATAGATATTTCAATGCCCTTGAGGCAATTTTAACCCTTGTTGAATGTCTTTACAACTCTAATTGTGCTGCCCCATTAGGTGAAGCCCAAAATATATTTATAGAAGGATCTGTTAATAACGTCCACCTCTTCCCATGCTTCATCCACTCCCCATATCTCTGCCCCAAGCAACATCTTATTTTCTACTATGGCAGTATAGATCCTTTCCAGCCATTTGACATTAAGCTCCACATTATAATTCTAAGCTGTTTGGCACAAAAGTTTTCCGCCTATGACAAATTTAAAAATTAGAACTCTAGGTTGTAAGGTTTAGCAATCCATTCCTTCAACCTGAAGTGCAGTTAATTTGCTACCTTGAAAAAATGTCAAGCTAAAACCCACAACCCATCCTAAAAGTAAAACCTTACCTGCGGTAAAACCCTTAACGGCTGGGCACGCAGCAAAAGACCTTTTGACTTTATACAGCCAGCCAGCACTTTAGTCGGTCGGTCGGATTTTGTAGAGACGTTTCCTTTTTTTTTATTTAAAGAAATGTACGATAACGCTTTCTTATCTGGCAGTCAAGTAAATGCCCCTTAGTACTAGGATTGAATAGTAGAAAAGCAATTACAAAATAATATTCGCATTTCCTTATTTTTATGATCTCATCTCCGAAACGTTAAAGCGAAAACAATGGAAGGTTATGTGCGATTTCTTACGTAGCTATGGTTAACGAGCATGACGCCATTTGCAAGGGTCACATTAGTGGGAAGACCGTAAAATTACTCATTCTTTGTATTGTTTTGAGCCCTACATTTTGAATAATTCTTTTGGAAACACCTCCACTATAATCGGGAAAGTCCGCGTCGTAATCATGTTCATCCTTAAAACGAATGTCCGAACAGAATTATGAAATATTTGTATCAAGTCGCCAATAAATACGATTTGTTTCTTTATCTTATCTATTTATTTGTGATGGATTTAAAAGTAAGGCGAGAAAAGTTCCAACTTCAATGACTGACCTGCCGATACTGCTTTATTCTTTCAGAATCCTTTGATATATTTCCAAGTTTTTAATTCTTTCAAAATAATAGCTATTACTCGACAAAGCATTGAGGCGTATTAGTGAAACAAGCAACACCAAGGCAACAAATTTCAAAAATACGCTTACACACAGAAAGCGGAAAACGGAGACGCAGTTCTAGCAGAGAAAGCGTTAACAGTGCTGCTGATGTTAATGCGCTGGATCATGTCACAGATGCACGTACTTATAACTGAGCTGCAATTCAGACTGAGGAAGACATAATTTCCAAATTAAAGAGATTGGAAAGGGAGAATAACACCTTGAGATGTAAATTATGGGGAGCAAATAAAAGGCACAAAGAATGTGTAAACAAGCAGAAAACAAATGAAGAAAGATTACTTTATTATGAAACCAATAATTTTCATAAATCATTTCAATTATTGATAAAAGACATCATTGTACACTGCAACACAGCTTTCAGGCACAATAAACGCAATATTGGGCGAATTGAACAACATTAAAGGTAATGTGAATTTCCGTCTTATAAGACCTACTAACGTATATTGTTTAAACTGCTTTTAACTGTTTACTTACTTAGTTTTTTTTTTCTTTTCTTTTCTTCCTAGACAGCCTCGTTTCATGCAAGAGTCCACTTATCACCGGCATATATAAGAGGTTTTATAGTTAAAAAATAGCGGCCAAATTCTCTTGTGCCATCTGTCTTACAAAAGTGTCTACCGCCAAATGTACATCATCACTTGTAAATCTAATATTCAAACTCCACGTTCTATTACCCATCTCCAGAGTTTGTTTCTCTTTTGGCAGTTATAGAGAAATGTATAACAACTGCTGTACCTAAGCTACCTAAAGTATGTGTGAGAAAAAGCCTAGAGGAATACATAATGCCAGCAATGCAACTTTGTTCTTAACTTGTGTGTGCAGAGAACTGAAAGTATTCAGAACTGCTAAGTGAACTGATATGCAAACATTATATTCCTGTGATATTAAGGTGCATTGCTTCTGCGACAGCGGAAGTGCTTGAAAAAGGTAAATTCCTAAACTGTAAACCACTGCTTCGGAAAGTTCTGCGATTGTAATGTCAACACATTGTAGCTGTACGCTGGCACAGGGTTGCAGAGGGGTCATCAGCCAGCGCCATACGGTGGGTAGTGGAGAAATCTGTAACCTTTAGCCATAACACTCCAGCTGGCGAGTGCTGACCGAGACAGGCTTAAAGGAATGTGAGCGGGCTATGCCTTGACTGACCAGTGCTGCCATCATGTTCTTATCCGGTAATAAGAACAGTAAAATCATATAAGTTTACGTATAATAAGTGACGAAACACAAATAGATCACTTGGAAGCTGTGTGTCTGATATGAACGGTCAGCCAGTTATTATACGGAACACTGGTGCATAATAATGCAGTAATATGTACCCACGTAATAATTTATTCTACTATTTTTCTAATACTGAAAATGGGTGTCAACAGGCCTATCTTCAGCAATTTTCATTACCGAAAGAGCGAAAATCAATTAAATTAATTACTACACCTTTGTTATTAAATGACTATTGTAACTATAGCAAGCGCGCTGTTATATAACTAATTTTCTAGTGTGATCAATCTGTCAAACGGGAATAATTTCTAAAAATGTGATTTACTAATCTGACAAAGGCCTAAGGTCAAATATACGAAGGCTGTTCAGTAAAGAATGATCACAGCTTTTTTGTCAACGTACCTTTACTCATCCTCATAATTTTGATGATTCTTCTCAAAATAGTCTCCCCTGAATGCGACGCACTTGTCCCAGCGTTTCTGCCAGTCTTCAAAGACATGCTGGAAACCATTTTTGAGAGAACCTACAAAATCGCCTCCGCAGCCTTCACCACTGCTTCTGATGATGGATAATGCTTCCCACGAAGGCGTTTCTTCAAGTCAGGGAATGGCAAAATGTCACATGGGGCTAAATCCGGACTATAGGGAGGGTGAGGGATGAACTTTACGTTGACTTTTGCAAGATATTCAGCAACAACATTGGCAATATACAGCCGCGAATTATCGTGGTGCAGCATCCAGCCTGCTTCACGGAAATGTGGTCTTTTGCGTCTCATATGGACTTGCAATATTTACAGGACATCCCCGTAGTTCAGTTACTGATATGTGTGCAGGTACAACATGCTGATAAACCATTCCATGAATATCAAAGAATGAGATGACCATAACTTTCCCAGCAGAAGTAACCACTTTTGCTTTTTTGGGGGTTGGTGATGAAGGAGATTTCCACACTGAGCTTTGCTGTTTGATCTCAGGATCAAAATGATGTAGCCAAGTTTCATCAGCAGCGATTGCATTTGAAAGAAACTCCGGATCTTCCTCTAAAATCAACTTCAACTGCATGTTACCTCCATTGCAGCGGTAGGCGATACTGAACATGTCTGAACTTGCCTGGTTCTCACAGGCGGGAACCAGGAGTACCAACAACGAATCTACTACGGCGTGTTTGTTTCACATTAAGCTAACAGAGTATAATAAAATTGAATTTCAGTGCGAAAAATTATGACCATAAAAATATTATCATTCTTTATTGAACAGCCCTCGTATTTGGTAAATAATTATTTTTCAGAATCTCGGTGTGGGTGAGCTACCTGGATAAGGTTTTTGGGGGGACTTCCCTTATCCTGAAAGGCGAATGTCATGTAATCTATGCTCTGTGGACCCTGGGTTCATTTGAGCATCATTTCGCCCATTTCATTCATCGTCCGAAATGACGTAACGTTGTAGGACGTAAATTACAAATATATATATGAGTATAAATTATTATTATTATTATTATTATTATTATTATTATTATTATTATTATTATTATTATTATTATTATTATTATTATTATTATTATTATTATTATTATTATTATTATTATTATTATTATTATTATTATTATTATTATTATTATTATTATTATTATTATTATTATTATTATTATTATTATTATTATTATTATTATTATTATTATTATTATTATTATTATTATTATTATTATTATTATTATTATTATTATTATTATTATTATTATTATTATTATTATTATTATTATTATTATTATTATTATTATTATTATTATTATTATTATTATTATTATTATTATTATTATTATTATTATTATTATTATTATTATTATTATTATTATTATTATTATTATTATTATTATTGCAGTTAATAATGAAACACAATCTCTTGTTAGTTTAATAATGATGGATCTGAATGAAAACATATAAATAAAAGAAAGTCAAATTTATAGGTTTGGTTTAAATCACATTATATAAAGTAAATCTGTCCCCACACCCGCGACTTAGTTACGAATGCGAAACATGCTTTAGAAATGAAAGAGAAACAACAATTCTACTGACTTTGATTCAATGTACCTGCAGGGTTAAAGTACTATAGATACAATCCCAGAATCTACTGAGACATCAGAAAGGGATTTTGATTCCAACTTTCTCTTTGTCATAATATTCAATCACTTTGTATATGATTTCTCGCGCTTGCCGATGTATGACACGTTGCTGTAATTGTATCTGAAGAGAGTGTACATATACTAGATTCGCTATATATGTGCGATAACTTCATGTAAAGTTCTGTCTGTTGCGAATTTTTCCCGATACGCCTTCTCGCTTTGCCATGTAGTACACTAAAACACCATTCATATTAACATCTCTAAATGCATTAATTGTTTTGACTTATAATCCAAGCCACGCTCCGTGTGAAACAGGGACACATTCTCAGAATCTGTGACAAGTTCACGAATGCAAATGAACTCGTTGCGTGGTTCTCCCATGACTTGAAGGAAAAGGTCACACAGGCTGTGTACTGAGGGCCGTGGCCGAACAGACAGTGTTTAGAAGGCTCTGGAAAACTTAACACAACATCTCACAACATAATAATCTTTTTTCTTGCGTCAGCTAGTGTCATTAAGCTGTAATTCAGTAACCATGTCGTGGTTTTTCAGAGGAAATGATTATTACCAACAGAATTGTCAAACAAATGAATTCTGTTGAGATGGATAAATCGTGGTCGAGGGAAATTAGGACCAGTAAATGATAAAAAATGACTACAGAAGTCCTGAAAGAATATTTACCACCCGATTATTGAAATTATTAAGCATTTCTGGGTTAATTAGGTAAACCCAACATATTTTGCATTGTTATACCAGATGTTCAAGTTATAACAGCTCCAGGGGCCAGATAGGACCTTCTTTTTCTTTTTAAATACACGTGGACTCTTTGTAAATGCTTGACAGAGATGGCGACACTGTACAGTGCATAAAACTCTAGTGGCAGCGACGAGATGATACTTAAAATGGCAACGTTATCATTGCAAGATCAGCGTGTAATCATTCGTTTTCTCCCTGTTCGTGGTGTAACACCTATTGAAATTCATCGCCAGTTGAGTGAGGCATGTGGTGATGGTACCGTGGATGTGTCTAATGTACGTTCCTGGGTGCGACAGTTCAATGAAGACAGAACATCGTGTGACAACAAACCAAGACAGTCACGGCCTCGCACCACCCGGTCTGACGACATGATGCAGCGAGTGGAGTACGTTGTTTTGGAGGATCGCCTATTGAGCGTTTTCAGATGTTCATGCAGGACTGTTTCACGTTCAAGAGGCACTGAGTTCGAATCATGGTGAGTTACCTGGATAAGGAATTTCCCAGGAAGACGAATGTCGGGTAACTCAAGCTCCATGGACCCCAGACGCATTGAGCATCATTTCACCCATTTCATGCCTCGTCCCATATGACTAAATGTTGGAGGACGTAAATTGCCAAAAGAAGTTGCAGGATTGTGTGTACAGATCCCACGGAAATGTCAATTTTGGAAGCGATATCTGCAACTGTCTTGATTTGTTGTCACACGATGTTCTGTCTTCATTGAACTGTCGCACCCAGGAACGTACATTAAAGACATCAACTAGCGATAAATTTCAGTAGTTGTCACACCACGAAAATGTAGAAAACGAATGATTACACGCTGTTCTTGCAATGAAAACGTCTCCATTTTAAGTATCAAATACAATCCTGCAATACGTTCTCGTATTTCAATCCCTCGGTGAGGCGACTTACCTTCCTCGGGATAGATAAATGAAGATCCCTTCAGCTTGCCCGTTACTGCGATGAAGTAGTCTGGATAAATTGCCGGTAGCTTCGTCGATTAGCGATGAGATCTTTAATCCAGGGCTGTGGTACCGCGCCAGCAACGGAATGGTGAATGGTTAGTAACCAAAATTGATCATAAAACACTGCTTCACTTATTTTTTATAAGATTTTATGTTCTCCCTGTACCTTTACACAGTCGATGCTTTGTAACAACATTTGCTAACATATTTCATGATAGTAATGGCGTAGCATACGCAGCAGCGTGTACAGAACTATAGCCATTACACGTCTCGCCGGATCAAAAGAACTTTCAGGAATGAGCTTTATCAAGTGAAAAAATTAAATTCAAATTTTTACTGAAATCTGATTGGTTAATTTTGCCATGTCTTGTTACTAAGGGTCCGCATCATCAACTTCAGAGGGCCAGGTTTGTATTACATTTCAATATATGGGAATTTTAATAAATTTCTCGAATTATATGGAAAATCAGCTTCAGTCCTAACTCTCGTCGCTGTCACTAGATCTCTATACACTGTATAGTCTCTGTAACTCATTCACAAAGATTCCACTCGTATTTAAAAAAAAAACCAGAAGTTGCCTTCTGTTCCCAGACCCCAAAAAATTAGGACTTTTTGTAATTTACGTCTTCCAACGTTAAGTCATATCGGACGATGAATGGAACGGGTGAAATGATGCTCAAATGTGTCCAGGGTCCATAGAAATTAGAGTTACCCCACATTCGTCTTTCAGGATAAAGGAAAACTCCGGAAAATGCCTTATCCAGATAACTCACCCTGACCGAGATTCGAACTCGGGACCTCTTGAACGTGACGCAGACATGCTACCACCGCGCTACCTAGGCGGGGTGAAATTAAATTATAACTTGAACGCACCTCGTATAGTTAGTTTTAATAAATGAAGAGCGATTATGAAAGGCAATACTGATTTAAATTGAATAAAATGTTAAAGTGGTATAACTTGCAGTGAGAAAATTAAGGTTATGTTTGCAAGAAAAAACAAAAACAAATGAAAGTGAAAATAAAAATTGAAGGCTAATGCAATGAGTAATAAAACTCAAAGATATGATGATGTATAAAAATACATTTTCGCAAGAATATGACGTAGGAAATAAAATTAAGTCTCTTAGGTTAATGTCCAGTGGGCATTCAAATATGTGAAATTTTGGGGACTGGAAATAGCGAGAAGTCAACACGAGAGGCTGCGTAGATAGTATTTTTAAGATCAAGATTGGGTGTAACAAGCGCAGGTTTGGCTTAGCAAACATGTATGTAATATCAGCGGCATGGAAAAAGATTATGATTTCTTATGCAAGCTTTACATCAACCATGAAGAAGAGGAATTACAGATGGTGTTGAAGCTGTGCGTAGCTTACCGAAGTATCTTCTAATTCGGCTGCAGTAACGTTGTGCCCACGCCTCACGCAACATTCGCTGAATGGGATCGTTCACTCCCATCAGTTGAACTAACCGAGGCAGATTCATTGATGTACTGACGCGTGCAAATGTTTTCCGATGCGTGCAAGACTTACCTACGTGAGGGAGACGGGTTTCTTATTAGTTAGTTGCGCCAGGACGCTTCAGTTTCCATATAACTGACGAGCGAGTTCGGCGCACAGGTATTTAAGCCTCAATGGAAAATAAAGACGGTGGTATTGTGTCGTAGATTTACAGCCCTAAAATAAGTTCAAAGCTGATAAAGGAGTCTCTGAGTAAAATTAAAGAGCGTGCACAAAAAATCGTTGCATTACATCGCCGTACTATAATTAAAAGCCAAGTCGTTTAAATGGAAGTTCCGGATTTGTTATTTCCATCTATTTTTGGCCTTTTCTAAATATTACTCTACGTTATCAAAGCGTTTGTCTAGAATATTATTTATGTAATAGACTTTCTTTTCTCCAACTCACAAGTTTCCATTCATCCACATGCTTTTCCCTTACTTTATGGGCTTTCACCTTGCGGATGTCCATTTCGTTAACCTCTTAACCTCCAACTCATGCTCTTGGCCATTCAACCTATCACCCTTCGTTCTTCTTTATTGAGTGTAAACTGAGAAATGAAAGTTTGGAATGCTCGCCTTGGTAGCGTACATGGTAGCGTGTCTGCTCACGATCAAGAAGTGCCGAGTTCAAATCTCAGTTAGGGTAAGTTACCTGAGTAAGGTTTTTCCGGGGTTTTCCCTTATCCTGATAGACGAATGTCCGCTTACTCTAAGCTCCATGCACCTTGGACTAATTTGAGCATCACTTCACCCAGTTCATTCAATGTCCGATATGACTTAACGTTGGTGGACGTAAATTACAAAAAAAAAAAAAAAAAAAAAAAAAAAAAAAAAAAAAAAAAAAGGAAAAATACTAACTTCCATATTTTAGTAATTATTTGTCTGCTTCATGGACTTCGGCCATTAGGCCTATTGCCAATCAGGAAACTGATCTATCTGCCAGACTATATCTTTTTTTCTATTTAACTCTAACTGTGTTTAACTCTAATGGTAAATCGGCAGCCGTTCTCCTTTGGGACATATCGAAGGTGTTAACTCGTATTCGTTGGGTTTTAATCATTAGATCACGTACACTGACCTTTAACTCCAATGGTCATATCGGCAGCCGTTCTCCTTTGGAACATATTGAAGGTGTTAACTCGTATTCGTTGGGTTTTAATCATTAGATCACGTACACATTTATACCTCGCCTTTAACTGCAATGGTCATATCGGCGGCCGTTCTCCTTTGGAACATATCGAAGGTGTTAACTCGTATTCGTTGGGTTTTAATCATTAGATCACGTACACATATATACCTAGCCTTTAACTGCAATGGTCAAATCGACGGCCGTTCTCCTCTGGAATATATCGAAAGTGTTAACTCGTATTCGTTGGGTTTTAATCATTAGATCACGTACACATTTATACCTCGCCTTTAACTGCAATGGTCAAATCGGCGGCCGTTCTCCTTTGGAACATATCGAGGGTGTTAGCTCGTATTCGTTGGGTTTCAATCATTAGATCACGTACACATTTATACCTCGCCTTTAACTGCAATGGTCATATCGGTGGCCGTTCTCCTTTGGAACATATCGAAGGTGTTAACTCGTATTCGTTGGGTTTTATTCATTAGATCACGTACACATTTATATCTCGCCTTTAACTGCAATGGTCAAATCGGCGGCCGTTCTCCTTTGGAACATATCGAAGGTGTTAACTCGTATTCGTTGGGTTTTAATCATTAGATCACGTACACATTTATACCCCGCCTTTAACTCCAACGGTCATATCGGCGGCCGTTCTCCTTTGGAACATATCGAAGGTGTTAACTCGTATTCGTTGGGTTTTAATCATTAGATCACGTACACATTTATACCCCGCCTTTAACTGCAATGGTCATATCGGCGGCCGTTCTCCTTTGGAACATATCGAAGGTGTTAACTCGTATTCGTTGGGTTTTAATCATTAGATCACGTACACATTTATACCTCGCCTTTAACTGCAATGGTTATATCGGCGGCCGTTCTCCTTTGGAACATATCGAAGCTGTTAACCCGTATTCGTTGGGTTTTAATCATTAGATCCCGTACACATTTATACCTCGCCTTTAACTGCAATGGTCAAATCGGCGGTCGTTCTCCTTTGGAACATATCGAAGGTGTTAACTCGTATTCGTTGGGTTTTAATCATTAGATCACGTACACATTTATACCCCGCCTTTAACTGCAATGGTCAAATCGGCGGCCGTTCTCCTTTGGAACATATCGAAGTTGTTAACTCGTATTCGTTGGGTTTTAATCATTAGATCACGCACACATTTATGCCTCGCCTTTAACTGCAATGGTCATATCAGCGGCCGTTCTCCTTTGGAACATATCGAAGGTGTTAACTCGTATTCGTTGGGTTTTAATCATTAGATCACGTACACATTTATACCTCGCCTTTAACTGCAATGGTCATATCGGCGGTCGTTCTCCTTTGGAACATATCGAAGGTGTTAACTCGTATTCGTTGGGTTTTAATCATTAGATCACGTACACATTTATACCCCGCCTTTAACTGCAATGGTCAAATCGGCGGTCGTTCTACTTTGGAACATATCGAAGGTGTTAACTCGTATTCGTTGGGTTTTAATCATTAGATCACGTACACATTTATACCCCGCCTTTAACTGCAATGGTCAAATCGGCGGTCGTTCTCCTTTGGAACATATCGAAGGTGTTAACTCGTATTCGTTGGGTTTTAATCATTAGATCACGCACACATTTATACCCCGCCTTTAACTGCAATGGTCAAATCGGCGGTCGTTCTCCTTTGGAACATATCGAAGGCGTTAACTCGTATTCGTTGGGTTTTAATCATTAGATCATGTACACATTTATACCTCGCCTTTAACTGCAATGGTCAAATCGGCGGTCGTTCTCCTTTGGAACATATCGAAGGTGTTAACTCGTATTCGTTGGGTTTTAATCATTAGATCACGCACACATTTATACCCCGCCTTTAACTGCAATGGTCAAATCGGCGGTCGTTCTCCTTTGGAACATATCGAAGGTGTTAACTCGTATTCGTTGGGTTTTAATCATTAGATCACGTACACATTTATACCCCGCCTTTAACTGCAATGGTCATATCGGCGGCCGTTCTCCTTTGGAACATATCGAAGGCGTTAACTCGTATTCGTTGGGTTTTAATCATTAGATCACGCACACATTTATACCCCGCCTTTAACTGCAATGGTCAAATCGGCGGTCGTTCTCCTTTGGAACATATCGAAGGTGTTAACTCGTATTCGTTGGGTTTTAATCATTAGATCACGTACACATTTATACCTCGCCTTTAACTGCAATGGTCATATCGGCGGTCGTTCTCCTTTGGAACATATCGAAGGTGTTAACTCGTATTCGTTGGGTTTTAATCATTAGATCACGTACACATTTATACCCCGCCTTTAACTGCAATGGTCAAATCGGCGGTCGTTCTACTTTGGAACATATCGAAGGTGTTAACTCGTATTCGTTGGGTTTTAATCATTAGATCACGTACACATTTATACCCCGCCTTTAACTGCAATGGTCAAATCGGCGGTCGTTCTCCTTGGAACATATCGAAGGTGTTAACTCGTATTCGTTGGGTTTTAATCATTAGATCACGCACACATTTATACCCCGCCTTTAACTGCAATGGTCAAATCGGCGGTCGTTCTCCTTTGGAACATATCGAAGGCGTTAACTCGTATTCGTTGGGTTTTAATCATTAGATCACGTACACATTTATACCTCGCCTTTAACTGCAATGGTCAAATCGGCGGTCGTTCTCCTTTGGAACATATCGAAGGTGTTAACTCGTATTCGTTGGGTTTTAATCATTAGATCACGCACACATTTATACCCCGCCTTTAACTGCAATGGTCAAATCGGCAATCGTTCTCCTTTGGAACATATCGAAGGTGTTAACTCGTATTCGTTGGGTTTTAATCATTAGATCACGTACACATTTATACCCCGCCTTTAACTGCAATGGTCATATCGGCGGCCGTTCTCCTTTGGAACATATCGAAGGCGTTAACTCGTATTCGTTGGGTTTTAATCATTAGATCACGCACACATTTATACCTCGTCTTTAACTGCAATGGTCATATCGGCGGCCGGTCTCCTTTGGAACATATCGAAGGTGTTAACTCGTATTCGTTGGGTTTTAATCATTAGATCACGTACACATTTATACTTCCAGACTCTGGGGAAGATGAGGAATTATCTTGGTTAGAGAAAAGTCCCCATCTCCGCCGCCGGGAATCAAACCCGGGACCCCTAGCACGGCATGCATGTGCTCTACCGACTCCTGACTATTGGTACTCTAAGTTCCTAAACACTTTCAGTTTATAGTTATTCCTTTTTTATCTCTTAACTATACATTGAGAACGGAATTTCAAAAGCATCACGTATTTTCTTTGCATCCACAAGGAAAATGTTTTTCTCGTTCAGCATAGAGGAGTAAACGGTTGTAAGAATGGCTTCTAGAAGGGCAGGAAAGTAAGTGCAGAAGTTTCTGTACCTAGGACGTCAGCAGCGATGCGAATCCTTGCAAATTTGGTATCATGTCAAGGTCAGTATCGATTAAGGACTACGAAGGAAGGTCTTAACAGTGTTAAAAGTTCAAGGGGAGGCGGCAGCTTCCCACGCTACCATATTGTGCCTGTGTACCGGTGTTACACAACAGCGCTCGGCTTCTAAGAAGTGGGTAATCGCCGTAGCGATGGACATCCATCCGCTTTCTACCGTCGCGTCGCGAGAAAAGTTAACCTTGGGAAAGAAAAGTGTGTTGACATCGCTGTGTAAACATCTACCGACAACACGCTTCGATTATCATCGACTGAACTCTCTTCAAATTTACTGCTAATTTTATTGTTCTCATTTTATTCCAGAATTATATTATTACAAGCATGTATATCGTTCAGTAGGGAGGCACTCTCCAAGCTGTATGTAGTGTAGGAGTCCCCAGTTTGGTTCCCGATTGCAGAGTGAAAAATTTCCTCTAATCAAGATAATTCCGTCTCCTCTCCATTCTAGAAGTATTAATGAAAGTGTGAATGTGCGCGATTTAATGTGTCAAACACCTAAAACCCATTATTACACTTAAAACAGGATACTTCATTTAAAACCTAACGAGCGCACGGCATTTCGCCTGTGCGCGATTGGGCGTGACACAGCCGGCTTTGTTCCTACTTAAACTCCGGGCCTATAGCATATATAACACTCTTGCCATAAAGAAGATGCTGGAAATGTGCTCCACCCTCCATCCATTCGGGAGGCCCAGGTTCGATTCTCGTGGCCGACCTACCTGAACCAAGGGTTTTTTCGGGTTTTTTCCCAGGTCGCTAGGTGAATACTGGGTACGTTAATTACCTTCCCCGAATTTCCTCTCCCTCCATTTCATCTCCATTATCAATTCATATCATCTCTCATCTGGTGGTCTCTTTCAGGGTAGAAGTGTCGGCGGGAGTCCCGGCGGTGCATGACAAGATGATATTTTCTTAACAAAACTACTTCCTCCTCCGGTAGGTCGGTTGCCGGTCTCCACTCCTCTGATGGGACCATTTCGGGACCACCAACCAGGAACCTTTGGGGCTCGGCTGCTGGACTCGTTGCCGTCCCGTTGTAGGGGAGCGTGTTCGTTGTCCTTATCTCTCGGGGGAAGTGTCTATCCAAGTAAACTGTAGGGACCCTGTCCTCTGTACTCGCTGTGGACCTCTAGCACTCGTGGTACCTCTGACGTCACTAGAGGACCCTTGGGCCGAACTGCCAAGCCCCTCCCTGAATGGTAGTTGTTCGGATTGGGTTGGACTCCAGGGGACAGTGGTTCCCAATACCCGTGGGACATCGGGTACGTCTCCGGACGGGGTTGAGGGAAGCCATATATTTCCGCGTACTAGCCAGTATAGCTAGTAGAAGGTGTGCTAGATCACCAGGCGGCCCTACCGAGGTTAATCGGTAGACTTTCCCTTTAGGGTTGGCGCGCGTAAGTGGCGTATCCACTTCCATCCCATCTTGTGTTTTCGGAGCAGTTGGGGAGACTTGTTAGTCTCTAGGTCTTGCCCTATGGAGACGCCGGGCACCCTTCGGGGACAACTCGATAACTACCTGTTCGTCAGGAGGGGGGTGTCGGTCTTCACTCTGTGCGGACTGCCCTGGTTATATATTATATATGTCCTATGTACTGTAATGGCTCCTTAGGTTGGCGCCCTCTGTCTACTCTCGCCTCATCCTTCCTTCCGGGGGTGCCCCACTTGGGTGCATAGGAACAATGGGTCCAGCGTGGTGAACTACATACCGAATTTCCCCCGTAATTTAATTCTAATCAGGTGGTAGCGTCTACTATTTAGTTCCACCTATTGTATAAAAGAAGTTAAAATAGATGATACAGGAAGGCCACTACGCAACGGAGTGATTTTCTGGTAAACTAAGTAATCTACAGTAAGCATTCCATGACCAAGAACTTAAAGGGACATTATTAATAATAAGAAGACAACAGTGCGAAGAGTTACAGTAACTGCAGTATTTTGTAGACGTATTTATGGATATAGTATTTGATTTTTAAGGTAGAAGTAGTCAAAGTGAATGTAACTCCTTCAAACTGAAATACTCGAGAGTTTATCTAGAGCTTTTATGTTGGTGCAGTTAAATTGACGAGTTATCTGTAGACAATGGAGGTATACATTGCCATTTGAAACATGATACTTGTGGAATGTAGCCAGAACTATGTGGTACATAAAGTTCTAACAGTTATTGTTTCTATTGTTACAGAGACGACGGAGTCAGTTAGCGACGCCGCCTCCACTATGGTTGCCTCTTGTGACGACAGAACCTCCAGCTTCAGCTCAGACACTCCCAAAGAGAAGGAGGACGTCGTGACCGTGTCGGTTGGTGGTGGATACACAAATGACGCCTTCAAGGATGACGGCGACCTCACCAATCATACCGATGCCCACAAGAAGAACTCTCTGACAAAACCGCCACCCTCAGGGATAGGGGGAGGTGGTGCAGGTGGAGGCGACGAAGAGGCGAATGTCGCGGACGGCAAGTGTCGGCTCTCCAGGAAAGAGAAGTGGAGGATCCTCAAGAACATAGCCGCCGTCTCGCTCGCCTTCATGGTGCAGTTCACGGCCTTCCAAGGCACCGCTAACCTACAGAGCTCCATCAACGCTAGCGATGGACTAGGGACTGTTTCTCTATCGGCTATCTATGCCGCTCTGGTGCTCTCCTGTATCTTCGTGCCCACGTTCCTCATCAAGCGACTCACCGTCAAGTGGACTTTGTGTCTGTCCATGTTAATGTACGCGCCGTACATCGGAGCGCAGTTCTACCCTCGTTT
The DNA here is from genome assembly GCA_030765055.1 of Mantis religiosa. Classification (NCBI taxonomy): domain Eukaryota; kingdom Metazoa; phylum Arthropoda; class Insecta; order Mantodea; family Mantidae; genus Mantis; species Mantis religiosa. The sequence goes on along the minus strand of CM060951.1, from coordinate 209,669,685 downwards.
CTACACCCTGGTGCCAGCTGGAGTCATCCTGGGTCTGGGAGCAGCCCCCATGTGGGCTTCTAAAGCGACGTATCTGACCCAGGTGGGCGGGGTCTACGCCAAGCTCACTGACCAGGCGGTGGATGCCATCGTGGTGCGATTCTTTGGCTTCTTCTTCCTGGCCTGGCAGACAGCCGAGCTCTGGGGAAATCTCATCTCGTCCTTAGGTAAGCTATGTTAATTTTCACTTTCTTTTTTGGTTCAAGATGATGTAAGCTTACAGAACACAGCCTTTAGTAACGGCCTCCTCTATCGTGCTAAGTCTAGATAGCATATAAGCACACTCGTGGTCAAGAGTACAGCGTTACAGCTTCCAACCTAGAGATCCCAGGTTTGATATTTCCCCACCCTTAGAGTCTGTAAGTATGTGAATTTATGAGTAAACGTAACTGTTTCCACATAAAACACGTTTGTTGAGGTCCCTGGTGTAGCATGACCAGTTTTGATAGGTCAGAGATGGTGAGAATATAGTATACTATAGTCTGACCATCAAAACATCAGCACAGCGTACGTACCCACGTATATCGATATCCCATGACTTCACTTATTCTCCACTGTGTGCCCTTTTACCTTCAAAATGGATTCTTTTGTTTAGCATTCATGTGTTTCTGTTCTATAGGAAATTCTATTCTCTGTTGTTAAAACTGTAGAAAAGTTCTAAGCAGAACACATTTTTCAAACTTATCGATTTCGAATCTTTTTGGATGTGGGCAGTGTTAGTTTTTCTCCCGTACTCTTTGAAATTTGAACTTCTTTCACTATATTACGTACAGTTCAATTGTTTTTACTCTGTGAACTAGGACTTCGAACAACGGTGTTTGCATTTTGATTTGATTTGAACTCGTGCATTTAAAACTCAACTTCTGTATTGCCGAGGGTACAGGCAATGGTGACGTAATATCTCTTATCTGTTTGTATGCAAACTTCAAATGTTGGCCATCTGCATTCGTTCTTCAGACAGAACGTAGATGTTTTTCTAAACATACTTTATTTAAATTCAATGAGCTATAAAAAGTGTATTTTCAATTAATTTTAAATTGACCTTTGGGTAGAAAGGAATACATTCTCTACCTAGAATGTACGTCATAGAGAAGGTAATGATGATGATGATGATGGTAATAATAATAATAAATATTCAGAAGATATTAAACACATATTTACACTGGTCGTGGAATCTTCCACAACAATACAAAATATACAATTCAAAGTGTCATTCAACCAACATAAACTTAACACATTACCATTGTCACAATGATACTGCAGGTCGAGCTGGGGTTTTGTTTAGAGAAAGTGGATCGAAACCCGTGTATAGCCTTTCTCTCTTATAGGCACGTTCGACAAGGGAAAAAATATGCAATTTTCATCCCTTCATGTTGTTCTTGGAGGTTCAATCGAGGAGAACGAAATGTAACCGCGGCCGATTTTTTCTTCGCTTCATGCAATCTCTGTTGTTGTCTGTAGTGCGGTATTCTTCGAGAATACGGTCTGCCCATCACAAGAAGGCAATACAGAAGAGTGTTTAACATAGTCGCTTTTGCTGTCTGCATGATTTCTTTTTTAAATTCCGTCCTCCAACGTTAAGTGATATCGGACGATGAATGAAATGGGTGAAGTGATGCTCAAATGAGTCCGGGGTCCATGGAGCTTGGAGTTACCCGACATTCGTCTATCAGGATAATGGAAAACCCTGGAAAAAGCCTTATCCAGATAACTCGTGCTAGCCGAGATTTCATTTCATCACGAGGATTACCTGTAAGTTCAAAGACTCCGGCCTCTATCAACCCGGGAGCAATGGAATACTCCGGGGCTCTTTCCTTGGGGCAATAACTGGAGTCTAACCCCCCTCCATCGACAACAACGCAAGACGGATGGAAGTGGATACGGCATTTGCGCACGTCAACCTCACAGGGAAGACTACCGAATAACCTCGGTGAGGTCGCCTGGTGGTCTAGGCTACTACCCGGAACTTTTAGTCAACCCTCTGCCCTCTCCGGGCGGCCGAAGCCTGGTAGGAGGTACCCGATCTCCCGCAGGTGTCGAGAACACACTACCCCTTCGAGTCCAACCCAATCCGAACAATTCCCATGGCCGTGCCATGACTCAGTGGTTAGACCGCTTGACTCTCACAAAGGTGGCGTGGGTTCGACCCAGGCGACCGCAAAGTGAGATTTGTGTTGGACAATACGGCGCTGGGGCGGGTTTTTATCCGGGATCTCCAGTTTCCCCCGCCATCTCATTCCACTGTTGCTCCATCTTCATCTCATGTATCATCAGTGTCATCACCTGCGGTGCCGTATGTAGTAAAAGCGGGCGTTAAACACTGCACATTTCATACACAACTCCCATTCGGGAGGGGCTCAAATGTTCGGCCCGAAGTTCATCTTGGTGACGTCAGAGGTACCACGAGTACTAAGGATCCACAACGCTTGCACCACAGCAGCAGAAGGGGACAAATCCCCTCCACTACGGGGAACCGTAACCGAGATTCGAACTCGAGACCTCTTGAACGTGAGGCAGACACGCTATCACCTACGCTACCGAGGTGGTCTGTCTGTATGATGTTTATGCTAGCCATGGAGATGTGATAGGAATGCTAGGTTCATCTAAAATACAGAGTGTTGTCATATAACTCACCTATCACTGCAGTTACTAAAACGAGCATTAGATCTAACAGTATGGGTGACTCATATGCACTCTCATACACTCGTTTCAGATCCACTACCAGAACAGATATATAGTTCAAGTTCCTCTCCCTATTCAGGCCACGCTTGCCTTGTGGTGGGCAGACAGTACTTGTAGCCTCGGTGTGGGGCTAAGCTGTTTCAGGAATCTCATCGCTTAACGGATGTTTTCTTTTTTCCACGCGAATAGGTACGTTATAGAGAAAATCGAGACTGGGACTTATTTGTTTTGGATGCATTTTTACTGTAGATACAAAATTCCACCTCAATCTGCGACATCAAGTAATAGCAAGTCCGTTAGAACTAGCAAGTAAGGTGTTACACAGGGTGTGTAAGTGCAGAGGTAAAGTAGAGGTTAGTGCTCTAACCTTCAAAATATGATTAGATTTACTTTTTTTTTCGAGTGGAGGAAAAATCCATTTATGGATTTCCACTGTGTTGGAGGGCATAGTGGGGTATGTGGGCTTCACCTCAAGGGTACTACTCCACTAAAGAACCTCCACCGGATTTGGAAGGAGAAATGTGCTGCGGTACCGCCTTAAGCACCCGCGCATTCCAGGAGATGAACTTAGCTGTCTCGCAGTGCGATTCAGCAGAGTGGGTTTCTGATGCAGAGATACAGGCTTGACATGAAGCCCAGCCTGATCCACTGCCTATTGTGGGTGGTATTTGGTAGGATTCCTGGTGTTATTTGTTGGGAAGTTTAGGGTAATTTATCACGGCGTAGCGTTATGTCTTAAGTTTAGGTGTTTCATTGTCACTGCAAGTAATACTTGCAAGCTTGTCAGTTGTGGTCTATTATACTTACTGCTATCTTGCTAAACCTAAATGTAACTCTAGTTTGCATTCTTATCGGCATTTGCTTTTAATGGTCAGTTGTAATTATCTGCCGTCAGCATCGTTAGCTGTGTGAAAATACCTTCTCATAGTCCATGTGTCTGCTTGGTCGATATTTTTGAGGGCGCACTCGGCGGGCGGCCTACCTATTCAATTGTAGGTGCGAGCCTGTGCCACTCACGGGGGATCCTCTTTCCCCGGGGCCGCCTTGGCCAATGATTGGCGCAAGGACTTGAGGGCTGTGGGAGGTGTGTGTGTATCTGTGTGTATGTTGGTGTACGTGTATGGGTGTGTGTTTATTTTCTGTCAGCGATGTAAAGCACCTGGAACGTTAACAAGGTTTTCTAGATACTGTTGTATGTCTACCTCTGGCTCCCCGAGATTAATTGTTCTTTCAAAAATAGACAGTGGCCTTGCGTGTTTATCGTGTGTTGTGTCATACTCCCCCACTGCCCGTATTAGTTGATTGTGGTTTAGGTTCTTTTTCTCGAGTAGGCTGAAGCTGAGCCTTTTGATGAATTGCTCGATGGAATGCATTTTTAGCTCCTCGTGTAGTTGGTATGCTGGTGCGAGTGGTGGTAGCCTGGTAATAATACGAAGTATTCTATTTTGCATTGTTTGCAATCTTTTAATGTGCGTTTTGGCCGCATGTCCCCATACGGGGGCAGCGTAAGTTAGGATGGGTGTAATAAGTGTTTTATATAGTGTTTTTCCCATCTCTAGTTTGAGTGAGCTGTTTGTATTAATAATTGGGCATAGTTTATTTAATTGGGCATTTGCTTTAGCTCTTACTGTGTCAATATGTTGTTTCCACGTAAGGCCCTGATCCATTGTCACAGCTAAGTAGGTGATTGAGTCCTTCCATTCGATTTCCTAGTTCCGGAATGTTAGTGGCATTAGCCCATGTTTATTGTGGCGGTGCTTCTTCGTTTGGTAAATATTATTGCTTGACTTTTCCGTGCGTTAACCTTTATGCGCCATTTGGTGAGCCATGGCTCTAGGTTGGTCAAAGCATTACGTAGCCTAAGGGCTATTATTCTGGGAGCGGTCGATTGTGTTGCTAGTGCTGTGTCGTTGGCGTATAGGTATCTATCTACTCTCACTGTTTTTGGGATGTCATTGATGTATGATTTACTAACAACCTATGTATCATGTTTATATTGCAGTTCTCTCAGCCGGAGAGGGAGGAGGACCCTCCAATGGTACCCTGTTGACGGAAGAGACCCTCAAGACGTGCGGCTCCAGCTTCTGTATGATGGGTAGCCACATGAACGAGAACCTGGAGCGACCTCCAGAGGAGGAGATTTACGAGATCAGTGGTATCTACCTGTGCTGTGTGATAGTAGCCACCGGAATGGTCGCTCTCTTCGTGGACCCGCTCTCCAGGTATAAACCTCTTGTCTATTTGCCGTGGAGGGCGTTATCTGATGGTTTCTTGCCGTTAGCCTTTCTTGTTTCTTGCTCTGTAATTTATTTCCTTTATGTCTCTTTTTGTGCTCTTAACTACCTGTGCTGTCTGTCTGCTCTCGCTTGTTTTATTTTGCCTTTGCATTCAAGGCAGTAATTAACCTGCAAGTACGTTCGCATTATCCCACCTAACTCACACTCTCTCTCTCTCTCTTCTTCTTCTTCTTCTTCTTCTTCTTCTTATTTCTGCTCACGTAATATTTTAAACGTAGCCAACTTTTTCTTCAGCAATGACAAATCAAAATATACATAAGTGGTTTAAAGGTATCAGTCGGTGATAATTGGGCAAAAATATTAAAAGAATATGATTTTGGCCTTTCAACTTCTTATACGAGGGGTGTTGTAAAGTTTTAACTATCACCCTTTAAAAATGTCATAGAGAGTTTGTGTTGATATGTGATTGTTAGTTCTTCTCAACCAGATTTACACATTTTCCCAGCGTTACTTGACCTTCCGAATACCTTGATTGTAGAATTCTGCAGAATTCGCTTTAAACCACTGCCCCACTTCATTAATGACGTCATTTGTGTTGTCAAATCGGCGACCACTCAACGGATTCTTCATTACCGGGAACAAGAAAAAGTCGCTTGGTGTGAGATCGGGCGAATAAGGCGGATATTGTAAAGTCTCCAAGCTACATTCCCTTGTTTTGTCAACTGCAACTTGAGATGAATGAGCTGATGCATTGTAAGACAGAAGACGAACAACTTTGGAGAGCATATTGTATGGTTTCTTAATCAGAGCTGCTCGTAACTTGTCCAGAAGATTGCAGTAGTATCTGCCAGTGAGGTTTGACCCTTGACAAGATAATTTGTAAGGCTGACTCCACGACAGTGCCAGAAAATTAAATCATGACCTTCCAAACTGACTTTTGCACCTTTGCCTTTTTGGGAGAGGGGGAATCGGCATGTTTCCACTCCATGCTCATGGCTTTTGTCTCTGGATCATACTGAGCGATCCAGGATACATCCATGGTTAACAGACGATCAAAAAAAATCATCTTCATCCTGTTACAACAGCATCAACATCTGTCTTGTAAGGTCACGCCGTGTTTGCTTTTGGAAAGGGGTCAGGAAACGTGGAACCCACTCTGCAGACACCTTAGACATGTGCAGTTCGTCATGAATAATTTTCCACACACTACCATAAAGTCTGTTTAGTTAACTGGTGTGCACGTCGGCCGCTGCCTTTGACGAACCCTCATAATCGTTTTACAACCCCCTACCCTCCTTCTCCCAGATCTTTCTGCAATGTTGCCACCTTTCTTGATACGTCATGGGTATCGTACGAGGTTTCGTCTAAATAAATTATCTCATGTCCATTACTGCAAAACTCTCTTAGTTCTGACAAGCTACAATTCTACTGGATTCCATAATAACCCTTAATTTATTCAAAGCGCGGTATTTTAAACCCAGCTCCTTTAGAAGGCCGCCCAAGGTGCAGTGCCCATAAGGAAAATCACAAATTTCTTGCAAATGTGCAACCAATTCGTCTAAGGTGGGCGTTCTCCCTTTTGCATAGAATCTACAAATTTCTGGGCGAATCAAATCGCTTGTGAAATTATCTACTTTAGAGAAACGTTTCCTTTGTTTTCACACTTGATCGGCATCTTTGGAATTGCTTTCGACACAATATTTCTTACTGTATTTCTGTGAAAACCCAGAATTTATCATCAGGTTCATTGCACGACCCCTTACCAAAATTATTTGACAGCATATATTTATATGTGTTCAAAAAAGGCGCTTGAATTTTCTTAGAAACAGTTCCCGTTATTACTTTGTTTTTTGAGGCTTTTCTAGTAATATAACTCGGTCCAGTTATTCACACTATTGTCATCACTTTGATTATTTTCACTTGACTGAAAGTTATCTACTACTTCATTTGCATTTACCACTGCATTTCCCTCCCATGGTTTCCACATCGTGAGACACAACGAATTTCTGCACGTATTGAAACAGATCAACTGGAAGTTGGAACTTTGGCAACTGAGACTCCACATGGAGTAGACATGCGACTGTCACTTCCAGAAAATCAGAGTTGCTATTGGTCCTCAACGACAGTGTTCCATTTCTGAAGTGTGGAGATAGATTTATGACGGTCACTAGTGGGCGGGAGGGTAGTTTCCTTTGAGCAGCAAACTGCACTCCCGTTCACTAGACAGACCTTAACTAAGATGTGTCTCATTCATGATCATTTGGATGGTTGCTCGTCTGTCTTCCAGTATTAAACACTCCACTTTCTTCACTGTGACAGCTGACGGTCTACCAGCTCTTGGCTCATCTGTCAGGGACATGTGACCAGTTTGAAAATTCCTTCTCCACCTCACAATAGTGTTATACGATGGGCAATTATTTCCATAAACAGCCGTCATCTCGTCATGAATTTCCCGGGCAGTTTTGCTCTTCAAATTCAGGAACTTGATGACACTACGAGCCTCAATTTTCGACATCTACACCTCAGTAACTTCTGGTACTTCTTTTAAAAAAACAAAAGGACTCAAATCAGTGTAACTACCAACATTATGTCCCGAGGAATAAGTGATGACACGGACAAATTTTCATTACTCTAGCATAAAGTATACCGGGTGATAATTAAATCTTTGCGACACCCCCTCGTACCTATTTTATTTCTAAAAGTCATTTTGAGGGTAAAGAGGCCTCAAACATTCAGTCAAGTTTCGACATCAAATTTTTGTATGGAACACGAGAGGTGAGTTCATTGTTTACTATAGTAGAAGAACTAAAATTTGATTATTTAGGTCTCCTTTAAGGGGTGAGGTACACAAATATTCAGGGTCTTACATAAATAGCCATAACATCCAAAGTTTTCAAGTTAGAGAAGTGAAACATAGTATACTCATTTAAGATAATACAGTAAATATGCACAATTTTTTTCATAATTTTCCATTGTTTATAACTAATGCTACATATTTTTTCTATGTGCAGAGATATTTACAAACTTTTTTTTTTTTTCAAAATTCGCATATGCTATCTTTCTGAAATTTGGTATGTTATTTTAAAACACACTAAAATGAATTTTTTGTATTTAAATTTCTTATTGAACCTGTATAGAATTTAAAAAAATTGTTAATCATATGCATCCTTTAAAAATTAAAATAATTTCATATATTTTGTATCATCACATTCCATCTTGAGCTTAATCTTAAATTCTAGAACCAACAAAATGTTCATTGTGGCATCAGAAAGCTGTGTGCTAAATTGCATCACTGTAGATGAAGTAGTTTGAGAGAGAAATGGGTTGAAGTTGTAGAAAATGCAAGTTGCGAGGAAAGGCAATTAAAAATACAATAAGTATTATTAAGTTTGCCTTTTAATTTTAAGTCAGAACTTCCCATATCAATTATGTATCCTCATTCTGGTCTTCTTCAGCCTTTATTTTTAAATTCCTCTTCTGTCTTGCTTCTTTCTGCATTAATTCCCTAGCTCTTTCTGCACCAGCGATGCGAATGTTGTCGATACTCTGAAAAATTGTTTCCATAAACACACCAGGTTGATACCCTAACTGATGCATAACTTTCTTTCTGCCAACATTCCCATCATTAGACACTATTGCAGCATCAAATGTAGCAATTTTCACCACTATGGAAGACACAAATGATGTTTTGGGACACCTTTTCCATATCAAACTGTTGAGGCTTTCATTTGGGTTTTGTGTCTCTCCATAGAGACATTTTAAGCAAGTCTGGGTGTGCTAAGAATTGGTAGGTGGGCTTTATAGATTCCAAGACAGCTGATGGAAGACTATGTGTTGCTACTATGCTACTATGCAACACTGGGGCATTTAATTTTTTAAATTTACATACAGACCACGTACAGTCATAATATTTTGGTGTTTGATAGCTAACACTATATATTATTTTACAAAAGAATAAAAACAAAATTAGATTTTTTTAACATTTACTCGTACGTCCCCCCTTAAGGTAATTTCCCGACAAGTTTTCATTTCGAGGAGAGAGAAGAGAATCTTAGTTTTGTTTATCTCCTATTGACGGTCAACACAAGTTGTAGTTAATGACGGATCCAGCTAATCGCTTCCTGCTGATAACTCCAAAAAAGACAAACGAATACAGACAAGGGCATGGAATTTTCTAGACTGTATTATGTCAATCTGTATGATGGACTCAAAAGAAAAGTCATCCAGGTATAATGCAGTGGAAATGCAATGGCTATAATGTGGTGAACAGTTCTGTAAACATTGGGACAATAAAATAGGAACAGGCTTGCCTTGCCTAACTGCAGTAAATTATTAAACAAAACAGCGAATGTCACTTCTCGACATATTACCAAGGTATGGAAAAACTTAATGGATTGCGCATATAAAAACAACATTTTACAGTGCTTTTGTTTTAATATCAGAAACACAGAATGACAACTTACTAATTCAAAAACGAATCTAAAAATTCAAACCAATATTATATATGTCACATTCTGTTTTTACGTTACGTTGTACACACGCCAAAAGCATGTCTGAAGAGTTTTTTAGAAGGTTTTTTCCTTTCAATCTGGGTGCTCCAGAAACCTGTTCATGTTGAATTCCGATTACGAAATTTGTCGGTAAAATTTAACTGCCTTTCTAACTAGAATTAGTTGCTAGAAAACTAAAAATAGATTGTAATTGCCCGTCTCTGTAGGCTAGGCAGTAGCGGGTGTGCGTAGATTAATGTCTGGTAACTCTAAGCTCTATGTACCTGTACTCATTTGAACATCATTTCGTTCATCGTCCGATATGACTTAACGTTGGAGGTTTTCCCTTGTCCTGAAATATAAATGTCTGGTAACTCTAAGCTCTATGTACCCTGGGCCCATTTGAACATCATTTCATTCACCATCTGATATGAGGTAACGTTTTAGATTTTCCCTTATTCTGAAAGGTAACTGGTAACTCTAAGCTCTATGGAACGTGGGCTTATTTCGGCATCATTTCATTCATTGTAAAATTTGATATCACTTGGAGGACGTAAATAAAAAAATGGATTGCAGTAAATCGGGTTGCGAAGTTCCTGTAAATTTAGAGAGGGTTTGAAATTTTCACCTGTTACCTGCTGTGGCCAGCCTTAGGATTACGTGTTTGAAATTGGAATTCTAGCTAGACTCTGTTGAGCGGGAAAAAGAAGCTAAAGTTGTACAAAAGAATGCTAAAAAAATGGACCTTTAAAAAAAAAAGATTAAAATAGAAACGAATATTTAAAAATTTAAAAAATACTCTTAAATTAAAAAATAGCTAAAAAGGTGAAAAACAAATAAGATCCTCCATTTTCTGGCCCTGACTGACCCATAATTATTATATATTATCTTAGTTCTCATATTCAGATAATAGGGGGAAAGAAAAGGATGTTTCCTCAAATTCATAGAACTAGAAATAAATTATACAAAAATACCTATATCCATGAATTAATTATTTATTGTATATATTCCAAAGTTTCACAATTTACAACTTTAGGCTACATTTATTTGTCTTTAGCTTGGTGCTACCTTAGCTTACAGGACACCATGGTCTTCTGCTCTGCCAGGTAGCTCTTAGCCTCCATGCCTTCTTGTTACTGAGCCCCTTTCTCCCCCTCATCTTCCTTTCTTATATTCTTTACATTTCTTTCCCATTCTTCTTTTAATTTCTGTAAGAACTTACCAATACTTCTTACCTTCTTTTATTCTTTTATTGTTAACGCTTTTATAGTTAGTACCTTCTCTACTTTCTCCCATTTTTCCTCCTAAACCTTTTTTCTCCACATTGCAACCTCCTCGCATTCTGTTACATAGTGTTCTATGCCTTCTTTTCCCCAAACAATTCACAAATTCCCTTTTCCTACCTCTTATCCCTCTTAGAAATATTGTTCCTGTTCTCATCCAAGCTTGTCCTTCTCTCTCTTGCCTATTTTTTTTTTTTATTTTATTTTTTTTTTTTTTTTTTATTTTATCCATCGATCAGCAATTATGCTTTACAGATGTTTGTTATAAGATACATAGGAACAGGACACATAACAATGGAGGTAGCCATGAACGACTCCTCTAACTAAATGTGGAGGATAACTGTAACACAAATTGAGAACTTAAAGTCTGATGGTAGTAATCACGTGTCTGAGTCGTCTGTGCTGGAGACGTCACTTAGGAGAAGATCTTGGGGCAGTCTGCGCTTCAGGCGAGTTGGCTGGCGAGTGCGACAGCCGAGACGGTAGGTAACAGCTCCAGGGACCTCCTGGAGATGGTAAAAGAATGGACGTGCCAGGCGTCGGATGTATTGGTGAACGGGTAAAAGACCAAACTCATGATGAAGCTGCTGGTTTCGGATGAACCATGGAGCGTTTGTAACTGTACGAAGCACCCTGTTTTGTAGTACCTGCAGTCGGCGGAGATTAGTCTTACTGGTGCCACCCCAGACTGGAGCTGCATAGGTAAAAATGGGACGGACTAGAGATGTGTAAAGAAGCAGGGAGGATTCATAACCAAGTGAAGTGCGCCTGTTGAGTAGAGGGTACAGTTTTGATATCCGGGCAAATGCAAGCGTAACAGACCGACAGATGTGGGCGTTCCAAGTAAGTCGAGTGTCCAGTAACACCCCAAGGTATTTCACTGGCACATTGCTTGGTAACCATGAGAGCGGTTCCCCCAGCAGCCATAGTGATGGAGGATCCCTATAAGGTCGTAAAGAGAAGATCTTAACCTCTGTCTTGTTAGTATTGAGGGAAATGCGCCAGTGAGAGAACCAATGAGCTAATTGATCTAGGGCAATTTGCAGTTTCTGAATGGCATGAAGAATATTGACGTGAGAATAATAGAGAGCAGTATCATCTGCGTATAACGCCGTACAAACTGGAGCTATATCAGGAAGATCATAAGTGAATATATTAAAGAGGAGTGGTGCAAGTACTGAACCTTGAGGTACACCTGCTAAAATGGGCCGTCGGGTGGATGTGAAACCAGCAATGCGCACCACAAAGGTTCTATTGGTGAGAAAACTTGCTATGATTTGTATCAGATAATAAGGAAGACCAATGCGATATGTTTTAAGTAGTAGTCCACTGTGCCACACCTTGTCGAATGCCTGGGCGATATCTAGGAATGCTGCTACGGTGTACTGCCTGTTTTCGAAACCTTGAATAATAGACTGCGTGATTCTGAGCAATTGGTGAGTGGTAGCATGCTTCGGGCGAAAGCCAAACTGAAAAGACGGAATTATCTGATTATGGATCAAAAAATGAGAAATACGTTGATGAATAATCTTTTCAAAAAGCTTAGAAAGTGTAGGTAATAAGCTGATTGGTCTGTAACTTGAGGGAAGATTTTTTGGCTTGTTGGGTTTATGGAAGACTATAATTTCCGCATGTTTCCATGTAGATGGAAAATGACCAATGCGCAGAGCAGCATTGAAGATTGATGATAAATAAGCTAGGGCTTTGTTTGTCAAATTCTTCAGCACAACGTTAGGGATAAGGTCATGACCGGGAGACTTTTTAACGGGAAGACGATGTTCTATGCCTTCTTTTCCCCAAACAATTCACAAATTCCCTTTTCCTACCTCTTATCCCTCTTAGAAATATTGTTCCTGTTCTCATCCAAGCTAGCCCTTCTCTCTCTTGCCTATTGCAGTAATCTACATATGCTTCTCGTCCCCAATTTCTTTTTATCAGCTTGTAAAGTTGTAATAATTTCATATTTTATAGACTTCCCCATATTCCTGTCTTTCTATATCTTCTATTCTGCATTTTACCAATTTACCCACATCGCTTGTATTCCTTTCCTCTAATCTCCATATATCTCCCATTCCGATTTTTTCCATAATTCCTCATATCTCTGCCCACCAACTATTTGACTGAAACTTTTGTGTATGCTTTTCTCGAAAACGTCTAAAACTCTTTTGGTTAAAGTACCACATGTTTAAGATATTTGCATGATTATATATAATCCTGCGAATAATTTGTGAACATTCTTTATTTCTCAATTACTTTTGTTTAGTTGGTATACCGTAAGGAACAGACAAAGTGTTACTACCAATACGAGGGCTGTTCAATAAAGAATGATCACAACTATTTTTGACAACGTACCTTTACTCATCCTCATAATTTTGATGGTCCTCAAAATAGTCTCCTCTAAATGCGATACGCTTGTCCCAGCGTTTCTGCCAGTCTTCATAGACATGCAGGAAACCATTTTTGAGAGATCCTTCAAAATGGCCCAAATGACCTTGCTGTCGACGGGCCCTAAAACACCACACACTCACACTCCTTCAAAATCGCCTCCGCAGCCTTCACCACTTTTCTGATGATGGATAATGCCTCCCACGAAGGTGCTTCTTCAAGTTAGGGAATAGAAAAAAGTCACATGGGGCTAAATCCGGACTTTAGGGAGGGTGAGGGATGCACCTCACGTTGATTTTTGCAAGATATTCAGCAACAACATTGGCAATATGCGGCCGCACATCCAGCCTGCTTCAAGGAAACGTGGTCTTTTGCGCCTGATATGGACTTGCAATATTTTCAGGACATCCCTGTAGTATTGTCCAGTTACTGATGTGTGTGCAGGTACAACATGCTGATAAACCATTCCATGAATATCAAAGAATGAGATGACCATAACTTCCCGAGCAGAAGCAACTACTTTTGCTTTTTGGGGGGTTGGTGATGAAGGAGATTTCCACACTGAGCTTTGCTGTTTGCTCTCAGGATCAAAATGATGTAGCCAAGTTTCATTAGCAGTGATTACGTTTGAAAGAAATTTCGGATCTTCCTCTAACATCAACTTTAACTGCGTGCAGACCTGCATGCGAATGTCCCTTTGTTTGGGAATCAACAGTCTTGGAACCCATCTCGCATAAACACGGCTCATGTGTTATGTTTCTGTCACCAACGTGTGGATGGCATCCAATGAAATGTTCAGTATTTCAGAAAGTGATCTTAAGGTAATTCGTCGATTCTCTCTCACAATGGCAGCAGCAGTGTTGATGATTCCTTCCGTAAGAGCAGTAACTGGAGCACCGGGTTCACCTTCCTTTGAGATTGATTGTCTCCCCTCTTTAAACATTTTAAACCACCTTTGAGCTGTGCTGTAGGGAAGAACAGACTCTCCATAGGCCTCCTGTAATATTGTATAGGCCTCAACTAAAGATTTGTTGAGATCAAAGCAGAATTTCAGAGCCGCATATTTTTCCTCGCGTGTTACTTCCATTGCAGCGGTAGGCAATACTGAACATGTCTGAACTTGTCTGGTCCTCATAGGCGGGAACCAGGAGTACCAACAATGAATCTACTACGGCGTGTTTGTTTCACATTAAGCTAACAGAATATAATAAGATTGAATTTAATGTGAAAAATTATGACGGTAACAATTTTATCAGTCTTTATTGAACAGCTCTCGTATTTCTGTATTCTTTTGTAGTCTTTGAATTTTAAATTACGTGTACTCTTTTAGATGGCAAATCGATTCTATTCTTGGTTGTACAAAAGGCACAGAATTTCATAGCGATCGCTTTGACCGCTGTTTTACCTTCTTGAACTTCCTTTTATGGAAATGAAATATGTCGGGAAGTTTGTCACCACTAACAAGAAGCTGACGTAAGAATAGTTTATACTGGACTCAATAGAGAAAGTAACAAATAGCTTTAACATAGGCATGAACCTAAAAGTCAGTCAAGCAACAAAATGTTGCTACAGTAATGACAGTCTTTTGTCCACTGTCCATTCAGTAGGAGGAATGAAATTCTTAACACCTAAGCTGCACATAATAGCATTCCGAGAGATTGACTTCATCGGTCCCGTGAGGAAAGTGTTCCGCTTTCGCTATACCAGAAGTTTGTTAATAAAAAGAATACACAAGGACACCGTCGACTGGCTGGCACGGATCCAGCACTAACTCGAAGTCCAGCCTTTCGACTTCAGAGACCAAACACTGCTACAGCAGAGGAAGAGTGTTGATTTTTAGCACTCTAAAGTCGGGTATTAGCAATTTTATTTATTAAATTAGAATAAATACGAGGGTTGTTCCATAAATAATAATCACAATATTTTTTTTTTTTTTTTTTTTTTTTTTTTTTTTTTTTGAAAACGTACCTTTACTCATCCTCATAATTTTGATGGTCCTTCTCAAAATAGTCTCCTCTGAATGCGATATAGTTGTCCCAAAGTTCTTGCCAGTTTTCTAAGACATGCTGGAAACCATTTTTGAGAGATCCTTCAAAATCGTCTCCGCAGCCTTCACCACAGCTTCTGATGATGGATAATGCCTCCCACGAAGGCATTTCTTCAAGTTAGGGAATAGAAAAAAGTCACATGGGGCTAAGGCCAGACCTTAGGGAGGTTGAGAGATGCACTACACACTGTTTTTGCAAGATATTCAGCAACAACATTGGCAATATGCGGCCGCACATCCAGCCTACTTCACGGAAATGTGGTCTTTTTCGCCTGATATGGACTTGCAATGTTTTCAGGACATCCCTGTAGTACTGTCCAGTTACTGATATGTGTGCAGGTACAACATGCTGATAAACCATTCCATGAATATCAAAGAATGAGATGACCATAACTTTCCCAGCAGAAGCAACCACTTTTGCTTTTCTGGAGGTTGGTGATGAAGGAGAGTTCAACACTGAGCTTTGCTGTTTGATCTCAGGATCAAAATGATGTAGCCAAGTTTCATCAGCAGTGATTACGTTTGAAAGAAACTCCGGATCTTCCTCTAACATCAACTTTAACTGAATGTTCCCTCCATTGCAGCGGTAGGCGATACTGAACAACTTGCCTGGTTCTCACAGGCGGGAACCAGGAGTACCAACAATGAAGCTGCTATGGCGTCTTTGTTTCACATTAAGCTAACAGAATATAAGATTGAATTTAAGTGCGAAAAGTTATGATCGTAAACAAATTATAATAATTCTTTATTGAACAGCCCTCGTATAAAATTAAAATCATATTTCTAAAAGATTAGTAGTTAAGTATAATTTCACTTGCTCTACCACGTAGAAACAAAAAGTTTATAACAAGATGTCATAGAAAATACGCGTTTTGACATGCCCTGTATCAAGAAAAGGCATTTTTAGAATAAAGAAAGTCCACGCCATCGCGTATTCATTTGAAATAAATTAATAAGCTGTGACCCACGCCCTTGAGATCAGAAGGACAACGCCTAACAAACTGAACCATCCAAGCTATATGTACTTTTCAACATATATCTAGAAAATTTTTCTAATGTAGAGAACTTTTAGGAATATTTTTATTTCTCTTAAAACTTGCTCCAACAGTTTTAGTTAAAGTAACATATTTAAGAGTTGGCCATGCAAAGAGTGTGGAATTCCAAAGTCATCACAAAGCGACTATTGTTATTTAGTAAAACAATTGGCTATCATTTTAGTTAATTGATGGAAATTAATCATTTCTCCACACTAACAGTATTTAGGCTAAATTTATTTTTTCTTTTTTTATGGATAGAGTCGACATGAAAAATTCAATGCCATGGCCGGGATTTGAACCACGCATCTCCTGGTTTCCGTCCAGTCGCTCTTAACCTTTGAGCTACCATGGCCAACGTGCCTTCCTGACATTAAATTCTCCCAAGTAGACCACTAGAGGCTCTCACATCCGAGATACACCTTTTGTAGCGACTTACTATCGTAAGTACTTAAGTCCCAGGGAAATATATGAGTCAAAATGGAGAATTTAATGACAGGACGGGACGTTGGCCATAGTAGCTCAATGGTTAGAGTGGCTGGACGGAAACCACGAGACCCGTGTTTCAAATCCCTGCCATGGCATTGAATTTTTCAGTGTCACTCTACCCTTTCCTTTTGTAGTTGTGCTAAAAAAAACACCGAACTTTTCTTCAAGGGATTTTAAGTATATATTTTCGATGAAATCTTAATCTACTATTTTTGAGTGGTAAAGGAAGTACATATTTGATACAGTTTTTGTTATTGAAGGAGCTGTTGCAATTATCTAAATTTGCAACGTATTACAAATATTTTTCTGGATAACCTTGGAATGCCGATTTGCATGTTGTTGACAAAGCCATTGTTCGACAACAACCGATCCAGTAACAACCAGTTTTTTCTGCAGAATGTTCCCTCGTTATCAGCTGATGTAAAGTGTATCTTGTATGGCATAAGATGATTGTTGGACCTTGGGTTGCATGAAGAAGACCTTAAAACCGGGATGATACTCTCGTTATTGTTTCAAGGAACTTCTTCATTGGTTCATCTCTTCTCCGAAGGTCCTCAACTCCTGGCGTCCTTCAATTTCTGTGTTGCAGAATTTGTTTTGTCATCCCTTTGTTGTTTATGCGCGACAAGGTGATCTGGTCTTGCAGTTGTTATCTAACTGTATTGAACTGTTATAATTCAATGGCCCTGTCTCCTACACTTCATTTATTCTCTAAAAATAAGTGCATGCTTACCAACTTCTCAGAATCAAAACCTCCAGAACTTTCTCATATCCAGCAGAGAGTATTTAGATTTAGATTTATTTATTTGTACAGCTTCCATTACATTTTCACTAAAATGACTTTAAACTAGAACAAACACTATTATACATTCTGTACAAATACATGAAATTGCAGACCCAAGATTTACTCGCTGACTCAGGTCCTCCGGGCATAAGCTTTGAATTCTCCTATACATCTATTTTTCTTTTCACTCATCCCCGTTAACATGCGTAATGCCACTACATCTTTTCTCACACTGTCCCATTTCTTATCCCATATTTTGTTCCTGCTATTTCTTAACTCCTTACATTCTATCAGATAATAAACAGCGCTCTCTTCATCTCCACAAAATTCACATATCCCTACCTCATTACTTCTCAACCCTTTTATATACTCGAGGGCTGTTCAATAAAGAATGATCACAAACATTTTTGACAACGTACCTTTACTCATCCTCATAATTTTGATGGTCCTCAAAATAGTCTCCTCTAAATGCGATACGCTTGTCCCAGCGTTTCTGCCAGTCTTCATAGACATGCAGGAAACCATTTTTGAGAGATCCTTCAAAATGGCCCAAATGACCTTGCTGTCGACGGGCCCTAAAACACCACACACTCACACTCCTTCAAAATCGCCTCCGCAGCCTTCACCACTTTTCTGATGATGGATAATGCCTCCCACGAAGGTGCTTCTTCAAGTTAGGGAATAGAAAAAAGTCACATGGGGCTAAATCCGGACTATAAGGAGGGTGAGGGATGCACTTCACGTTGATTTTTGCAAGATATTCAGCAACAATATTGGCAATATGCAGCAGCGCATTATCGTGTTGCAGCATCCAGCCTGCTTCACGGAAATGTGGACTTTTGCGTCTCATATAAACTTGCAAAGTTTTCAAGATATCCCTGTAGTATTGTCCAGTTACTTATGTGTGTGCAGGTACAACATACTGATAAAACATTCCATGAATATGAAATAATGAGATGATCATGACTTACCCAGCAGAAGCAACCACTTTTGCTTTTTGGGGGTTGGTGGTGAAGGAGATTTCCACACTGAGCTTAGCTGTTTGCTCTCAGGATCAAAATGATGTAGCCAAGTTTCATTAGCAGTGATTACGTTTGAAAGAAACTCCGGATCTTCCTCTAACATCAACTTTAACTGAATGTTACCTCCATTGCAGCAGTAGGTGATACTGAACATGTCTGAACTTGCCTGGTTCTCACAGCCGGGAGTCAGTAGTACCAATAATGAAACTACTACGGCGTGTTTGTTTCACATTAAGCTAACAGAATATAATAAGATTGAATTTTATGACCGTAACAAAACTATGATCATTCTTTATTGTACAGCGATCGTATTATTCCTACTCTCATCCATGCTATGCCTTCTCCTCCAGTTTTGTCACATTGATCTATATATTTTTCCCTACCCCATTCTGTTTTTAATTGCTTACAAAATTTCAAATATTTCTTTTCTTGTATACTTTCCCATATCTCGTGACTATCTATGTCTTGTACTCTTGTTCTCACTTCCTTCCAAAAACCGCTATGATTTGACTCTTCTGGTCTCCATAAACCTCCCATGCCTATCTTCAATACCATTCTTTACAATTCTGACCCCCAACTGTTTGTATTCTTAATACTTTTCTGTTTCTTCATGCACAGATTCAATAATTCCCCTTTCTGCCCTTTAAAACAATTATACCATAATTTAAGTATTCTCTCTATTACTATTCCCCTACTTTTTGCATTACCAACTCTAATAATGCCACTTCTCTTGTTGCCGATTTGGACAGCCGTAGTAGTTCTTTGCAAAACAATCCATACATCTATGGATAGGTAGAGTCAGACTGAAAAATTCAATGCCATAGCCGGGATTTGAACCACAGATCTTCTGGTCTCCATCCAGCCACTCTAACTATTGAGCTACTATGGCCAACATGCCGAAATGACATTAAATGCTCCAAATGACTCGTATTTTTCCCGGTAAACTACATAGGAGTTCTATTAAATTATCTCAATGACAAATTATGCTGATAATGCATATGTAGCTCTGTAAATTGAAACAATGTGTTCTAACGACAGATCACTGTATGGCATCTTTGATGTCTATTCTAAAGCTATTTTAATGTATGTTTATTGAATAACTGCTAATAAATGCAAATCCATTATAAAATGCTGGGGCGTGTGGCGTTATTCCTCCACTCGCAGCAGATAGGAAGCACGCCGACTGTTTGGAAGATGCGGGTCGAGATTTGATTGAATAAGGGTCATGAGATCTTTTTTCAGGTGTGGATTTTTGGTGACAGAAATAAAATTTTATATGACTCCGATTTCGTAATATATCATTTAATTGTATAATCTGAATTACAATTCATTCATTACTATTACTTATACGGAATAACTCTTTTTGAAGGTTACTAACTTTCAGTTACAAAACCTTTATATTCACCGCGACATTTTTTCCTCGTCATGAAACAAGACTGAAGAACATATATCTATCTCAAGATTATTGATTTTCCGTAACTATCGTTACTCTATTAATTTTGTGATTGGCCGATGTACTGCTACGTCATCACATTACGTAATACAATTATTACTACGGCCAATCACAAAATTACACATATATTTGTTTGTAATATTGTCATTTCATGGCCTACTAAATCATATCAGAAAACAATATTCATATAAAAAGTTCTAACTAAAGCATATTGTTACAGGCGTAGTGACAAAAACGAAGCGAAAATTTAAAAAAAAAAAAATGAAACTGCTAAATTGTATTTGTATATACATATACAGGGAGTATTTGATTTTGTATTATATATAATTATTATTCATGCATTTCTTTTCATATTGCTTGTATACGATGTAAATTTTATGTTCATTATTCAAGTATATAGGCTATTAACTGCACACTTCTTTGACATATTCAATGTTCATAGGCCTTTCTGGCTACTAGTGAACTCAGTGAACGGAAATGAATCTAATCTACAAACCAATATTATTTATCGTTATCAAAGCTATACGTGTATTTCAATGATATTTAAAATACATTCGTGTATCTTTCAAAAGCTCGCAGTCATTTCTTGAACTCAATTGTAGGATTTAGATAATTCACCCTTTGTGTACATGTCACATTAGTGCTCTTGATTCAGGGAAGTCTCTGCGGAAGTAACAGACTACTTCAAAGTTTATAAAATCTCATGAATTAGGTAATGACTACTGCCAAAGGGATGTGAGAACGAATGGTTTTACCTAGGCACTTGAGATACGAACTCGGACCCTCCGCAACCTATGACACCGCGAAGGTGGGCGATTTGACCTCCTGCTTTCGTGACCACAGTTCGCTGACTCTCTCAACTGGCATCATGGGGTTAAGTGAAACTCGTTCCTGGTTAGAAAAAAATACTCGTGCAGCGCTGGGAAATGAAACCGGAACCGCTGATCACAAGGCTAATGTCTAGCGGACTCTTTGTTCATAAAACACAAGCATAAGGTAACATGGTTTATTTCAATATGGCCTTTACTAACACTAATAAACAATTTGAAGGCAAAATAACTCTACATTAAGCATGGGATATTATTTTGCCAGTAGAAATCTCTGAGGAGCGAGTCTGAAAGCCGAATGTTGTAATGCTACGAGTAAAATGAAGTCACTGTTGACATGCGTTGTCATATATACCTTATCCGATATTTATTTGTAAATTATGGAAAGATAGAGCCAGACTAAAAAATTCAATGCCATAGCCGGGATTTGAACCACGGATCTTCTGATTGCCCTCCAGCCGCTCTAACCCTTGAGCTACTATGGCCAACGTGCCGGTATGACATTAAATTCCCCAACCGACTAGTAATTTTCCCTAGTAAACCACTAGGAGTTCTCATAAACACATGAGACAACTACCTTAATGACGACTTACTATGCTGTAAGTACTTTAAGGCCCGGGCTTTATAGTAAACCAGTAGGAGTTCTCATAAACACATGAGACAACTACCTTAATGACGACTTACTATGCTGTAAGTACTTTAAGGCCCGGACTTTATAGTTAACCACTAGGAGTTCTCATAAACACATGAGACAACTACCTTAATGACGACTTACTATGCTGTAAGTACTTTAAGGCCCGGGCTTTATAGTAAACCACTAGGAGTTCTCATAAACACATGAGACAACTACCTTAATGACGACTTACTATGCTGTAAGTACTTTAAGGCCCGGGCTTTATAGTTCGGACCACTATTAGGTACAATTAATGGGAATTAATTGTTCTTTAACACTAAATTATCATTAATTGACCTAATAGTGGTTAATTATAAAGCCCGGACCTTAAAGTACTTACATGTTGTAAGTCGCCATTAAGGTAGTTGTCTCATATGTTTATGAAAAATCCTTGTGGTTTACCGAGAAAAATACGAGTCGGTTGGAGAATTTAATGCCATGTTGGCACGCTGGCCATAGTAGCTCAAGGGTTAGAGCGGCTGGACGGAGACCAAACGATCCGTGGTTCAAATCCCGGCTATGGCATTGAATTTTTCCGTCTGGCTCCATCTTTACGTACTTTAGCCTACACACGGGCAGTGTGAAAGAACAATTAATTTCCATTAATTGATTTATTTGTAAAGTTATACGTTAGTAAGTAATCTTTATTTCCATTTCAATTATGCATTTTTATACATTTACATACTTATTACTAAACTGAGTTGCTGGTTACCCTTGGGCCACATAGACTCAAACTCTGAGCTTGTCGAGCTAATGGGTCCTATTGGCAACTTATCTGAAATAACTTTATCTTCATTTTCGTCATATTTACTTATCTTGCTCAACCATTTGGCCCTTACTTTGTCCAAAAAGTTCCCAATTTCAATTACATTTTTCCTAGTTTTTACACTCATTAACTTCGTTGCTTGAATTTCTTTTGGTAGCCTTGTCCATTCATTTTACCTATCTTCTCCCTAAGCAACCTAGTTTCTTGACATTCTAAAAGCAAATGTCATTCTTTATCTTTTGTTTAATTTATTATTTGGCTGACCAGCAGTATTTCTATATAAGCCATTGCTAAATTACATAAGTATTGCATACAAATTAACAACTGAGGGATTACTGTCTTCGAACATATACAATAGGTGATAAATGTATGATAT
Organism: Mantis religiosa; assembly: GCA_030765055.1. Classification (NCBI taxonomy): domain Eukaryota; kingdom Metazoa; phylum Arthropoda; class Insecta; order Mantodea; family Mantidae; genus Mantis; species Mantis religiosa. The sequence continues at coordinate 209,647,098 of CM060951.1, read as the reverse complement.
AAACATAAAACAATTAAACAACCTTTAAATGAAAGATAATAAAAGACAAAGTATATAACAGGATAACTAACACATACAATAACATTAAATAAGATGGATAACAATTGAAAAGTGAGGTTAGATATGCTAGGCCAGATTATGATCAGTGATGTTATGAGAAAACTAGAGTATATACTTTGAATTAGTGAGAAAAGTCGCTATCTTCTGAATCAGTGAGTAGGATGTCTTGAAGCAGTTTTCTTTTCAATCTGGTCCTTTCGAAATTTCGTTGTCCAATGTCATAGGTTACAGCGCCTGGAACTTCGGATAATCTAACGAAGAATGTCTTTGATATCAATTTGAAGTACAGATGTATGGGAAGAATACCAAGTTCCTGACGGAGTTGATCATTTCTAATGAACCATGGAGCCTTTGTAATACTGCGGAGAAATTTGTTTTGTATAACCTGAAGTCGATGAATGTCCACCCCATACAGGAGCAGCGTAAGAAATTATGGGGCGTATAAGAGACATGTAGATCAATATTGAGCACTCCAGACCAAGCTGTGATTTCTTCTGTAGCAATGGATACAGATTTTTAATTCTAGAAATGGCTATTGTGGAAATGTAAGATATATGATAATTCCAGGTTAATTTAGTGTCAAGCATTACGCCTAAATATTTGACTGGTGTTTCTGGAGGCTTCCATGTTTGCTGTTTTCCCTGCAGATCCAGTAGGGGTGGATTTCGATAAGATCTTAAGGATAATATTTTCGTTTGCGTTTATTTAGTATTTAATACTACTCGCCACATTTTGAACCACTTAGACAACATATTTAATGATATTTGTAGGCTGTTGATTGCAGTATTAAGTCTGGGTGTGGATAGAAAATAACGGTGTCATCGGCATACATAGCTGTGGATATGGGATTTGTCTTTATCCATTTGGTGACACAATAGGCATTTCTCCAGATCACTCCCTCTTCCCACCTCCCCTGTTGTGGTCCATGCAAAGCCTTCTCTTGCTGCTTTATCACAAATATCAATGTATTTTGCCCTGTTCCAGATCATTTTCATCTCTCTATAAATTTCCAGTGAGCCTTTCAAGTTGAAGCTTCCTAACATTTCTTGTCCTTCAATATCTTCCATTCTTAACCTAAGTTCTTTCCAAAATCCACTTTGCAGTAATTCCTGTTATCCCACATGACATCAAACCTTATTTTTAACATAATTTCCTTTATCTTATTTAGCCATGAATATTTCTGATTTAGTCTTTGCTGTACTATCAAGCATTGAAGTAGAATATTCTGTTCATCTAAGCTCCTAATTCTTGCCCAATATTTTAACACCCTTTTCACCACTATTCCTTTAGTTCCCAGTCTTCCCAATTCTGCTTGTGCCACTCCATTTGGTGAAGCTCTTGGTGGGCCCAAAACTTGTTTGCAAAAGTTTCTGTGTATCACTTCATATTTGCACTCCCCCCTCCTTCAAACCCCATATCTCTACCCCATAGATCATTTTTGCCTCTACTACGGCTGTGTAAATTCTCTCCAGCTGTTTTATTTACATTCCTGGTAATTTTTCTAGGCATGCTTCAATAGCTTTTAATGCAATTATACCTTTTACCATTGCCATTCTCTTCTGCTCTTTCCAACCCCCCTTACTGCTTAATCTTACTCCTTGATAATTAAGTGTATTCACCACGCCAATTCTCTTCCTTGCCAGTATCATTTCACCTCTTTTCTTAACTTGTTGCCTTTCTTAAATCCATAATTTTGGTTTTGTTTACATTAATTCTATTAATTTACATTCCTTACAAAATTTATCCACTGCTCCATTTTCTCTATCTATTCCCACTAAGGATATAGCTCTTGCTACTTATTTTCCCTATCTATTTGTGTGAACCGAGATGAACATTTACAGAAATGATTCCATTACAGGTCTTGCTGAATGAGTAGAGAAAGTCATGCGGGCCAACACAAGGGCACAAAACAAACTTTCTCGTGAAATTTTGGAAGTCCTAAGTCAGTGTTAGAAAAAGTCAAAATGAAAATGTGTGAAATATTTAAACCAATATTGAATATATCTTGTGAAAAATTGAATATAGGATATGTACCGTAAAACTAGATGTCCTGATTTAGTGAAATGTTTGTGAACAGGTTTTGTTGATTGTGATCCACAGATATGGAGAGAAGCAAAGAAAAAATGACAGTAGCGAACTCAGCGGCATACAACTGCTGTCAGCAACGGCCTATCAGCTGAAGAAGCCCAATCAGCAGTTGCTGATTCCCATCACGGTCTGGATCGGCATGGAGCAGGCCTTCATCGGAGCCGACTTCACTCAGGTAGGTCTCTTACCTCTCAAGGAATGAAAAACTGAAAATTTAAACATGATAATGATATGTAATTTGCGTGGTAGTGTTAAAGATACAAAGAAGTACTTTTATCGTCACTGTATGATCCACTGTAGTAATTGAAGCTGTCAGAAGCAGAAGTTGTTAAGTCACTGTTTCAAAATTGTGCAGGAGAGCTGCTCAAAATTTTCAAAAGTAATTTTAAATACCAAAATAGTAATACAAATGAAACAATTTTATGTGATGGGTCCATTTGGTGGTACATAGTACTGTGTTGAAGTGTTTCTCACGGTTTGCACTCGTCTCACCATATTCTCTGAAGTTTTACGTAGATGAAATCGAATTGAGAGAAGGTTATTTATTATCAGAAAGATGGAGCAACATGACACATATCTAGTGACACCATGGAACTTGTAGCCAGTTTCTTTGATAATGGAATAATCTCAAAAGGTCTGTGGCCCCCAGGTCCCCTGACCTAACCTCACGGGATTTTCTTCTTCTTGTGGGGGTATCTAAAAAATAAAGTGTACAAGAATAGGCCACGGGCAATTTGTGTTCTCAGGGAATCCATTCGAACCGAAATAAGTAACATTGGCGAGGATACTCTCCATAAAACTTCAGAGAATATGGTGAGACGAGTGCAAACATGTATAGATGCTGGTGGAGGACACTTCCAACATTTCCTCTGAGATGTAAATACTGTAATGTAATCTCCCAATTATGTATTATATTCTACCAAAGTTGCCTGTGTATCCTATTATTAGTTCAAACGTTATGACCTATTGAAATGGTTCAGGTTTATATGGGTCACACTGTATGAGACCGGATCAGGCCAATGCCTAATTGGTGAGGTGGTAGTAGTAATAATAATAATAATAATAATAATAATAATAATAATAATAATAATAATAATAATAATAATAATAATAATAATAATAATAATAATAATAATAATAATAATAATAATAATAATAATAATAATAATAATAATAATAATAATAATAATAATAATAATAATAATAATAATAATAATAATAATAGTTATGCGTGGATATGGATAAGTCATACAAATACTTTTCAATCATTTGTCAATCTAAAAAGCTAGCTTACTCTCTCTCGAAAAAAAAAAAACCTGTAACCAAAGTTGAAGACATATCTTTGCGTTGTTTACACTGTTCTGTTCCCATGTAATGAAGTACAGTCGCTAGTTTAGACCTAGGAGGTGCCTCTCATCCCACCGCTTCTCTGAAAATCAAAAGGAGCACAGAAATGTTTGCTATACCACTGCCGTGTATTTTCCCCTGACGTTCTGCAACTGTTTTAACGCACAGATATCTGCTTCCACTAAAGACGGGGCAGTTAGACCACCTGGTGTGTGTCATTTAGGTTATGAATTGGTAACTGTACATTTCTCTTCTGATATTTTAATCTATTTCTAGCCAGTAGCCGGATAGCTTTCTTTTCCGAGCTTATAATTACACTCCAGTCCCTTTTACTCGTGGTCCAGTTTTCACTTACGTAACAAAGTACAGGTATGACATTGTTTTGCGCTGGTTTAATTGTTTGGCTCTTCTGATTTTAATTTTTAATATTTTAATAATTCAAAGGGAACCAGAACGGCATTCTTGGGTGAAATTTCATAAATGAGTTATTGTCAAAATAATATTTTCTGATATTTGTAGAAGGGAATAACGATATTTATTTTCCTATCCCTTAGTTTTAAAAGACCTATACAGACTCATATTGAAAAACCTACACAGTGTGTCACGCCCCCTATTAGCTAGTGGTAACTGTGGTCTCTCCTTGGTTGTAACCTTATTGAAGAGCACACCCTTATTAAGAAAGGAAGTCCTTGTTTTGTTTTCTATTATTTACTTTCTGTGCATCTGATGTTAATTCTTCCATGGTTTGTTTAGTATGTTTTGAATTACTGTTGCTGTTTTCAAGATGGGAAGAAGCAATAATTTTGGAGTAAGAAATCGGCATGGGAATCAGTATAAACAGTTTAAGTAATCCTGATTACATAATAAAAGAGTTACAACCTCTAAAATGGAAAAAGTGTAGTAGCACATGACAATATACTGACTTCATCAAACCTAACCTCAAACATTGGCGATGAATATGAAGTGAAAATTAGTTCTTCAACGAAAAAATTGATTTCATCATTGTGTAATGGCAATGATGACAATTTAACTAAAGTAAAAAGTGATATTAGATCAACAAGTTTTCAGTTAGTAGATATAGAAACTTTGTACAGTGAGTGAGTGAGTGTGTGGGGTTTTAGGGCCCGTCGACAGCAAGGTCATTTGGGCCCGCTTTGTACAGTGTAAATTTTGTGAAAATATAAAAAAAATGTTGTCATATCCGAGGATACCAAAAACGAAATGGATAATTAGTTACATTATCACTCAGTTGCCAAAAGTGTAATAAAGAATATACATTTGAGACATCCAGAACAATTGAAAGTGGTGCAGAATTAAATGTAAGGTTTGCTTATGACTTGAGAAGTATTGACAAGGGAATTGAGGCAGGTAAGACATTGGCTGCTGTTCTTAATTTACCAGCTCCTCCAGCCAAATTTAACGAAATAATTAATAATACCATAGAGCAAGTGACCATGGAGTATAGGAAGAAGATAAAGAGTGAAAAACGAAAGAGGGAGGATGCTGATGATGAAAAAGATGCAGATTATGGATCTGTGGAAATTCTGAAGTGTAGTTCCAACATAGCACAACTTTAATGATGTTTTTCTCTGTTTTATTTAAAAATTTGGGTGCATTCATCTGCAAAACTACTGCAGCTACAAGTCTACATTTTTTCTGAAATTAAAGCAATACCTAAACTGTTTTTAAAGATACTTGTAAAAAGATATGTGAAAATTTGAATTAAAAAAATAAATCTTGAATACTTTTAGAAGAAAATTCCAGACATTTGTTTAAAAAATCACCTATCCATTATTAAAATTCCAAAGTAAATTATATTATCCTTAATGAATTGTGAAAGTATTGTAAAATAACAAATAAAAATTTCTAATTGATCAGTTCAGTGGTTCTTGAGCTAAATGCACCAGAAAACTCTCATTTTAACATTGGTGAGTATATATATTTGTAGTGAATCTCTTTTAGATAGATTTGGACTTTTAAGAGGCAGGAGAGATATCAGAATCTATTGGGTGGTCTTTTACATTGCATTACGCATACACATTTTCTGTTTATAATAATAATACAAGGTGTATCTTTATAGATGTTCCGAGGACATTCTCTAAAACACAGTCATAGGAACAACGGTCTCAAAATTATTAAATTCCTAAGTTAAAGGACACAATTGAAGATTACAGAAATCCCTCGAAGTAGCTTATGCTTCGAGTCACGCCCTTCCACACTACGTGTATTCTTTTGCAAGCCTCTTAGGCGTTTCGTGTGGATACAGCTTCTCAGGGAGTCAAAATCGATACAGAAGTCATATAAACCAGGGACGTTAAATGCCCCCAGATGAAGAAAAGCATTGAATTGAAATCAAAAGAGCGAGGAAGCCTTGAAATGACTCCTCCTCTACCAATCCATATGCGGGCTATCGATTGAAATGAGCTAGCGCTTCATCGTGTAACAACCACGTTCGTTGGATGACGTTCAAGGGCATATTGTCAATTAAATTATGCAACTCATTTCTAAGAAACTCTATACATCTCCCTGCATTCAGACACGGAGGAAAGGGATAGAGACGAATGACGTCATCTTTAACGACTCCACGCCAAACATTTAAGCAGAATTTTGTTGATGTCTCTCCTGTTATACTTCACTTGATTTTTCATGGTGCCAATTAAGAATATTATACACCGCAACTAAACCTTGTCTCATCAGGGTATGCGCTACAAAATTCTGTAGCATGCGGGGTAGAAAGTTCTTGACTCAAAACCGCCATATTTAATACTTGCACCCGCTGAAAGTGTTACGGTTGCAGATTTTAATGCAGTGTTCTCCAAATGACGTGACTAATGCCTTCCTTTACGGACATGGATCTTGTGCTATCTGATGAGTTTGCATTCTTCACAGCCAATGCTTCGTACCTCGCTTGATCCGAAACATCCTCTCAAATGTGCATATCTCTCTCCAGTTGTGGTAAAGAAAGAATAACTAAGCTTTGTGAAATATTTTATAAATTGTAGAAAAGGAACGTGAACTGGGCAACAATGAAAATGCTTCGGGCTTAAAAATAGTGAATTTACATGTATTTCCATCTGCTGAATTAAAAAATCAGCATAAAATATGATAGATTAACTCTTCTTTTGAAGATAAAGTGACATTTCATCTTTTAGAGTGAAGATTTTAAATTTGGGGGACTTTTTCTTTTAGAGTTGGCACACCTGTCAAATAACAAAACACAATCAGAGAGAAATTTTGGAAATTAAGTGATGCAAAAGTTAAGGAAGGCATTTTTGTCGGACCATAAATAAGAGAACTTGTAAAGGAACCTGCATTTGACCAAGTTTTAGAGGGGAAAGAAAAGGAAGCTTGGGAAGCCTTCAAGGGTGTTGTTCATGGATTTTTAGGCAACAGAAGAGATGACAACTACAAGCATTTGGTGACAGTGCTCCTGCAAAAATACCGTAACCTTGGATGCAACATGTCCCTTAAGATCCATTTTCTCCAACCCTACCTAGACTTTTTCCCTCCTAGTTGTGGAGCTGTTAGGGATGAACATGGGGAGAGATTCCATCAGGACATTTCTGTTATGGAACAAAGATATCAGAGCCGTTAGAATGAAGTAATGCTTGCGGATTACTGTTGGTCTTTGTATAGGGATTCTGCGGAAATCCATCACAAGGGGAAAGCTAAAAGACGACGAAGTCATGATTCTCTTCAGACACGATTATCTGTGAAGTATTTTTCCAGAAATTTAAAACTCTTAGCATGTAATTACCAGTTAAAAAAATCAAATGCACTTTCATTGTTGTTAGCATGTATGTAATTAAAATGTATCATTTTCTCTCAATCCGTTAATATGTAATACTTCCACCTTGTGTATATCATAGAAACTAGAGCTAATACAAAATTTTCATTGTCATATTTGTTTTTCGTGACCCAAAATTAGTAGGAATTGCCCCATGAAGTGCTCGAAACACTCAATCATTTTTTGTTGCCCAGTGTAATAGAAGAATTTCTTTTTTTTTCCTTCAATTTATTTATAGTCGTTTTAACCCAAGATCCAGATCATAATAACTAATACAGCAATAATTCCTTAGTTTTGATGGTCAAGGCAACAAGAGGTGAGACATTGAGATAGGTATGTTATCACAGCAGCATAGAGGCACGTCTATTGTTTGGAGCGTGCTGTACCAAAAGGTCAATAGCCAGACATACACCTGAGTTGTAGCACGAACTGACCGACCAGACGTGTTGTACACACCCTTCCTTCAACCAGAGTCTCTTATCCATTAACCGTCTTAAAAGTAATGTCCACTCTCTTACATAAAATTAAATGCATCACATTAACACAGCACCCGCTTGACAAGGCTCGACGATCTCCTTTGTCACCCAACTTCATTTAGCAGTTTTATCTTTCACTTGTTTCTGTCCCGCCCAAAACGTGAGACAGCTGAAGGTGTATGTTGCTAAGTGACAAATTGGTATGAAACAACAACGCGACTATTAGCCTGGTACTCCCGTGGCACTTCTATGCGAACCTACAGACGTATGCAAATTATTAGTCTCAGTGGTGAATTTTTTAACATATACCGTTTATTTTCTATTTATTTAACAGAAATAATATTACAAAATAGGTTTTTCAACTCTTAGTATTTTGTATATATTCCTTTAGCCTTTATTTCCATTTTGATACGTTTAGGCATGCTCTCTACAAGGGTGGAGCACTTTTCCTTTATTTCTTCATCTGTGCCAAATGTTTATCAGGCCCTCAATACGCTGAACTCTTGTTGTTATTTTCAATTTTTTCAGTCCCTGTTTAACAATACCCCACAGATTCTCTATTTAATTTAAATCAGAGCTATTCCCCGGCCATTGTAGTACTTTTACATTCTTTTCTTTGAGGAATTGGGCTACAGATTTTGCTCTATGGCAGGCAGCACTGTCATGCATGAACACAAAATCACCATTTGGAAACCATTCTTTACTTTGCGGAAATAGTCTTGTTTCCAATACACTTTTATACTGTTTCTGCTCCATAGATCTCACAACTATGTATAATCTTCCAGGTCCATGGACAGACATACAGCTCCAGACCATTTTTGATGTTGGGTGCTTTACTCTTTGATCAACACACTGAAGGGAAAATGCTTTTTATCTGTCTTTCTCACATATCGGCTGCTCTCTTCACATACTTCAAACATAGATTCATCTGAGAAAATTTCCTGAAACAATAAAAAACTCTATTAATATTAAACAGTTTTAAAATTGCTCAAAGATAGTATAACAAAACCAGCAATGAGAGAAACAAAGTTTAGGCTGTTTATTTCATTTCCATAAAATTTACATGTACATATTTTAATTTTATGCTATATAACATTTTCATACTATTTACCTTTCTCCAAAATTCCACTGGATGTTTCTGCATCTCTTTGGCCAATTCTAAGCGTTTGTTTGCCATTGCAGGTGTCAGTTTAGTCTTTTTATGAGGCCTGCGTGCTGGTAAACCTGCTTCACATAATCTTCTGTGAACTACTGAGGCTGATATTTCTGTACCGTACTGCTTTAATTGATTACTAAGGTCAATGCTGGTTGCTATTATATTTTGTTTTGCCACCTGCTCAAGTTTTCTTTGCATCCTTGGTGATAGCTTTCTTTTCTTCCCGCATTTTCCATCCCTTTGTGAGGTCAACGTCTCAACGAATGTTAAAGCTTGATTAATGCGACTAACAGATTTTTGTGAAATACATTTCTTAGCTATTTCACGTTGTGAATAAAGAGTTTCCTTCAAAAGACTCTCAGTTACAGCTACTTTCCTTGGGGATAAGTCAGCAGTTTTAACCATAACCTTACTTTTGAATCATTGTGAATGCTAAGGATAATATACACGATGTTACCTGGCTTGAGATCAATTAATAATAAATACTGAGGATATATTACACAATAAAGGCAAATATTAACAATCTTCAGTTACTATATTCATCAAATGAAAGCAATATCACCAAACAGTTGGATAAACAGACATGAAGAAAATGGCTGTTCTTAATTCAGAGCTACCACCATATTACTATAAGTAAAAGAAAAATCCCCCAGCTATTATTAAGACAGAAATTTCATTGAATATGCTTCATATTATAGCAAGGAAAAGAATTACGACAAATTGAAATAGGTTACGGCGGTAAATAACTATTGTTTTGAATGTTAAACTGAAGGAAAGTAAAAAACATGAATGAGTGTAATAATTTGCACACGTCTGTAGTTCCCCCAAATAAACCGATGTGAACCAATACAAGTTACACTTGCTGTTGCTTATCGCATTTATAGGCACTAAAAATGTGTGAAATAGGCAGGCAAAAAGGCACTAAAGTGGGCCAAATAGGCACTAAAATTTGTTAAGTAAACACTTAGAAATACACAATTTTAGTAAAATGGCTCTTAAAATGCACTATAACAAAATGAAAATCATCGCAACATATGCTGCAACAAATTCGCTAAACACATACTATTTTGCAGTTCCCTGGGCGAAATAGCTCTACATTTACTCCAAATTTCATAAATGGCTCCACAGCAAGTTAAAATAACAGATATTGTCATATAATTAAAATACATATAAATCCACTTCACTAAGTAAGAACACAATTGGGAGATTACATTACACTATTTGCATCTCAGAGAAAATTTTGCAAGTATTCTCCACCAGATCTATACATGTTTGTACTCGTCTCACCATATTCTCTGAAGTTTTACGGAGAGTATCCTCGCCAGTGTTACTTATTTCGGTTCGAATGGATTGCTTGAGAACATCAATTGTCCGTGGCCTGTTCTTGTACACTCTATTTTTAGATACCTCCACAAGAGGTTAGGTCAAAGGATCTGGGGGGGGGCACAGACCTTTTGAGATTATTCGATTATCAAAGAAACTGGTTACAAGTTCCATGGTGTCATTAGATGTACGGCGCGTTTCTCCATCTTGCTGGAAATAGCCTTCTGTCAATTCGATATCATCCAGTTGCTCCTTAAATGTCTAGAAGATACCCATATAAACTTCAGTGTCTACAGTCGTATCAAAGAAAATGGACATTTAAGACTGTCAATTGTCAACAATTGTCAGTGTTGACAATTCTGCCAGAGCCACTGAGATCGATAAAACAAATGTTTATATTCTAAGAGCTTTCAAAGGGAAATTATGATTTATTGAAATGGTTCAGGTTTACTTGGATCGCACTGTATTATTTATATTTAATACATATTCGTGAAGTTAAATATCCGAGATATACCTTGTTAATTTTTCAATGTTTATACTTTTTTGAAACAGGAAGTTGTTCTTTTATTCAACTCCTTCCCGTGCAAAGAAAACGGAATTTCAAAGGCATCACATAGCTGGAAAGTGTAAAATTTTCAATGTTACTTCACGTAAAATATTAATTTTTAAGTGCAAACATATGTAATAAGCGACATAAAGAAAGCTATCTCATTTCATGGTATCTCCCTTGCAGTTCCATCAAAATGGCTATTGTTCAGTACAACTGGTCACTGTTATTGACAAAACCTGCACTTTATCTAATATCCGCAGTGACTCGACAGTGTTGCTAGTGGCTACAATTGTACAACGAAACTACAGAATTCCCCTTGACGTAGTAAGAACGTACCACATGAGTATGACAGGAATTATAGCATATGGAGCGGTTGTTTGGGCAAATAGGCTACTAGTGTTTAAAAATGCTCAAAAACTTAGGATGGCTCAGAGAGGGTTTCCTTTTAAGAAGTACTGGAGCATTTGGTACAACTCCAACTTTGGCTTTACTAGTAGTCCTAGCAATTAGTGAGATATAGAGGTGCGTGCTACTGGTTGAAATGTAAAAACCTAGAAAAGGTAGAGGATATAGCAGGAAGGCGTCTAACAACCAGAAGAGACGTGAGAAATGAATTAGATTATGGCAAGCGGAATGGGACACTATAGAAGCAGGACGCCGGGTTTATGAACCATTTCCAAATATTAGGGAAAGACTACGTCTAACCAAGATAAAACCTAGCAAAGGACTTATTCACTATAGTACTGGGCATGGCACCTATGGAGTGTACTTAAAGAAGATAAACAGATACGAAAATGATAATTGTGAAATCTGCGAAGAGACACACCGGAACATGCCGTATTCGAATGCCTAAAGTATCACGATGCCTTAAGAGACGGTAGAGCTGAATTAGTGGGATAAAACATATGGTGCAAACCAGGGGCGGTTCCTCCATAAGGTTGCAGGTTTGCGCTACACCCACTGATTCTGAATATACAACAGGTACATTTTGCACATTAAAGCTGTACTTGTTTGCATTGTGTTATATACAAGCATGTTTCAATTACGCTTATCGTCTGTAGCTGCCCATGACCGCAGAAGTCGAAATAAACTGTGATTAGCTGTAGGAGCCGCAGGTAGGCAGTGAAGATTTAACCTAAGATTTCGCCCAAATGTAGGCTCTCTGAGGGGGTTGCGGGAAGGTGAAGAGAGGGGAGTGGCTTCTTATACATTGCTTAAATGGAGGTTTATAAACCTAGCTCCTCCTACTCTTAGCAACGGCTATAGCGTGACCTTCAGGCTTAGCTTCTGTGTGCTCTGCTTTTCGAACACAGGGAGAATTTAATTAAATGCATGGAGGTTATTCAGAAGAGAGCTCTATTAAACAACAAAGCCACACTTGTTCAGGCTTCTGGGTTTATGGCCACTTTGAAAGATTATAATTTTGTATTCTGGCTGTCTTTCTTCTACAAGATCGTGCCACATGTGGACTTTTTGTACAATCAGCTGCAGAAACGAGACTGCAATGCAACATTTGCCATCGCCCAGCTAAACGCATTTGAAAGGGAAGTGCAAAAGGTAAGAAATAGCGTGGATATCGAGGAACACGAAGAAACTGCAATTAAGAGGAGAAGAATAGAAAACCATGATGTGAAAAGAAGAGAAGCTCTTGAAGTATGTGACATTCTTAGAGAAGCAAAGGACCGATTTAGCTTCGCGGGGCATCTGGTAGCCTCAACTTTGTTTCATCAAGAAAATTTCTAAAACATTTCCAGAGGATTCCCTTAGAGAAAAAATAAGATTCTATCCTTTTATAATTGGAATAAAAATTCGTAGAGAACTGACTGTAATTTACAGTCGAGAGGAATTTCGTAGAATTTCCGGCGTTTTGTGCTTGATGGAATTCATTAAGGAAAACAATTTATGTGCTACATTCAGCGAATATGTCAAACTCCCCCAAGTACTGTTAACTATGCCAATGTCTACCGCTGAAGCAGATGCTGTTTCTCAAGTTTAAAAAGAGTAAAAACTTTCCTTAGGAACACAATGTCACAGGACCGATTATCAGCATTAGCAATGCTTTCAGTTGAGAGAGATTTTGTAATGAAGATCAGCGACTTCAACGCAAAAGTTGTCGATAGATTCGCCAGGTCTAAGGAGAGTAGAGCAGAGAATCTGTATAAATAGGTGAGTCATTACTACTCTGTATTTTATCTTTCATTTGTGTACCACCAATAATTTAACCCACCAGCCGCCACTGGTGCATACTAAGAACAAAAGATGTCGAAACGCTATAAACAATGGCAGATGAAGTCTCAGAGTGGGCCAGACTGGAGTACGCTGAAGCAAGAAGATTGGGGAGAATAAGAACAAATACAGCACGGCCATTGGAAGTACGACAACCTCTACGTGAATCTGTAAGACTGCAGGAATTGGAGGAGTCACGTGCTCACGGCAATGAGGAAAACAATCAGGACGCTTCGGACGAAATGGGTGAACAACGATGGACCAGGATGAGACATAACTGCGTCATGGAAGGCAGAATTGAGGAAGCATTAAGTGAAGAAACCTCCAGTGAAGACGATTTAGATGTGAGCTACAGATAGCAGTAACGTGTTAGAGTTACATTTGTTTCATGATTAATAAAGTCTTCTAAGCAACTTTATAGTATAGGTTAGTTTAATTAGGTATAGGTTAGCTAGGCTTAGATGATATCTACAGATACTTTTTAATAGACAAATTATATAAACATAAATAAAAATATATTAAGATATATTAGATTCTAGATGCTAGGGTAATAGTAAAGCAGATTATAAAAGAAAAAATAGTGATGCTAGTGGAGGGGCGGATGAAGTTTGAGGGTACTGCAATCCTGTTATAGGACGGGAATGGGGAACGATACTGCAAGACGGTTCCAGAAGTAATGCAGGCACGTACTGCGCCGCCCCCGCGGAGAAGGTGATTGCTCCACACAAAACAAGTTGCACAGGCTCTGAAGTCCTAATTAAGGGACACAAAGCTACAGAAGTAGCTTAAACAATTGTAAATTACCATAATCAATGGTTTAGAACTTAATGAAAAATTCAGGAGCAAGAAATTAATTTAAAAGGCTTGTAGATGGATATAATAAACTCAGAGAAGGAAGGATTAGCTTGGATGCGGACAGTAGCATTGCCCTTGAAGTGGATAAAAAACTATAAACTAAAGCTATATATTACATGTGGAGAACCGGGCAATATTGTTCACTGTTTACACGAATGTAAAGAGATAAGAAACTGGAGGAATGAAATTTGAGAACATAAATGACATGACGTACCAGGAGAGACGGTACCTATACAAATGTTGAAGGAGAAGGGAAGCAGAAAAATCGAAGAAGCAGAAAAGTTCTTGAAAAAGGTAAAAGGAAATGGAAAACAAAAGAGAGAAAGAAAGAGCGTCGCAGTTTCGAAGTTCTGTTAGGTATAATTTTATGCAGTATAATATTACATTTGTAATTAGGCAGTTCAGGAACTACTGCTGTGCGAACCTCAAAAGGTGTTATTGGGACGTACCGGCCACAAAAACAAAAACATTACTCCTTGCTCTTTAACAGTGACCCTAGTCTACCTTTCAGGTAATGGGACAAAGGGCAGTTACTTGTACAAAAGTCGACTAATAACTCGGACAGTTGAAGGTTATTCTTCAGTGTAAAACTACACATTCCGTCGTAACAGGGAGGATTTTGCGTGTACTTAGATAGCAAATCCAAGCAATATGGAGCGCTATACGAACGTCGAAATGACGGATATGGTTTTGATGGATGGAACAGCTGAAGGGAGTTCAACGAACGCACGATTAATTTAGTTTCCTTAAAAAAATGAATTGTAAAAATAGTTACATCAATGATAATATTTATTTGTTTAACTTCAGAGCAGTTTGTTTTGATCTTAATTGTACAATACCTTCAACTACTTACTGTAATATCAACAGCTTCCTTTTCAGTTACAAATGATTAATGACTTGAAGCTTTCCCGGCGTTGATTATTGATGATAGTTTCTCGGGCTAACAGCCAGGTCAGATTAGGGTAACTACCCAAGCTTTCAGCGACTAACTCTGCCGCCATCCTCAGGGGAACTGAATCTGGGCTACTGGTGTTGCGATATTTATACCTGACGTGCGGCCGATAAGGACCGCCTACTTTTTTCCCATTGGCCGAGCTCCGGCCGATGGAGAAACGTGCGGAACCAATCAGGTGATTGCCGATGCTTCTTTGCATATCTCTCCTCCACAGTACAAAGAAGCATCGGCAATCACCTGATTGGTTCCGCACGTTTCTCCATCGGCCGGAGCTCGGCCAATGGGAAAAAAGTAGGCGGTCCTTATCGGCCGCACGTCAGGTATAAATATCGCAACACCAGTAGCCCAGATTCAGTTCCCCTGAGGATGGCGGCAGAGTTAGTCGCTGAAAGCTTGGGTAGTTACCCTAATCTGACCTGGCTGTTAGCCCGAGAAACTATCATCAGTTACAAATGCTTTATTTAGTATTATCAAACGCGTGAAATAAAATGATCGTCTCATTGTATAAGCCATTTAGTTTTGGTTAATGTATCTACAATTCTTTGATGTTGTTTTCTGTTTTGTTTATCATTTAATGCTTCCATCCTCAACCTCACTAACATTAACTTCCCTCTAAAAGGTATAAGTTGCATATGTCCACTAGCTTATTTGCCATCATGGACTGCTATAACGGAATTTTGGAACGCGTTAAACACTCATAAGTAATAATTAAGAAATAGTTTCTTCATTGCGGTTTCATAAGCCAAAGAAATTCTTAATAGTAGCAAGCTACTGCGGAGTATGTCGGTATGTTTACAAACAGTTACAGCACGCGGCACGGCGTGTCACCTATACCTGCGAACTCTGACAGCGCGAGGCACGCGTCGTTGTTCCTTTCACTGCCCAATCCATACTCATTCTGGAGCATTTTTAGCGGCTCTAATGGCGGTAAAAACTATGTATATGTGTCACATTGAAGCTGAAGAGCTATTTCAAACTTGAACAACTCGTTTTGAAACATGCTGTATATATAGTAACGTCCCGTAGGGGAGGGTGCCGTCCCCTTCAGCCGTCGTGATGCGGGCGCTGCGAATCCCTAGCTCTGACGTTACTAGAGGAACCTCAGACCGAACATTCGAGCCCCTCTCTGAATGTCAGTTGTTCGGATTGGGTTGGACTCGAGGGGGTAGTGGTTTCTGATACCCGTGGGAGATCGGGTACGTCTCCGGACGGGGTTAAGGGAAGCCACATATTCTCGCGAACTAGCCTGCATAGCTAGTAGAAGGTGTGCTAGATCACCAGGCGGCCCTACCGAGGTCTAATCGGTAGTCTTCCCCTTTGGGGTTGGCGCACGTAAGTGGCGTATCCACTTCCATCCCGTCTTGTGTCCACAGGTCTTGCCCTATGGAAAGCCCCACGGAGGCGCTGGGCGATTTATATGTATAGTAACGTAGCTGCTAAGTTCAAAGTTATCGGAAGGTCCGCACCGGAAAGACGAAACTATAAATAATCACCGCGGTCGTTCATAAACATGATAAGCGCTATTTTCAGGTAACCAGAATCTTCTGCAAGTTCCGCCTTCTAGAACGTTCTGGAATATCTAGCACAGGCATGTTCTTGAGAAAGCAAACATCTGAATGTGCAACATTTTAATCAAAATTTCTTTTCACCTAAAATCTGGAAAGCACTGACAGGCTTAGGCTGACCCAATGATCGCTGCAGTATCTGCCTCCTTCCATATAACATATGCATCTCTGGGAAGGAACAACCCGACATTTAAGTGTCAGTCTCGAGAGGCCCCTAAAGATTTGAAGAGTAAGTGTCCTCGGTAGTCTAGGGGTGACATGCAGGCCTGAGTTAAGATCGCAGGCTCAAACCTTGCGAAGGGCCATGGATCGTTCTTTTTGGTCAGAAATCATTAAACGGAAGGGAAATAAAGCTTATAGTCCCTTGTCGTTGTAGCAGGATTCCTCCGTTGCTGTGGGTTTCGATGCCCCAAAGTTGCGGCAACATATATAGCAAGACTCGTGCTGGTATCTCACTTCCCGTCGTTGGCCTTACTTCGTCGATCTCAGCTTCGTCCAAAATATTATGACTTGATGAAGTAGATGTTCCCCGAATTTACCAGGAAAATCCTTAATTACGCCTCAGCTAGCTTTTAATATTCTTCTGCTTTATTCTTACTTACGAGCAATGAAAACTCTTAAGTTACAAGGTTGGTAACGAGTGAAGAAGTCATTAAGATTTTTAATTTGAATTTCTATAAGAAATCAATATATATATATATATATATATATATATATATATATATATATATATATATATATATATATATTGTAATTTACGTCCTCCAACGTTAAGTCATATCGGACGATGAATGGAATGGGTGAAATGATGCTCAAAAGAGCCCAGGGTCCATGGAGCTTAGAGTTACCCGACATTCGTCTTTCAGGATAAGGGAAAACCCCGGAAAAACCTTATCCAGGTAACTCACCCTGACCGAGATTTGAACTCGGGACCTCTTGAACGTGAGGCAGACATGCTACCACCACTCTACCGAGGCGGACGATATTTTTTTTCAACAACAAATACATTACAATTCTTATCACAAAACTTTATACTGTGATCGGAATTAATATTATACTACAGATTGAACTAACACTTAAATATTTTCGAGCAATTTAAAAAGCGTCCGACCTCTTCGGCGTTCCAGAAAGGAAAACCAATTTTCTTTCGGTTTCTACACCAAGATTATTTAATCCTTCGTTACTATCCTTACCCATATATTACTTTTATATGAATTTCCGATTTACTACTACGTCACTACAATACGTAACAAAATTATTACTACGGCCAATCACAAAATTACATATATTTTTACACAATTTTGTTTGTTTTTCTTTTATAAATTTATAAATTTTTCAAACCTTTTTTAAAATATAAATCAAAACAACTGTTACATCGTAGATGTAAAGAGAGTCCATAAATAAAACCTCAATCTTTTCAAGACTGAGTGCTCCCTGTTCTAGACAGCCTAACGTGAAATAAAAGGATATAACTCACTTAACCATGTAGTAATGGCAGCACAAATGTCTTTTTTCTGAATTCTTTCCGAGGTCTTGTGTAGAGATATGCATTTGAGATAATTTTAAAGACTACTTTCTTCCTTATTTTTGTTAACAATGGAAGGAACATTACCTTCTCAAGGTGATGTCAGGTCAAAACTTTACTACTGTACGTACACAAAACAAAAGAGTAAAGTTCTGCGTTGCTCCTTTGTCCGGTTCTAAAAGAAACAATTCTGGAAATTAACAAGCGGTAATTTTTCTCGCGAAATTTGCATGCACTTATGCAACATCCGCGTGGAATATTTATGTGCGAATATCACGGTGTAGCAGTTATCTTGTTCAACCAATAGGAACTTCCTTTGTCTCTAAAGGTGCTCCATTGTGCTGCTGTGCTGCCTTGAATCAGCGAGTTTGGGAGCTCTTGATATCTGTAGTGATAAGTGAACAACGAACGCACCCTAGAATTGCGAACTTCTCTTGTCTTTAAGATTCAAACAAAATGGCTATGAATAAGGAATAACAATCGAAATTTTAAATATTTCTTAATAGTATGTGGCATGCTACATTTTATCTGCTACTAAAACATAAAACAGAGTAATTCCTTTAAGGGGGGACGTAAGAGAAAATGTTCAAAAAATGTAAACTTTTTATTGTTTTGTAAAATGGTACATAGTGTTAGCTATCAAACACCAAAATATTATGACTGTACGTGGTCTGTATGTACCTTTAAAAAAGTTAAATGCCCTAGTGTTGGATAGTAGCAACACATAGTCTTCCATCAGCTGTTTTGGAATCTATGAAGCCCACCTACCAATTCTTAGCACACCCAGACTTGCTAAAAATGTCTCTATGGAGAGTCACAAAACCCAAATGAAAGCCTCAACAGTTTGATATGGAAAAGGTGTCCCAAAACATCATTTGTGTCTTCCATAGTGGTGAAAGTTGCTACATTTGATGCTGCAATAGTGTTTAATGATGGGAATTTTGGCAGAAAGAAAGCTATGCATCAGTTAGGTTATCAACCTGGTGTGTTTATGGAAACAATTTTGCAGAGTATCGACAACATTCGCATCGCTGGTGCAGAAAGAACTATGAAATTAATGCAGAAAGAAGCAAGACAGAAGAGGAATTTAAAAATAAAGGCTGAAGAAGACCAGAATGAGGATACAGACTATGGATATGGGAAGTTCTGACTTAAAATTAAAAGGCAAACTTAATAATACTTATTGTATTTTTAATTGCCTTTCTCCGTAACTTGCATTTTCTACAACTTCAACCCATTTTTCTCTCAAACTACTTCATCTACAGTGATGCAATTTAGCACACAGCTTTCCTAAGCCAAAATGAACATTTTGTTGGTTCTAGAATTTAAGATTAAGCTCCAGGTGGAGTGTGATGATACAAAATATATGAAATTATTTTAACTTTTTAAGGATGCATATGATTAACATTTCTTTTAAATTCTATACAGCTTCAATAAGAAATTTATATCCAACAAATTCATTTTATTGTGTTTTAAAATAACATACCAAATTTCAGAAAGATAGCATATGTGAATTATGAAGAAAAATGGGCTTAAGTTTGTAAATATCTCTGTATATAGAAAAATATTTAGCATTAGTTATAAACATTGGAAAATTATGAAAACAATTGTGCATATTAACTGTATTATCTTAAATGAGTACACTAAGTTTCACTTCTCTAACTTGAAAACTTTGCATGTTATCGCTATTTATGTAAGACCCTGAATATTTGCATACGTCCCCCCTTAAATAAATATATATTTATTGTGCAAGATAAGAACTCGTGGTACCAATATTGACTGCATTGGAGATAATGGTGATAAGTACATGAAAATTGATCAAGAAAATATAATAAATCGCAAAGGCTAAATAAGGAAAAGGGAGAAATATTCATTCCTGACGACGTTACAAAGTTTGGTGGATAAAATTCATTGGTCACTTTAATTTCATTTAGTATTACTTGATATATACAGGATGGCGCACCTAATGCTATGTATATATAGCTATGAATAAGTAATTAACCAGATATTGTGTATCTGTTTGTTGTAGGCGTACGTGTCGTGTGCACTGGGCATCCACAACGTGGGCTACGTGATGATCTGTTTCGGTGTAGTGAACGCTGCCTGCTCTCTGCTGTTTGGTTCCCTCATGAAGTTCGTGGGTCGAGCCCCACTCATGGCTCTTGGTGCTGTGGTACACGCTTGTCTGGTAGGAGTCCTGCTTATCTGGAGGCCCCATCCAGACTCTCCTCTCGTCTTCTTCACCATCTCCGGGCTCTGGGGAGTCGGTGACGCCGTGTGGCAGACGCAAGTCAACGGTAAGTTCTTCACTTGCCCATGTCTTCCACTAATCTCCATCCACTAAGCACCCATGATATATTATTTCTGTTAGAGTTAGAATAATTGATTATAGTTACTTAGTGGCAACACGTAATTAAAGTTAATTAAGAGATATCACCTGTCGACCTCTATGTAGTAATTCACTAAAATGTTTCCACGAACTGATAAGCATGCATGCAATTAATAAAACTGTAGCAAGGTTATCTCGCAACAGTAGCAGAGCTTAGGTGCATGCAAGGCCAATCAACCAGCAGTGACACCTCAATTGGACTTTCTCTACCATTTATCCGTGGTAGCTAGACAAAATCGTATTTCACCTTCAATATCCATATTTCAGTCGAAATAAACATTACGAGTGCCTTAGTATCTTCAAAAGAAGGGACACAAAATATTTTGAAGAAAACCTCTTCACTCTAAAAAACTCTCCAAAGATATTTTTCTTAGATTAAAATTCAATAACTTTATTATTATTATTATTATTATTATTATTATTATTATTATTATTATTATTATTATTATTATTATTATTATTATTATTATTATTATTATTATTATTATTATTATTATTATTATTATTATTATTATTATTATTATTATTATTATTATTATTATTATTATTATTATTATTATTATTATTATTATTATTATTATTATTATTATTATTATTATTATTATTATTATTATTATTATTATTATTATTATTATTATTATTATTATTATTATTATTATTATTATTATTATTATTATTATTATTATTATTATTATTATTATTATTATTATTATTATTATTATTATTATTATTATTATTATTATTATTATTATTATTATTATTATTATTATTATTATTATTATTATTATTATTATTATTATTATTATTATTATTATTATTATTATTATTATTATTATTATTATTATTATTATTATTATTATTATTATTATTTTGTTGTTGTAATTTAGTCCTCCAACGTTAAGTGATATTGGACGATGAATGGAATGGGTGAAATGATGTTTAAATGAGCCCAGGGTCCATAGAGCTTAGAGTTACCAGACATTCGTCTTTCAGGATAGGGTAAAGTCCTGGAAAATACTTTATCCAGGTAACTCACCCTGATCCAGCTTCGAACTCGGGACGTCTTGAACGTGAGGCAGAGACGCTACCCTCTACGCTACCGAGGCGAGCACAATAACTTTAGGGCTTGGCTGCTGGGCCGTTGCCGTCCCGCTGTGGGGGAGCGTCCGTTGTCCTGGCTTGTCGGGGGAAGTCTCTATCCAAGTAAACTGTAGGGACCCTGCCCTCTGTGCTGTCGCAGCTCCTTGTTTCAGCCGCCCCTGTCTCCTCCGTCCAAATTGCCGTCTAAATGCCCGGTGAAACGCCAAAACACTGTTTATTCGCGCAAATTCAAGCCCACAGCAGCTACGATCTGTTGGTATAGCAGCTATTTTCTCCAAAACAATGTACATGTTTGATGACAAATGAAAATCAGATGTACGGGCATGAAACTCAAGACGTCCGTCCTTCAGATGTTAGAATGACTATTTATTTGTTATGTATTGGTGAAATTACTGCCTTATGAAGTTATGCAATAATTTGTAGACACACTATGTAATTTCTTTCGTATTTTAAATTACCAGCAAGGAAAGTTCGTCGATATAAATTTACTACTTTGCAGAATACGTTAAGTTTATCAATTCTCTCAAATGTTATGAAACAATGCTCTGATCTAGGAACTATCCATCACATTAACGTGTTCCTGGTAGTATAAAAACACAGATATAACATCTTAAATGCAATTTTTTACTTTAAGTAGACGTGTGAGTGGCTCGCCTTGAATAGGTAGGTAATGCATGAAAATTCCAATGGCAGTAGCACATTTCCTTAAAGAAAGCAGGTGAATCGGTTTCTGCTGCAACTTGTTTTGTTTTGCTTGAAAGCACAACCACTGAATGTTACTTTACTCACTTCTTTTGAATGGACTGGTTACATAACAAGCCCTTTCATTGTTTCGTTTCTAAAAGTCTGAGTGGGAATTTCCTACTTTTGTACCTGTCATTATTACAAGTTGAAGGATTTGGTGAACAAGGACACCTCGGAGGAGCGAAGTCAAATATTTGGAATGGAGTGTTTCGGAGATATTGTATCATTGCGACATCCATACAACATAGATACAAGCTCCACTTTAACCAAGCTTTACAGCACTTCATTATGACACATACAGGCTGTTCAATAAAGAGTGATCACAATTTTTTTTAGACAACGTGCCTTTACTCATCCTCATAATTTTGATGGTCCTTCTCAAAATAGTCTCCCCTGGATGCGATGTACTTGTCCCACGGTTTCTGACAGTCCTCAAAGACATGCTGGAAACCAGTGTTGAGAGATCCTTCAAAATCGCCTCCGCAGCCTTCACCACTGCTTCTGATGATGGATAATGCCTCCCACGAAGGCGTTTCTTCAGGTTAGGGAATAGAAAAATGTCTCATGGGGCTAAATCCGTACTATAGGGAGGGTGAGGAATGCACTTCACGTTTGTTTTTTGCAAGATATTCAGCAACAACATTGGCAATATGCAGCCGCGCATTATCGTGGTGCAGCATCCAGCCTGCTTCACGGAAATGTGGTCTTTTGCGCCTGATATGGACTTGCAATGTTTTCAGAACACACCTGTAGTATTGTCCAGTTACTGATGTGTGTACAGGTACAACTTGCTGATAAACCATTCCATGAATATCAAAGAATGAGATAGCCATAAATTTCCCAGCAGAAGCAACCACTTTTGCTTTTTGGGGGTTGGTGATGAAGGAGATTTCCACACTGAGCTTTGCTGTTTTCTGTCAGGATCAAACTGATGTAGCCAAACTTCATCAGCAGTGATTACGTTTGAAAGAAACTCCGGATCTTCCTCTATCATCAACTTTAACTGCATGCAGACCTGCATGCGAATGTCCTTTTGTTCGGGAATCAACAGTCTTGGAACCCATCGCGCACAAACACGTCTCATGTGTAATGTTTCTGTCACCAACGTGTGGGTGGCATCCAATGATTTGTTCAGGATTTCAGAAAGTGATCTTAAGGTAATTCCTCGATCCTCTCTCACAATGGCAGCAGCAGTGTTGATTTTTTCTTCCGTAAGAGCAGTAACTGGAGCACTGGGTCCACCTGCCCTTGAAATTGATTATCTTCCCTACTTAAACATTTTAAACCATCTTCGAGTTGTGCTGTAGGGAAGAATAGAGTCTCCATAGGCCTCCTGTAACATTGTATAGGCCTCAACTGCAGATTTGTTGAGACGAAGGCAGAATTTCAAAGCCACATATTGTTCCTCGCGTGTTACCTCCGTTGTAGAGGTAGGCGATACTGAACATATCTGAACTTGCCTGGTTCTAAGAGGTGGGAACCAGGAGTACCAACAATTAAACTACTACGGCGTGTTTGTTTCACATTATGCTAACAGAATACAATAAGATTGAATTTTAGGGCAAAAAATTATAACCTTAAAAACATTATGAACATCTTTATTGAACAGCCGCCGTATAATGGGTTGGATTAAGGAGGGTTACGGTAAACTGTACTAAATATTAGTGACGTAATGTGAGGTAAGAAATTGCGTTAAACTAGAGGTCTATCACGATGCACTCTAATTAGTTATTGTCATTCTCGGCAGATAAGGCGAATTTTCGAAGTCGCTCTCTCTTTCCAAACATTGGATATGGTTTTCCAAAAATAAAGAGAAACAGAATAAAAAATGTGGAATAAGAAATATTTTTAAATGGCGAATATAGTATAAACATGCCATAGCCTTCTTCAGGACTGAAAGTAACTGAGAATTTTACAAAACCTAACTACAATTTTACAAAACTTAACTACAAAGTTAAGTCATATAGAAAGATGAATGAAATGATGATCAAATGAGCCCAGGGTTCATATTATGACTTCGTGGGTTCGTATAATTAAAAGTCTCGTTTGCAGAAATTTAAAATGCTCTTTATTACAAGTAAACACACGCTTTGTACAACCCTGACAGCAGCAGAATGACGTAACATACACAAACGCAGTGTTCAAGGTCTCTCGTTGCTGCACCACACGTAAACAAACGAAAGAAATCACTTGCGGTACACTTCAAATGCCCGCACACACATAATAAACTGCTCACTAACAACTGACTAGCGAGTAACACTTTGCCGGCTCAGCTATTGTTATAGAATTCAGTCGGTCGTTCGATAACAATCACGATGCAGCGGGAAATTCCAAAGTATTTCGGTGTGTTTCTTGCTGTTTCTCTCTCTCTCTCGGCAAGTGTGCACCGCTCGCCCACGCGCCGGCTGCAGCTTGAGCTAGCGGTATAATAATGCTACGGCGACAATAGTTACTTGACCTAGCGTAATGATTCAAGTTCTTACGTCTTTGTCCTGCATTCGCAAGGTTCGGGTTCGATTCCTGTGGTCGACATACCTGACCCATGGGGTTTTTCAGGTTTTTTTTCGTGTGTCGCCAGTTAAATACTGAGTAGGTTAATTACATCCCCCGAATTCTTGTCCTAGGATTTCATCTCCATTATCATTTCACATCGTCCCTCATCTCAGGGTAGAAGTGTCGGCGGTAGTCTCGGCGGTGCATGGCGAAATATGCTTCCTTCTCCGGTAGGACGGACTTTGGTCTCCGGGCCGGCCTAGTGGGCTATTTCAGGGCCTCCCCCTCCCTCGTAGGGTATCCTATGGTGCGACCGCTGTGTAACCCCAGCATCCCTGGTACTTTTGACGTTAGCAGAAGTACACAAGTCGAGCATCGAACCCCTCCCTTAGTTGCTCGTTTGGGAAGGCTTCGGTGTGGCAGTGTTTCCCGTCCCAATTTCGGGGACGTCTGTGTGGCCCTGTCATCAGATGGACTTCAGGGGCACCTTTAAGCTCCCTGGTGCTAACCTACAGAGCTAGTAGTCGGTATGCTAGATCACTGGTGGCCCGGCCGAGGTAACTCGTAGTCTTTCTTGATGGGTTGACGCGTGTAAGTGGCGTATCTTCACTAATGTGAAGAGTGGCTTGTTAGTCCGTAGGTCTTGCCCTACTGGAATGATCCCCGGAGTGAGTAATGGGCGCCCCTTATGGGGACATCTTTGATAGCTCCAGGGTAAAAGAGAGACGACGTCTGACGTCCGACTTAGATAGCTCTCGGCCATAATTGAATGAATTGGATTGTTCAAGGAACCCAGTGGGTGGGATGCCTGTTGCACTGGCCTGCCGGGGAGTTTTCAACTGGTCAGTAATAGTCACCCTGCCCTCTGTACTGTTATGACTTCTTGGTCGACCGCCCTGTGTCCTCTTGCGTCATCCTTTTTCCCGTGGTTGCCCCACTTGAGGACATAATAGATGCAGACTGGTCACTGCGCCGAATCCTCTCCTTAAGGATCTAGACCTAACCTAGAATTATTTGACAGGATAAGAGAAAACTACGAGAAAACCTATCCAGATAACTCACCCTAATGGAGGTTCGAACTCGGAACCTCTTGAACGTGAGAAAGGCGGGCAAATTCAAAAAGCATTGTTCATGCAAATAGTTATATAGGGAAGCACAGTCTATTACTTCATAATATTACTTCTCACCGACTGGTTCAAATTGCTCACCTGACATCCAAACACAACTGAAGGAAAGGTTTGACAGTTAAGACACGTTAAGTCAACTGGTCTGTTGTGTCTTATGGTCTTACAGAAGTGATTTTCTGTTATAAGTATGGTTCATTTGTCACGTTAAATAATTCCAGCATTACGGAGGAGAACAGCAGTACTATGTGACCTCGGAACACAAGGGATGGTGATAGGGCGGCGGCAGGCAGGGCTCAGCCGTGGTCTCTAACATTTCTAGACAGCCAGAACACCTCTTCAATAGGCTTTTATATAGTGAGATCTACTTTGAGCCAAGCTCTACTCTAAACCTAGAGATACGAGAGCTGTTCAAAAAAGAATGATCATAACTTTTTACGGTCATGATTTTTCACACTAACATTCAACCTTATTATATTCTGTTAGCCTAATGTGAAACAAAAGCGCCGTAGTAGTTTCATAGTTGGTACTCCTGGTTCCCGCTTTGAAATTCTGCTTTCGTCTCAACAAATCATCAGTTGAGGCCTATACAATATTACAGGAGGCCTATGGAGAGTCTGTTGTTCCCTACAGCACAGCTCGAAGGTAGTTTAAAATGTTTAAAGAGGGGAGACAATCAATTTCAAAGGAAGGTGGACCCGGTGTTCCAGTTACTGCTCTTACGGAAGAAAATATCAACACTGCTGCTGCCATTGTGAGAGAGGATCAACGAATTACCTTAAGATCACTTTCTGAAATACTGAACATTTCATTGGGTGCCACCCACACGTTGGTGACAGAAACATTACACATGAGACGTGTTTGTGCGCGATGGGTTCCAAGACTGTTGATTCCCGAACAGAGGGACATTCGTATGCAGGTCTGCATGCAGTTAAAGTTGATGTTAGAGAAAGATCTGGAGTTTCTTTCAAACGTAATCACTGCTGATGAAACTTGGCTACATCATTTTGATCCTGAGAGCAAACAGCAAAGCTCAGTGTGGAAATCTCCTTCATCACCAACCCCCAAAAAAGCAAAAGTGATTGCTTCTGCTGGGAAAGTTATGGTCATGTCATTCCTTGATATCCATGGAATGGTTTATCAGCATGTTGGACCTGCACACACATCAGTAACTGGACAATACTACAGCGATGTCCTGAAAACATTGGAAGTTCATATCAGGCGAAAAAGACCACATTTACGTGAAGCAGGCTGGATGTGCGGCCGCATATTGCCAATGTTGTTGCTAAATATCTTGCAAAAATCAACGTGAAGTGCATTCCCTCACCCTCCCTATAGTCCGGATTTAGCCCCATGTAACTTTTTTCTATTCCCTAACTTGAAGAAACGCCTTCGTGGGAGACATTATCCATCATCAGAAGTAGTGGTGAAGGCTGCGGAGGCGATTTTGAAGGATCTCTCAAAAATGGTTTCCAGCATGCCCTTGAAGACTGGCAGAAACGCTGGGACAAGTGCATCGCATTTAGGGGAGACTATTTTGAGAAGGGCCATCAAAATTATGAGGATGAGTAAAGGTACGTTGTCAAAAAAAGTTGTGATTATTCTTTATTGTACAGCCTCGTACTGTCAGCCAAGCTCTACAGTAAACCCAGAGATATGTTCCTTATGGTCGATAACTTTCTTCTGGACACCCCGCTTATGCAACGACGGAAGTAAATATGCTATTTATGCGCACAAAACAAAGGAAGAGATGGTTCTAGGGCCGTGTTTAACAAATGTGCATGATGGTACCGGATACATAAGGGCATTCTAAATAACTCCGCTCGACGAGGTCCAACTTCCCACGGTTGTCGGGATCAACCACCTTGTAGAGACCAATGTGTTCTGAACAGTTCCCCGATGAGAGAGACAAATATTCGACTTAGTACTTTTACATTTATTTATATTAAATTTTTATTTTTATATTATATAAATATTTGTTAAATTATTATGCATTTAATATTATTTTGTGATAAATTACGTGCATATATTATAGTAATCGCTTCATTTTTATTATTTTTTAAATGTATTATTTGGCTGACCAGCAGTATTGCTATAGAAGCCATTGATAAATTACGTAAGTATTGCATACAACTTAACAACTGAGGAATTACTGTCCTCTTAACATATACAATAGATGATAAATGTATAATATAAACAGAAAACAATTAAAACCACATTCAAATGAAAGATAATAAAAGACAAAGTATATAACAGGATAACTAACACATAAAATAACATTAAATAAGATTGGATAACAATTGAAAAGTGAGGTTAGGTATGCTAGGCTTGATGCTCAGTGGTGTTATGAGAAAAATAGACGATATACTTTGGATTAGTGAGAAGAGTCGCTATCTTCTAAATCAGTGAGTAGGATGTCTTGAGGCAGTTTTCTTTTCAATCTGGTCCTTTCGAAGTTTCGTCATAGGTTACAGCGCCTGGTACTTCGGATAATCTAACGAAGAATGTCTTTGATATCAATTTGAAGTACAGATGTATGGGAATAATACCAAGTTCCTGATGGGGTTGAGCATTTCTAATGAACCATGGAGCCTTTGTAATACTGCGGAGAAATTTGTTTTGTATAACCGGAAGTCGATGAATGTCCACCTCATACAGGAGCAGCGTAAGAATTTCTGGGGCATATAAGATACTTGTAACATGCGGCATAATCCAGTGCCATTAAGTTGCAAAACGGCATATTATATAAATTGTTTGGGTTCTTGTGGTTGAAATTTGGAGCTATGAGTTCTCTTCTCAGGTGAATGGTTATAGGAAAATGGGTTTATAGATGTTAGTTGCCCAGTGGAATCAATAATTCTCAGATGACTGCGAAATTTTGTTTAATTATCTTGTAGTGTGTTTGTTTCATTAAGACTAAGTTGCAACGGTGACCACTTCCAGCTAAATTCTACCAACGTATTACATTTTCTTTTCCCGACTAATACGTCTGACTTCTTCAAGTATGATGTAGCAAGTCTTTTACTAAATGTTATATTTCCTTCTCCCGACCAACTGTAACACGTCTCACCTCTTGAAGGACGATCTAGCAAGTAAGTTTGCTCGACTTCGCGATTCAGTTCGAACCTAATTCTGCTCCCCACTCTCACTTATCACATGACCAAAATAGCTCACCCTTCTCTCTGTTTTTCAAGTCTTACTTTATTATTGGTTTCTGATTTATTTCGATTTATTTTTCATTGGTTTCCAAAACTCATCTAACTCATTTACTTAACGCCTACCCTGAGTTCGGACACGCCTACCCTGGACTCTTTGTAACGGTATACATCGTTATCACATCAGCAAAATAGGAAGTTCTAACCTTCATGCTTCATCGCACCCTGAAAGCCTTTTTGTCTCCATGCATTCCTTGGTACTAGCTCTCTATAGTTCTAAGACGTTCAACCCTTTCTGACACAAGGAAGGTAACGGTCCTCTTTCATGTCGCTTACAGCGTGTAGATTTTACCCGAGTATTCTCCCAACCTTGCCTTCATGCTGACATGCCTGCTATGTTAAATTATGTTCTTTCTTCCTCATTCTTTAAATAAATAGCTATTTTATTCATCATCCTAACCATTCTAATTTCATATTAATATAATAAGATTTCTTTATATTGGTTTATCAAAGACATTTTTTATTTATCAGTATTTCTTTCTTCAATATCGAGATTTGTATTAATTTGTTGCCTCCTAATCGCTGTCTGATACTGACTGCGGTTACAATATTGTGACTGTTGTTATCCCACTTCTGACGCCAGTGTGACTTTGTGGGTTCGTGAAATGAAAAGTCCAATTACACCACTCAACAATGTTCTTTATTTCCACCGACTTACAGTTTAACACTTGCCAATTACACAAAATTACTTGCTGCACACAATTACAATTTACCCGTTCGTCCGTTACAACTTCACTTGTACTCGCGATTACATAAACTCCGATACTCATACCAGTTACGTACAGCCTTCCGTTCCACAATCCTTTCGTTCATTAACACGTCACTGACTAACTCTTACACCAAGAACTGCGACTGTCTTCTCGCTCACACTCACTAACCAACTGATTGACCAACACAACCAACAACTGAACTGAACCAAAACCAACTCAACAACTGACTCACACTTTCTGTCTGTAACCCTCTTTATAGGAATATCGCCGGTTTCTGGTGTTTACAAGATTGTTCTGGTAAACGAAAGATCGAGAAACAGGTAGAAGGAAAACAGACGACCAGTCATGTTTTCCCCTAACCACAAGCCTGTCACCACTACAAGACAAACGAGGAGAAGGTGTGGCTAACGCGGTCCTCCCCCCTGCCTTCCGTTCGCAGCTGGTACAGGGTGCTCCCGTTACACTGC
Organism: Mantis religiosa; assembly: GCA_030765055.1. Taxonomy (NCBI): domain Eukaryota; kingdom Metazoa; phylum Arthropoda; class Insecta; order Mantodea; family Mantidae; genus Mantis; species Mantis religiosa. The sequence goes on along the minus strand of CM060951.1, from coordinate 209,616,942 downwards.
TCCCTCCTCAAAGCTGTTCGCCCTCGAACAGCCCGATCGTAGCGTGCGAGGCGGTCCAGGTGTACCACCAGCATCTGCCCGGAGTCTGAGCCAGAAGTAGCGCTGCCGTAGTTTGTGAATCATTCGGTTCGCTCCCAGGTGTCCTCCTGAAGTACCGGCGTGCACTTCCTCCAAGATTTCCGGGACCTTACTCCGGGGAAGTACCAACTGTCCTCTCTGCGCCTTCCCATCGGGTGACTCCCATACCCGGAACAGCACGCCCACTCTGGTCTTCAACGAGTCCCATTGGGCCCAGTGCGACTTGTAGGTGGCGCTCCTCGGTGCGATGTCCTCCCAGGTCGGTCTCGTCCCTGCGTCCACTTCCCTCACGAGTGGCCCCAAGTCTGCGTCCGCCAGCTGCTCCCTCCTCAGGCCTGCGCTATCCCAGCCTTCAGCAGGCACTGCCACAACTACTCGGACTGCTGCGGCACGCTCCTTCTCTTCCACTCTTGTGCGCTCATGGCCGTCCTGGATCTGCGGTAGGACACCTCCAATGCAATGATCGCTGGCGTCGGTGTCCACAATGAAGGCGCCACCCGGTTGTGGGAAACCCAAAATTGAAGCACTGCACAGGGTCCCCTTCGGGTGCTGGAAAGCGTCTTCGGCGTCCTCCGTCCACACATAAGGCCGGTTTTCCTCCGTCAGGCGGGTGAGGGGTTTTGCGATGTTGTCGGCCTTTTCCTCTAAATCATTAAGGCGGTCGTCTACTTGACCCTTCCGCTCGCCCAGCTCCGTCACGTCATCCCTCACGCCGGCCAACTGTTCTTCAAACTTGGCGGCGAGAGCCTCGTTCGCCACCTTCATTTCGGTAGCCGGACCGTCATTCGCTGCTCTCATTTCCGTGGTTAACTCGGCCTTCACTTGTTCCATCTTCTCGGCGATGTTGTTTGCCGTCTTCATTTGTTTCAACTCTGCGGCGATGTTCTCCCTAGCCGTCCTGATTAGTTTCAGTTCCGCGGCCAGGTTATTTCTAGTCTCCAGCGTCTCTGTTAATTCGGCCCGCATTTCTTCCATCTTCCTGATGATGTTGTCTTTAGCCGTCTTCATTTCTTTCAGTTCCGCTAAAATCTTTTCTAATGCTGCCTCCATCGTTGTAATGTTCGGTGATGTTATGTTGTTTTCCCGCTTCCTGACACCAGTGTGACTGTGTTATATCCCACTTCTGACGCCAGTGTGACTTTGTGGGTTCGTGGAATAAAAAGTCCAATTACACCACTCAAAAATGTTCTTTATTTCCACCGACTTACAGTTTAACACTTGCCAATTACACAGAATTTCGTGCTGCACACAGTTACAATTCACCAGTCCGTCCGTTACAATTTCACTGTACTCGCGGTTACGTAAGCTCCGGTACACATTCAAAGTTACGTACAGTCTTCCGTTGCACAACCCTTTCTTTCATTAACACGTCACTGGCTAACTCTTACACCAAGAACTGCGACTGTCTTCTCGCTCACACTCACTAACCAACTGATTGACCAACTCAACACAGCACAACAACTGACTGACTACACCAAAACCAACTCAACAACTCACTGAACTGAACTCCGTCTGTCTGTAACCCTCTTTATATCGGAATATCGCCGGTTTCTAGTGACCAGGAGAATGTTCCAGTAAACGAAAGGTCGAGAAACAGGTGTACAGAAAAACAGACGCACAGTTATGTTTCTTTCCGACCGCTGGCTGTCACCACTATAAGACAAACGAGGGAAAGGCGTGGCTAACCGAGCCTCCCCTGTCTTCCGTTGCCAGCTGCTCACAGGGTGTTTCAGCGCTCCCCGTTACAATATCAATATTGAGCACTCCAGACCAAGCTGTGATTTCTTCTGTAACAATGGATACAGTTTTTAATTCTAGAAATGGCTATTGTGGGAATGTAAGATATATGAGTATTCCAGGTTAATTTAGTGTCAAGCATTACGCCTAAATATCTGACTGGTGTTTCTGGAGGCTTCTATGTTAGTTGTTTTCCCTGCAGATCCAATGGGGCTAGATTTTGATAAGATCTTATGCAGAATATTTTCGTTTCCGTTTTATTAGTATTTAATACTACTCGCCACATTTTGAACCACTTAGACAACATATTTAATGATATTTGTAGCTTGGTGATTGCAGTACTTAAGTCTGGATGCAAATAGAAAATGACGGTGTCATCGGCATACATAGCTGTGGATATGCGATTCGTATTTGGAAGGTCGTGCATGAATATATTGAATATTAGTGGTGCCAGAATTGATCCTTGTGGAACTCCTGCTGCTATTGGTCGAAGATCGGATTTGTAACTGTCTATTCGTACTAAAAATTGGCGCTGTGAGATGAAACTTTCAATTATTCTGATCAGATAGTCTAGTAATCGCTTCTAAAGTCTATTTCATTCTGATTGAATTTGTATAATAGTATACAGTGCTCGCAGACATTTTTCTAGTTCTTTTTGTCAAGAAGTCTCAAAAATATATTTTTTGTGAAACAGTAATATAAAACTTTTGAGTTGAATATAATAACTTCTCCATCTATCATATGCCCAGTAGAGGGAGTAAAAGTGTGTGTAAAAAGAATTTGTAGAAGGTATTATAAAATTAAACAGTAGTAAGTAGAAAAATACATATTAATGTAACCTCCTTCCAATTTAGACAAGTTAAGTCAACATTCCATACTCTCAACATCTTATAAACGTGGTGTAAATGTTATGTAGAGTTTCCAAAAGAAAGGTGAAGCTATGAGGGACAAGGTTTTTCTAGTAAGTTGGAAACTGTAGTGACCTGCAATTTAAATACATGGGTGTGCCTTGACAAGGCTTCAAGTCGTACTCAGCCTTGCTGTACATTGCACAGCAGGTGTAAATGGCATTATTAGGGAAAATGTGTCCTTAGCAGTCTTGGCCATAAAACCTGTTTCCTTCCTTCCTCTGCAAATGACAGTTTCTCTTCTGCTTTTGCACTTTTGTTTCTGACCCAGAATAATGTATCAAACCTCATTTCTACTGTCTGTACTTGAAGCAGTGTTGCCATCAAACATAAACAATAGGGGGCGGATTTATAGGCACTAAAATGAGTGAAATACACAGGCAAAAAGGTACTAAAATGGGCAAAATAGGTACTTAAATAGGCACTAAACATTTAGTAACTAAACACTTAGAAATACACAATTTTAGTCAAATGGCTCCTAAAATGCACTATAACAAAATGACAATCATCGCAACATATGCTGCAACAAATTCACTAAACAGATTCTATTTTGCGGTTCCCTAGACGAAATAGTTCTACATTTATTCCAAATGTCATAAATGACTCCACAACAAGTTAAAATAACAGATATTGTCGTATAATTAAAATACATATAAATCCCTTCACTAAGTAAGAACCATAATATGCAGAAAGGTGTGGAGTAATTAACTATGTCAAAAAACAAAATCATCGTTTTGGGAGGGGGGCTTAAGTGTGAAAATTGAAATATCTGAAGCTTGTTCATATTTGTGATCGATCAAGAATGGAATAATACCAAGTTTCAGCTTTCTAGTTACAATAGTTTCTGAGGAATTAATAGTTTATGTCTAAATTACAGACCATTTTCACAATGCCCACATATTGTAATTTTAAAAATTAATGCTTGGGGTATAAGCTTCTGCACCCATTTTAACCTATTAATGGCCTGTACTTATGTGAAATATTTGTCTTCGTCATATCAATGAAGGGAAAAGAAATAATCATACCTATTTAGCAATTTTTATTTTCCTAAGCGTTTTCAGTAAGAAGTAAGCATTATAATCCTTTTCAATTCAAATAACAAAAACACAACAAATATAAATGGATACACTTAATATGAAGCTGCCCTTACAGGCATGTTTAGAATTTCATACAGATTAATAGAGAACTGCATTCTGTGGAACATTTTGAAGTTAGTAAAATGTAGAAAATATGGAATCTGAGGTTAAAATTACGTAATAGCACCTACTATACAGTTAAGTAGTCATGTGACGTTTTCTATAGTACCGCTAGAAAGAGAAAAATAACTTTATATTACACTGGGCAATGAAAATAATTTTTGAATGTTTCGAGCACTTCATGAGCCAATTCCTACTAATTTTGGGTTGAGAAAAACAAATATAACAATGAAAAAATTTTATTAGCTCTAGTTTCTATGATATACACAAGGTGGAAGTATTACATATTAACTGATTGAGAGAAAAGGATACATTTTAATTACATACATGCTAACAACAATGAAAGTGCATTTGATTCTTTTAACTGGTAATTACATGCTAAGAGTTCTAAATTTCTAGAAAAACACTTCGCAGATAGTCGTGTCTGAAGAGAATCATGACTTCGTCGTCTTTTAGCTTGCCTCTTGTGATGGAGTTCCGCAGAATCCCTATACAAAGACCAACAGTAATCCTCAAGCATTACATTATTCCAACGGCCCTGATATCTTTGTTCCATAACAGAAATGTCCTGATGGAATCTCTCCCCATGTTCATCACTAACAGCTCCACAACTAGGAGGGAAAAAGTCTAGGTGGGAGTGGAGAAAATGGATCTTGAGGGACATGTTGCATCCAAGGTTACGTTATTTTTGCAGGAGCACTGTCACCAAATGCTTGTAGTTGTCATCTCTTTTGTTGCCTAAAAATCCATGAACAACACCCTTGAAGGCTTCCCAAGCTTCCTTTTCTTTCTCCTCCAAAATTTGGTTAAATGTAGGATCCTTTATAAGTTCTCTTATTTGTGGTTCTGCAAAAATGCCTTCCTTAGCTTTTGCATCACTTAATTTCCAACATTTCTCTCTGATTGTGCTTTGTTAATTGACATGTGTGCCAACTTCCAAAAAAAAAAAAAATCCCCAAATTTAAAATCTTTACTCTAAAAAATTAAATGTTACATTATCTTCAAAACAAGAGCTAATCTATCATTTTTATGGTGATTTTTTAATTCAGAAGATGGAAATACATGTAAATTCACTATTTTTAAGCCCGAAACATTTTATTTGTTGCCCAGTGTTATTGAAGTATGTCTATATTAATATTGAGACATAAAACTAAATTTGGTATTGTTGTAAGTTTTGGGCCAATTTGCACAAATGTCTCATCAATAAACCTCTTTTTGTATATCCATTGTGCAGCAGTAAGAAATTTCTCTTCTCCGAAAACTTTACGTCGAAACTAACAAATGCAAAAGCTGTTGTCACAAATTACAAACAGAAGAAATTGGCTAAAACGCAGTTTTAGGCACTAATAAGTAGAATAGGCACAAACGTATGAAGTAGGCATTTATAGCCACTATAAAACTAAGAAATTAGGCTAATAATTGTACGAAACCTGATTATAACTTAAAAGCCTACGTTTGTGAACAAAGGAATAAAATAAACAAATAGGGAAAAATCCGCCCCCTAATAACACTGGGCAACAATGAAAATGTTTCGGGTTTAAAAATAGTGAACTTACATGTATTTTCATCTGCTAAATCAAAAATCGCCATAAAATGATAGATCAGCTCTTGTTTTGAAGATAAAGTGACATTTTAGCTTTTAGAATGAAGATTTTAAATTTGGGGGAAATTTTTTGGGAGTTAGCACACCTGTCAAATAAAAAAAAACACAATCAGAGAGAAATTTTAGAAATTAAGTGATGCTAAAGTTAAGGAAGGCGTTTTTGTCGGACCACAAATAAGAGAACTTGTAAAGGATCCTGCATTTGACCAAATTTTGGAGGGGAAAGAAACGGAAGCTTGGGAAGCCTTCCAGGGTGTTGTTCATGGAGTTTTAGGCAACGAAAAAGATGGAAACTACAAGCATTTGGTGACAGTGCTCCTGCAACATGTCCCTTAAGATCCATTTTCTCCACTCCCACCTAGACTTTTTACCTCCTAGTTGTGGAGCTGTTAGTGATGAACATGGGGAGAGATTCCATCAGGACATTTCTGTAATGGAACAAAGATATCAGGGCCGTTGCAATGAAGTAATGCTTGCGGATTACTGTTGGTCTTTGTATAGGGATTCTGCCAAACTCCATCACAAGAGGCAAACTAAAAGACGACGAAGTCATGATTCTCTTCAGACACGACCATCTGAGAAGTATTTTCCAGAAATTTAGAACTCTTAGCATGTAATTACCAGTTTAAAAAATGAAATACACTTTCATTGTTAGTATGTATGTAATTAAAATGTCTCCTTTTCTCTCAATCCGTTAATATGTAATACTTCCACCTTGTGTATATCATAGAAACTAGAGCTAATAAAAATTTTCATTGTCATATTTGTCCTTCTCTACCCAAAATTAGTAGGAATTGCCTCATGAAGTGCTCGAAACGTTGAAAAATTATTTGTTTGTTGCCCAGTGTTATCACTGATGCAATACAATATGCATTTTAAAGGAACAATATTGTCACATTTATTAACTTTATTAGGTACATTACTGTTTACGATGGTCAGCTGATAAGTCTCGGGCCTCACAATAAAAAACTGCTATTTTTTTATTTTTTCTCAACATAATCCCCTGAAATTCTAATACATTTGTCATATCGATGTTCTAACTTAATTAAATCATCTCTGTAGTGCGATTTATAAAGTCCCCAAAATAGCTGTTTACCTAATTAATGACCTCCTTGTTGCTGTGAAATCTTCGTCCTACAAGAAATGTTTTGAAGTTCGGGAACAGTTGTTAGTCACTAAGTGCTAGATCTGGCAAATAGGGTGGATGGACATAAGACTATGTACTAGAGATATTTTCTTGTTTAGACTTGGATAAAAGCTTTGTACATATTGTAGCACTAATTTATTTTTCATTCCTAGAACATGTTATTCTAATTTTCTGGTTTGTAATGAAGTTACATTGTGAGGAAACTGTGGGTTATAGAAAAGAATTGAGATCAAATTGAAATATTTCTATTTTATGTGACCCCCGTGCACCCCAGGCACCCTCATGCTCCCTCTTGACTTCCTGTATCCCCCGACGCAACCCCATCCACCCCGTGTAACCCCAACGCACTCTCTTGAATGTCTGTATCCCTCGTGCACCCTCCTGCCACCCCAGTGCACCCTCTGGACTGGCTGCATCCCCCGACGCACCCCGCTCACCCTCGACGCACCCTCTGGACTTCCTGCATCCGCCGTGCACCCCCTATCCACCCCGCGCCACCTGACGCACTCTCTGGACCGTCTGTATTCCTCGACGCACCCCCATCCACCCCGTGCAACCCCGACGCACCCTCCTGACTGGCTGCATCCTCCGGAGACGTTGACGAACTGATCAGCTTGGCGGATGGTGACAGAGTGGACTTTTAAATGCGTTGGTAATGGGGTAAAAGGGGCTATCTTTCTTATTTTTATTAAGAATACACTGGAATAAAGGTCACGTGACTTTAGGAGAAGGAATGGGGACTGGCAAGTGTCTAGATGGGCGTCCAAGGATCAGAAGGAAGAAAATCGGGTGAGAATATTATTAAACAAGGCAAGAAGTGACGTGTAAGGTTTTGATTGGTTAAAATAAACAATAAATAATATAAAATAAGCAATATTTTTTGTTCATTGTGAAATAAGTGTTCATTGACTTATCATTTCGTATATTCTTCATAGTATACTTTTATGGCTGCATAATTAGCCTTGCAGTGTATTGCAGTATATAGCTTTTTTATATAAACAGTTATGGTATCTACGTACCTTTATATTACGAGGGCAGAGCGACCTCTCAAATAGTATCTATATTTACCTACCGGTAGAGGGAGGTCTCAAAGCTGCTGTCAGCAAATACGATCGCAAGCCGCTAGAGGAATCCTATATAAATTCGCTCAATCAGTGTTGCTGTTAATGACGTCAAATTTACCGCGGTAAAATTACAGATACTAATGACCACCGAGTATTCTTTGTTATTTTGATTGAATTTTCAAATACGTGTACTTCTTTAAGTGATAAGTAGCAATTTCTTCTTTCATATATTTGGATGGCCTCGTAAGATACTGATGTATACGTGAAGTAAAGTGATATTTTACTTCAACAGTCCTCCAAACGTGTTTTTTCCGTATCCACGTTTGGGGTAGAATGCCGAGAAGCAGCTGGAATGTTATAGCAGCCTTTCCTCTCACCTTCAACCTAGCGTTTTAATTGCTAAACGAACAGGTTTCCTTAGAGGCGCCTGCCTCAATGTTACGACATGTAAATTTGATTGCAAAAATGGGAAGTTTTATTACCTTTATTTCAATTTTGCAACTTACATAAAAATGCGGCCAGTTATGATGCGTGATGTCACTATAGCCTCGACCGCAATCTCAGGAACATCTTGTTTGCATTGATGAGAGAATCTGCCGAAAGGTTGCCGGTTCGTGTCCCACCCACAATTAGGGTGTTATCTATATGCACAGCACGGACACACACTAAATCACGGGTTGCCATAAGAACAAATGAAACACGTTACAGCCGGTGTTTCGTTGTCTTGCACCTATGCATGTAATTTCTCGTTGCCTCTGGGTGGCGCTGTCCAAGGTTCTAGTTCGCGACAGGATGATGGCATTTAGTAATATTGAGAACGGAAACCAGAACGAGAACGGTCATGTTCACAGTTAAGGGAAACCTTCCAGAGTCCAGGTTTGGTATGATTTGCAGCTTCTCTTTCTCTCCATCCCGGTGACGATATATACGTCCATTTTACATAAAAATTGAGTTTTTGTTCATCAAAAACTGCTGTCAGTGCCCCGTTATACAGATGTTCATTTTTATCTGTAATTTTACCGCACAAAATTGGACGTCAACAATAGCATCACTGATTGAGCGAGTTTTTCTTTTCTTTTTTTTAATTTACGTCCTCCAACAATAAGTCATATCCGACGATGAATGGAGGGGTGAAATAATGCTCAAATGAGCCCGGGGCCCATAGAGCTTTGAGTTACCCGACATTAGTCTTTCAGGATTAGGGCAAACCCAGGAAAAAACCTTATCCAGGTAACTCACCCTGACCGAGATTCGAACTCGGGACCTCATGAACGTCAGGCAGACCTGCTATCACCCCGCTACCGAGGCGGGCATTGAGCGAGTTTATATACAATTCCCCTAGTGGCTTGTAAACGTATTTGATGTGCTGGCATCAGCTTCGACGCCTCCCTCTACCGGCAGGCAAATATACTATTTGAGATGTCGGTCTGCCCGCGTAATACAAAGGTGCGTAATTCCACCTGGTGCGTAGATAACATAACTGTTTATATAAAAAAACTATATACTGCAATGCAATGCACTGCAAAGCTAATTATGCAGCCATAAAAGTAGACCATGCAGAATATACGAAATGATACGTCAATGAACACTTATTTCACAATGAACATCTGTTTTTCTGTTAAAGTAGACATATATGCATTTGTAAACCTGTCACATAAAATAGAAATATTTCAATTTGATCTCAATTCTTTTCTATCACCCACAGTTTCCTCACAATGTAACTTCATTACAAACCAGAAAATTAGCAGAACATGTTCTAGGAATGAAAAATAAATTAGTGTTACAATATGTACAAAGCTTTTATCCAAGTCTAAACAAGAAAATATCTCTAGTACATAGTCTTATGTGTCCATTTCTTATATTTCCTTTCTCTCTTCCCCTTAAACATTGTCTGTATTGCGAGAAGGTATGCTTGAGGTCTTTCTGTCATATGATTATTTATTGCTTCTAGATTGGGACCAGTCACTGTCTCTCTTTTTGCGAGTATCCTGTATCTTGGAAATGTTTAATATAACTATTGGTTTTAAAAGACATAAGGATACCAACACTAATAGACATTTTAATTAAGCGTGAGAATGACAAAAGATTTATATCGTATACTGATAAAACGTAAGAGGTTTATGTTGCAAACAAAAGTATGTCATTTGACGGTACCTGGACACTTTTGATAACATTTCGCTGCGAGAGACTTGTCTGAATGCTGGAAAGCGTGGCATAAACTCCTCTATGCAGCGGTTTAAATTATATTTATATGTCGCACCAATTTTAATGCCGGTACCAAAGTAGCATTCAACCATGAAGACGCGGTGCTCTGTGTTCATATCCAGGGGAAGCTGGTTGTATTAGTTATGAGAGCAACCACTCTCAGAGCGCTGTAATTTGCTTACTGTTCCCCAGAAGTTACCGCTGAAGTCATCCTTGCTCAATCGTAGGGCGGGAAATAGCGAATAAAAATGAACACCGTGTATATAGAGGATAAGTTTTGCCAAGTAATTTGGTATCTGGAGTTTCCAAACATCAAACTAAGGAGCGAGAGTCAGTTACCTTTTGTGATGCTACCAACCCACCTCACACTCTAGCTCTTTGTTCCGCTGCAGCAGTAGACAAGGTAAACTCAGTGTGTGCAGAAAGTTGAAAGCTGAACAAACTCCGTTGTTTGTCCTCTTTTGGTGCAGTATTTAAACTTAGACTTTACTAGTGGCATTGCTGAAAACTCCAAGAGAGACGAATAACAAACAGGCCCTCGTATAAAAACGTGTTTCTTTTCACCTCTAACTTTTGTAAAACAAAAAGTTTTGCTCAATTGTACAAATCCATATAAAATTCCTTCGGAATACAGAGAACTCCAAAGGCAGTAATGAAGTAATTTGTTCTATCTGTAGTGCGATTCATATAAACCTGAACCATTTCAATACAATACAATGCAATACAATAGTTTATTCGTCATATTACTCTTACATAGTTGAGCAGGTGCTCGTAAATTGGTGACTCCAAAAATTTTAAACTTAGACTTTAACATCAGAAATAAGTCTACAATATTTACAATACAATATGTTACAAAGTATAATAAAACAAGAGAATATTAATTATGTACAACATCTAGAGTATATAGTTTTGCTAAATTTGAACAGACACTAAGAAACAATTGAAGTCACAAGCAAATCCATGTATTCCTGAATTGAATAGTATGCTTTGTTGGTGAATAAACTTTTGACTATTTTCTTAAAAGGATTTTGGTTTTGGATTTCCCTAACTATTTGTGGCAATTTATTATATAGATTAATCCCGATATATTGTGAACTTTTCTCGAGCAGTGCTAACCTATGAGTAGGGTATTTTATATCTCTTTTTCCTCTTGAGTTATGACCATGGTGATGTTCATTTTTTTGAAAACTGTTATAATTACTGTGCACATATAGAACTAGATTATAAATATAGAGGCAAGGTTGCGTCAAAATTCTTAATGTTTTAAAAAGTGGTCTGCAGGATGCTCTATAACTTGAATGTGTCATTATGGGTATGACTTTCTTTTGAATTCGGAAAAGTCTGTCAGAGCCTGTTCAATAGGCCATAACCAATAATAGGACACACGTGCAACTTTGGGAGAATATAATACACAATTGGGAGATTACATTACACTATTTGCATCTCAGAGAAAGTGTTGGAAGAGTCCTCCACCAGTATCTATACATGCTTGCACTCGTCTCACTATATTCTCAAGTTTTACGGAGAGTATCCTCGCCAATGTTACTTATTTCGGTTCGAATGGAATCCTTAAGAACATCAATTGTCCGTGACCTATTCTTGTACGCTCTATTTTTAGATACCCCCACAACAAAGAATCCGGTGAGGTTAGGTCAGAGGATCTGGGAGGCCACAGAGCTTTTGAGATTATTCGATTATCAAAAAAACTGGTTACAAGTTCCATGGTATCATTAGATGTATGGCACGCTGCTCCATCTTGTTGGAAAGAACCTTTCAATTCGATAACATCTCCGTAAAACTTCAGAGAATATGGTGAGACGAGTACAAACATGTATAGATGCTGGTGGAGGACCTTCTAACATTTTCTTTGAGATGTAAATAGTGAAATAAAATCTCCCAATTATGCATTATATTCTCCCAAAGTTACACCTGTGTCCTATTATTTGTCCAAAAGTTATGACCTTTAGAAGTGGTTCAGGGATATATGAATCGCACTGTACTAAATAAATGTTAGGGAATGTAATATATAGTTTTACATCAAAAGGACTTAAAATAACTACTCTTTATCACTAATTATTTACATATTTTACGTTGTTTTTATTTCTCATTTGGGTGATTATATCCATGATTTTGACACAATAATGCTAATCATAAATTGGGTGATGTAAGACTGCATGCAATAGATGAAACCAGATTTTATCAGTTTATTACGCTCCTGTCTCAGGAAATCGAACCAGTTCTCCTTCGATTGCACATTTCCGTAATTCTTCTTAACTCTCCAGTGATACATTCCCGTTACCGACCAAACCCTGCAGCGCTAGAGGAACATATTCTGGAAGCCAAATTCTAGAGTCTGAATGCTGCAGCTCCTGAGCACCATCCTGATAATATCAACCTGTGTATAGCAGACAACCCGATATTGCAAAGTATCAATTTCGGAGAATAATGCGCATTGGTGCAAGTCGGTTCGCTCGACAGTTTTTTCTGGTGTCGTGTGGTCTCCTAATTTAATGCCGTATCTTACAAATCAGTCGATAAGAGCTTATAGAATAGACCATTTCCTATTCTGAAGTATATCACTATTCAATTCACGGAATAAAAAGAGCTGTATTGGTTCCGGATGCAGTCGAACGCAGCGATAACATCACTAATGTCCAAAATGTGCTTAACACATCTCTTGAAAACTCGTTGGGTTCCCCTCGATTTGCTTTTGTTTATATCCGTTTTCTGGATTGGTTTACCTGTAACCTTCCCTTTGTCTATTTTGCTATATTAAGCACATATGTATTTTTTACCTTTTTTTACCTAATTAACGTCCTCCAACATTAAGTCATATCAGAGGAAGAATGAAATGCTCAAATAAGTCCGAGGTCCATGGAGCTTAGTGTTACCAGACATTCATATTTCAGAATAAGGGAAAACCTCCAACGTTAAGTCATATCGGACGAGGAATGAAATGATGTTCAAATGAGTACAGGGTACATAGAGCTTAGAGTTACCAGACATTCATATTTCAGGATAAAGGAACACCTCCAACGTTAAGTCATATCGGACGATGAATGAAATGATGTTCAAATGAGTACAGGGTACATAGAGCTTAGAGTTACCAGACATTCATCTTTCAGGATAAGGGAAAACCTCCAACGTTGAGTCATATCGGACGATGAATGAAATGATGTTCAAATGAATACAGAGTACATAGAGCTTAGAGTTACCAGACATTCATTTTGAGGATAAGGGAAAACCTCCAACGTTAAGTCATATCGGACGATGAATGAAATGATGTTCAAATGAGTACAGGGTACATAGAGTTTAGAGTTACCAGACATTCATATTTCAGGATAAAAGAAAACCTCCAACGTTAAGTCATATCGGACGATGAATGAAATGATGTTCAAATGAGTACAGGGTACATAGAGCTTAGAGCTACCAGACATTCATATTTCAGAATAAGGGAAAACCTCCAACGTTAAGTCATATCGGACGATGAATGAAATGATGTTAAAATGAGTACAGGGTACATAGAGCTTAGAGTTACCCTACATTCATCTTTCAGGATAAGAGAAACCTCCAACGTTAAGTCATATCGGACGATGAATGATATGATGTTCAAATGAGTACAGGGTACATAGAGCTTAGATTTACCAGACATTCATCTTTCAGGATAAGAGAAAACCTTCAACGTTAAGTTATATCGGACAATGAATGAAATGATGTTCAAATGAGTACAGTGTTCATAGAGCTTAGAGTTAGACATTCATCTTTCAGGAGTAACATCAGTATTTCTTAAAATGATGAATAATTTTGTTTAAAATATTTCACTTTTAAGATAGTTGCATGGTAAATTAAGTGTATATCCTTAATGTCCTCGGAATAGCCTTTCAAGACCTTATCGCTCAGAAGAAATTTTGTATGAATTTGAGTAACTGGTTAACCTTAAGACGTAGTGTACAAGCGTGACATTTGAAAGCCAGCTTATAATAACGCGCTTTAAACACGTGACTATCGAATCGATTTCTGCAACATTTAGCCTTAAGTTGCCTTGTATTTCTTTGTAGGCATTTAAAAATCATTACACTAATGCCCGACTTCACCAACAGATGTTAAAATCGACGTTAACAAATGTAACGTAACAGCTGTCACAGAGTTAAAATTTCTTGCAATTTACCAACCTGTTTACTGAAAATATTAACAAACACGTGTTAACGCCAAGAGACTTGTAAATATTACAGATATAGAAGGCTATGGATGAGTCGTATTATTTTCTGAACATACTGAAATGCGTTTTTGTTTTCATTTTCGTCTGCACAAGCTGAAAACATGACGGGTAAACAAAATCGTAAACAAAAGCCGTGAAACAATTTTCTCATCGATGGAGAAAGAATCGTTAATTAAACTGGTGACGAATTATAAGTATATCGTGAAAAATAAGAGGCCAGATGTGGTGAATGTAAAAGAGAAAGATGTCACGTAGGAAAAAATTGGAAACAAATTTAATTCAAATGCACTAGAAGCACGAAACAACTTGTCAGTATTACGTAAATTTAAAACGAGGAGCGAAGAAGGACAAGTGACGAATGACTTTAACGTTTCAAGACGGGAGGTGGACAATGTATTATCCACATAATTCAGTGAATTATAAAATCGCAAAGTTATTAATACTTGAAGCAAAGGCGAGATCGGCACATTCCTTTCGATGCATGTTCTAACCTCTCTTGTACTTCCGCAGTAACCTTCATAACAACTTGTTTGGACAGTCTATACCTCTGTAGAACATTTTTTTTTTCGGATAGCTCTTCAAAATAATTTCTCCTCATAGGCCGTACTCTAATACGAATGCCATTTAGACGGTCTTAAATATAGCAAATCGACATCAACAGCTGAGTTCATGCTCGCCATCTTGACTATTTACAATTGTTAAGGACTTAACATAAGAAATTCGGCTTGTTAGTTTAACAAGAGATTTAACATGAATGTTAAGCTAATACTTGTTGGTGAAATGAAATTTTTGTTATAACTATTGATAAACTTTTGTTAAATCTTAACATTTGTTGATGAAATCGGGCATTAAAGTGTTAATTAAAGCTGAGTAAGGACAAACTAATACAATAAAAATATCGAGAAAATATATTTAAAACCACTGTTAATAACCACAAATATAAGTTATTGGTGTGGGTTAGGTGCTGACCTACTGATCCCAATGTCGCGGGTTCAAATCTGGACCAGAGCGATAGTTTCTAAGTGTGGCTGGAACAGTTCACGTTAGTAGGTTGAAGATGTCACGTAGGAAAAAATTGGAAACAAATTTAATTCAAATGCACTAGAAGCACGAAACAACTTGTCAGTATTACGTAAATTTAAAACGAGGAGCGAAGAAGGACAAGTGACGAATGACTTTAACGTTTCAAGACGGGAGGTGGACAATGTATTATCCACATAATTCAGTGAATTATAAAATCGCAAAGTTATTAATACTTGAAGCAAAGGCGAGATCGGCACATTCCTTTCGATGCATGTTCTAACCTCTCTTGTACTTCCGCAGTAACCTTCATAACAACTTGTTTGGACAGTCTATACCTCTGTAGAACATTTTTTTTTCGGATAGCTCTTCAAAATAATTTCTCCTCATAGGCCGTACTCTAATACGAATGCCATTTAGACGGTCTTAAATATAGCAAATCGACATCAACAGCTGAGTTCATGCTCGCCATCTTGACTATTTACAATTGTTAAGGACTTAACATAAGAAATTCGGCTTGTTAGTTTAACAAGAGATTTAACATGAATGTTAAGCTAATACTTGTTGGTGAAATGAAATTTTTGTTATAACTATTGATAAACTTTTGTTAAATCTTAACATTTGTTGATGAAATCGGGCATTAAAGTGTTAATTAAAGCTGAGTAAGGACAAACTAATACAATAAAAATATCGAGAAAATATATTTAAAACCACTGTTAATAACCACAAATATAAGTTATTGGTGTGGGTTAGGTGCTGACCTACTGATCCCAATGTCGCGGGTTCAAATCTGGACCAGAGCGATAGTTTCTAAGTGTGGCTGGAACAGTTCACGTTAGTAGGTTGACTGGCGTGTAAGGGTACTCCAGTGGGACGAAGTTGTGCACAGCGCCATTATTCACAAACACACAATTTGTAATGCATCATCATCATTATTATCATCATCATCAACTCTTCATGGTTTAGTAGAGTTCTCCTGTTTCGGCCTCATACATCTTCCCATCGTTTTAGTAGTCTTCCTGTTGTTCTATAACGCAAAGCTTTGTATTTGTAAGACTGTAATGGAATGCGAGAGTTATTCATTCTTTGTAAATGCCTTTTCCATTTTACTTGCAATGAGAATATATATAATTCTTTCCTTATGTCTTTGTTTCTAATGCGATCTTGTCTGGTGCATCCTTTTGTTCCTCGGAGATACTTCATTTCTGCCGCTTGTATTTGGCTCCAATCTTTCTCCGAACAATATAGTAAAACTGGAACAGCTATTGTTTTATAAAATTTTAGGTTTGTATCCTTTCGGGTTTTTCTTTTCAAGGCACGAACTATTACTCCACAAATGATTTGAAACTTGCTTAATTTACTACTTATTTCTTCATTGTTCGTTTTGTAGGTTACACTACAGCCCAAGTAATTAAATGTTCCCACCGTGTGTGCTGGAGCGTTGTCATGATGCAGATACCAGTCACCAGATCGCCAAAGTTCCAGGCATTTCCTCCTCACATCCTCTCGCAGACGCCTTAAAACATCCAAGTAAAATGCTGGTTAATATTCTGGCCAGGGGGTACGAATTCCCGATGCACAGTTCCACGAACATCAAAAAAGACAATGATTATCGTCTTCACATTTGACCTCACTTGCCTTGCTTTTTTTGTACTGGGAGAGTTGGGAGTACTGCGCTGGCTTGACGCTTGCTTGGTTTCTGGGTCATACCCGTAACACCAACTCTCATCCCCTGTAATGACTTTGTTCAAGAAGTTTGGATCACGTGCAATCTCTGTTTTCAAGTCCTGACACACATTCATGCGGATGGTTTTGTGCTCCTGTGTGAGAAGGCGCAGAACAAATTTAGCAGCAACACGTCTCATGTGCAAATCCTTCCTCAAAATCCACTGGCACGAGCTCCAACTGATTTCTGTCACTGCTGAAATTTGGTCGATCGTTTGGCAACGATCCTCGTTGATCTTTTGGCGGACATTTTCAATGTTCTCCTCATTTCGCGATGTTGAAGGGCGTCCAGAACGAGCTTGGTCTTCAACACACATCTCACCACATTTAAAACGCCCAAACCACTCGAAAACATGTGTGCGGCTCATAGCGTCCTCCTGGAAAGCTTCCTGAAGCATTTGGTGTGTCTCCGTTGCAGTTTTTTAAGCAGGAAACAAAATGTCACACACACACACACACACACACACACACACACACACACACACACACACACACACTTTGTTCTTTTAAAGTTGCCATAACAACTTCGAAGAGGTAACCCGCCAACAGTCAGAGAAACACAATACCACACTTGCACGTTCAGCTCTACACTGACACCGTCAGCACAGCTGTTTTATGAAGGTCTCTACTAACACCATCTAGCGTGAGAACCCTGCACTATGTCTGCGAGTGGCAGTGCCCTCGGAGTTCGGTCCCCCGTCGTATGTTCCTGAGTACATCTATCAGTTGGTTTGGATATCCTTTCTTGTCTAATATTTGCCAGAGTCTAGTCCTGCTCACCTTATCAAAAGCTTTTTCCATATCTACGAAGACTATATGTGTTTTAAGTTATATTCTCTTCTCTTTTCAATAATTTGGTTAATAGAAAATATATTATCTATGCAAGATCTTCCTTTTCTTAATCCCACTTGGTTTTATACTAATAACGGTTCTGTAATTACACTTAGACGTTTATGATCTTTGTATAGAACTTATAGCCTATATTCAGGAGACTTATACCTTTTTAAATATATTAATAACATATGCATCGTGCATTTGTTGATAAAATTGAGTAAATTTTACTCTTCCATACTTTATTAATTCTGCGTTTATTCCTTCTGGTCCTGGAGCCCTATAATTTTTCATGTTTTGTAAAGATAATTGTAATTCTTCTTTAGTGATTAAATCTATAGATGTTTTAAGTATTACTTCATCTTCTATTTACTCGCCATTTTCTCCTTATTATACCACAATTCATTATAATATTTGAACTATTCTTCTTCTGATATATTGTTTATACTCACTCTGTGATGCAGCTAAATGTTTTTGCATTCCGGCTACCTCGTCGCTATTTATAGAGAAAGTCTCGTTGGGACGTAATAATTGCAGTTTAATAAATCCTTGTTTATTCTCAATAATTATCACACATAAAACTAAGTACTAAAAGACACAAGAAAATCAAACAAAAGAAGGTCAACAATTGACTGTGTAATTTCTCCGTGTCAGAGAGGAAACCAACGAATATATGAACGCGTTGTTCCTTTGTTATTTCGTGATGCCGTGTAAACATAAGTAATTATTCTTGTGTGCAATGTTAGAGATATTATATTATCATTGACAAAGATGTGGATGGTCTTACCAGCTCTTTTGGGCATTACATTCACACTAGTTGTGCGAAATATAATTGAATTTTGAGTTCTAACATACACGGTAATTTTTGGCTTATATTAAAGGTTATGTGTGCCAAGTTGGGTCTATATTAAGGTGCTTTCGACTACTTGCCCATTCATTTTCCTATTCATATAAGTATTTTGTTGTTCCTTGGTTATACATTTTATTACCTTGTTTCCTTTCTCTCTTTCCTTCGTTTGTCACTTTTGATTTCTTAAAGCCTTTTTATTTCATTTATTTTAAGAATGTCGAATGACTGTAATTTGTATCTCTTTATGGTCCTTGTTCACAAAGCGAGCTCTCGTTAGCTGCATTGTGACGATTAGCATTTTGCTTTACAAGAAACGGGTCAGAGGGGTAAGAAGACGAGGTGATGAAGAATCAGAAAACGAAGACGGAGGAGTAGGAGGGCGCTGGTAGCGAGCGGCCTTTCACTCCCGCTGCATGACCGTCTCACAATCCGGTGAACACCAGGAGAGTTTTGTTCGATCCGGTCTTATCTGGATATACCTTACTGGAGAGATTTCCTTGCCTCGTCGGTCGGTTGCCAGGATACCTACAAACATCAACACAAACGTATGATAACCACTAAACGTGCTCGTATCAGATGTGCCTACCATATTCCGCGTTCTCTATTTCCCAATACACGCTCTTTGTGTTCTCGCCATGACCTTCCTCGTTTTCTTCTTATCCCCGTGAGGAATGCTTTGTTTGGATAAGTTAAAAGAAATGCCTACACGTCCTTCAGGTGCGTTCTTTAATGAGTTTCACCTATTAGCGCCTTTTTCCCTTGTGTACATATGAAACAACTCAAGAACTGTCGTTAATCTGCAGTTATAGTACAGGGGTTTGGTAAACAATTGTCAACATATACCAAATTTATTGGAAATCGCTGCAAAATTACGTTTATATACAGCGTGCTCAAATACTGCACTTAAACAAAATTTGTTCACGTGTCAATTTTGGTTGAACTTAACACAAATTGTTTGCGGTTACTACCGCGAATCTCCTTATAACGTAAGTTTAGGGTCGAAATGTACAGGTTTAGGAACAAAATATTATAGCAGCCAATTTATTGATTTTAGGTGAAAAAAACTTTACAGTGTTCGAAACACTATAAAGTCAATAAAATTAAAAACAATAATGTATATGTTCTTTACCTATATTTATTATAAATGAGAATATTCCATCATTATTTTGGCCATTAGAGTTATTTAAACTCCAGACTAACACTTTATACAGCTATTGTATAAAGTAGATACCATTATATTATAACAGTGCATCGCGACGTAGGCAATGTAATGAATATCATTATTGGTTGGAATGTATGCGTGAACGTATATTTGAAATTACTCAGAACTGAAACGTAAACATTTGACATGACGTGATAAAAGAAATATGTACTTTGAATAAGCCAAGGTGTTTGTTAAATTCAATGAGAGGAAACAATACACTTTCTACTGGTCTGGCAGAACGTCTCTGGTCACATTATATCTTTGTTTATGAATGGTTCGTTATCTCTATTTACTCTAGAAAGTTCTAAGCAGTATTATTCAGTTACTCTTCCTTAAAAAAGTGTATCATCTGGATCAATGAGACGCGATCCACCTCCCCCCCCCCCTATTACTGCTAGAACAATCCAAAAGGGTTAATGTGTGCACAAATTATGTTGCAAACAGAAATAATATTTTTAAACTGACTGACGTTGAACGACTTATTCAAGAAGAAATTAACAAGGAACACAACAAGACTGGGAAAACTGCGTGAGACATCAGATAAACTACAAGAAGACGACTTTTGGAAACAAATAGCACGTAACGAGATTTTGTAACCTATCATCATAAATTTGCAGTACTCAGACGTTGAAGACAATGACAATGACGAATTATCTCTTAACGTAATATTCACATTTCATACGGAAATGAAATGAAATGTGTAGTGTTAACGCCCACTTTTTTACTACATAGGGCACCGCAGGCGATGACACTGATGATACATGAGATGAAGATGGAACACCGGTGGAATGAGATGGCGGGGGAAACCGGAGGTCCCGGAGAAAACCCGCACCAGCGCCGTGTTCACCACAAATCTCACTTTGCGGTCGCCTGGGATCGAACCCGGGCCACCTTGGTGAGAACCAAGCGGTCTAACCACTGAGCCACGGCGTGGCCGTAATATACGGATAACCATGTTGTAATTGTGATTTCAACAACTGCATTATTATAAAACTTTGGAAAATTCAATTTGCGTTCCCTTACGTCTAGCGCCACGAACATTCGCAAATGTGCGAAAGAGATAGAGAGAGGGAAATATAAAAAGAGTGGGGATAACGAGGTGGCAACACTCAAGGCTCTAGTGCATCTGATTCGCTACCAGTGAGAACTCTTCCCATTTAAACACATAATGTACATACTATTTGTGACACAAACCAACATATTTACAATTTTAAGTTGTACGTCTGGTTATCTAATAAATTCCTCCAAAAAAAAAACCTCAACTGGTTTAATAAAATATACTCGGGCAACGAACAGATATATATTTTAATTTAAATAAACATCTTCTTTGTGAATTGAATATTATTTTAGAATTTCATCTAACTTTGGAAATGCGACGTCATAACTGCGCCAAAAATATCACCAAAATGTCTTATGTGTGATATTTGATTTTATTCATGTTACCCACTATCTGCTGATTTCAAATAAAGTTTTTTAATTTGGAAAAAAGAGGTTTTAGCAGTTGTGTTAGTCTAGTTACCTGTTACTTTTCATTTGAGCCATGTCATTCTCTCTCTCTCTCTCTCTCTCTCTCTCTCTCTCTCTCTACTGGCTCTACAGCCCTTGGTGGGCTTTGGCCTCCTGCACGATCCTCTTCCACACATCTCTATCTTCCGCTTTACTTTTCCAGCCTCTGATTCCGATCGTTCTTAGGTCTTCTATTACATCATCTAACCACCTTTTTCTCAGTCTTCCTTTTTTTCTTCTATTATACAATCTTCCTTTCAATTTTTTTTGGAGGGGGGCATTCTATCTTCCGTTATTCTCTCTATATACCCTAGCCATCTTATCCTTTGTGCTTTTATAAATTCCACAATATCTTGCTTATTTATTAATTCTTCTATTTCATGATTGTATCTTATTCTCCATTGGACTTTATCTTTTACAGGTCCAAAGATTCGTCTTAATATTTTCCTTTCAAATCTTCGAAGTATTTCTTCATCTGTATTGTTTAGGGTCCAAGTTTCAGCAGCGTATGTTACTATTGGTCTTATCAGGGTTTTATGAATCCTATATTATGTCCCTCTACTAATAAACCTGTTTTTAATAGTGATAAATTTGCATAATAGGCTGCGTTTCCACTTTGGATTCTTTCTTTTATGCACTCGTTTAAATTATTATCATTGTTTACAAGTGCTCCTAAATATCTAAATTTGGATACCCCTTCAAATGTTTTGTCTCCAAATACTAGATTTGAAATTATTCTTTTGCTTTTATCTGCTGCTTTTTTCTCGTTTACTTCTAATCCTATTTCTTTAGACCTTCATTCTAATTCTCCATAAACTTCAACTAACGTTTTTTTTTTTTTTTTTTTTTTTTTTTTTGGTCTTTTGTCACGATCACTACGTCATCTGCATATGCACATATTTGGCTGGACTTAAAGAATATTGTACCTATAGAATCAATTTTTTCTATTGCTCTGTGCAGGGCTAGGTTGAATAGAGTTGCAGATAGTCCATCACCTTGTCTTACTCCTGCATTATAATCAAAATCTGGACTCATTTTATTCATTACTTTTACTTTGGCTTTTGTATTTTCCATTGTCATTCTTATTAGCCTTGAGCCATGTCATTACTCATAAATTATTCCCCAAAACTTTGCGCGAAGTTAATGCGAATTTATGGTAAATAACACAGAACACCACCAATTAAAATATTAATGCGAATTTTATAAATAATTCTCACCACAAAACTTTGCCTCTGCCTAAGCGACATTTTAACAGGTGTTTCAAAGCCAACGCTGTGTATAAGGTTTGACGTGACAAATCATGTCGGATAGCGGGTTTGTTTATACAGTGCAGAGGTATGTGCTGCTTATATACTAAACCTCACGAACACATGTTCTCCAAAATATTTCAACAAAGAAAGTTTGGCAACATCTACTTCCATCTGAACTTGAATAATGCTAATGGTCTTAAAATAACACTCAGACGGCCGCCTCTGTGGCGGTGGTGGTAGCCTGTCTACTTCAAGTTTAAAAGATCCCGAGTTGAAATCTGGATCAGGATGATCTTAAGTAATTTTTCCGTGGTTTTCCCTTATTCTGAAGGATGAATGTCTGGTAACTCTAAGCTTTATGGACCCTAGACTTCACTTCATTCATCCTCCGATATGTCTTAACGTTGGAGGTTGTCCCTTATTCTGAAGGATGAATATCTGGTAACTCTAAGCTTTAAGGACCCTAGACTTCACTTCATTCATCCTCCGATATATCTTAACGTTGGAGGTTCTCCCTTATTCTGAAGGATGAATGTCTGGTAACTCTAAGCTTTATGGACCCTAGACTTCACTTCATTCATCCTCCGATATGACTTAACGTTGGAGGTTTTCCCTTATTCTGAAGGATAAATGTCTGGTAACTCTAAGCTTTATGGACCCTAGACTTCACTTCATTCATCCTCCGATATGTGTTAACGTTGGAGGTTTTCCCTTATTCTAAAAGATGAATGTCTGGTAACTATAAGCTTTATGGACCCTAGACTTCACTTCATTCATCCTCCGATATGACTTAACGTTGGAGGTTTTCCCTTATTCTAAAAGATGAATGTCTGGTAACTCTAAGCTGTATGGACCCTAGACTTCACTTCATTCATCCTCCGATATGTGTTAACGTTGGAGGTTTTCCCTTATTCTAAAAGATGAATGTCTGGTAACTCTAAGCTTTATGGACCCTAGACTTCACTTCATTCATCTTCCGTAATGACTTAACGTTGGAGGTTTTCCCTTATTCTAAAAGATGAATGTCTGGTAACTCTAAGCTTTATGGACCCTAGACTTCACTTCATTCATCCTCCGATATGTGTTAACGTTGGAGGTTTTCCCTTATTCTAAAAGATGAATGTCTGGTAACTCTAAGCTTTATGGACCCTAGACTTCACTTCATTCATCCTCCGATATGTGTTAACGTTGGAGGTTTTCCCTTATTCTAAAAGATGAATGTCTGGTAACTCTAAGCTTTATGGACCCTAGACTTCACTTCATTCATCCTCCGATATGACTTAACGTTGGAGGTTTTCCCTTATTCTAAAAGATGAATGTCTGGTAACTCTAAGCTTTATGGACCCTAGACTTCACTTCATTCATCCTCCGATATGTGTTAACGTTGGAGGTTTTCCCTTATTCTAAAAGATGAATGTCTGGTAACTCTAAGCTTTATGGACCCTAGACTTCACTTCATTCATCCTCCGATATGTGTTAACGTTGGAGGTTTTCCCTTATTCTAAAAGATGAATGTCTGGTAACTCTAAGCTTTATGGACCCTAGACTTCACTTCATTCATCCTCCGATATGTGTTAACGTTGGAGGTTTTCCTTTATTCTTAAGGATGAATATCTGATATCTCTAAGCTTTATGGACCCTAGACTTCACTTCATTCATCCTCCGATATGTCTTAACGTTGGAGGTTTTCCCTTATTCTGAAGGATGAATGTCTGGTAACTCTAAGCTTTAAGGACCCTAGACTTCACTTCATTCATCCTCCGATATGACTTAACGTTGGAGGTTTTCCCTTATTCTGAAGGATGAATGTCTGGTAACTCTAAGCTTTATAGACCCTAGACTTCACTTCATTCATCCTCCGATATGACTTAACGTTGGAGGTTTTCCCTTATTCTGAAGGATGAATGTCTGGTAACTCTAAGCTTAATGGACCCTAGACTTCACTTTTCATCCTCCGATATGACTTAACGTTGGAGGTTTCCCTTATTCTGAAGGATGAATGTCTGGTAATCAAAGCTTTATGGACCCTACACTTCACTTCATTCATCTTCCGATATGTCTTAACGTTGGAGGTTTTCCCTTTTCTGAAGGATGAATGTCTGGTAATCTAAGCTTTATGGACCCTACACTTCACTTTATTCACCTTCCGATATGTCTTAACGTTGGAGGTTTTCCCTTATTCTAAAGGATGAATGTCTGGTAACTCTAAGCTTTATGGACCCTAGACTTCACTTCATTCATCCTCCGATGTCTTAACGTTGGAGGTTTTCCCTTATTCTGAAGGATGAATGTTTGGTATCTCTAAGCTTTAAGGACCCTAGACTTCACTTCATTCATTCTCCGATATGTCTTAACGTTGGAGGTTTTCCGTTATTCTGAAGGATAAATGTCTGGTAACTCTAAGCTTTATGGACCCTAGACTTCACTTCATTCATCTTCCGATATATCTTAACGTTGGAGGACGTGAAAAAAGAACACAACTAACACATCAAATCGAACTGAAACTGAACTGCATCTGACACTTTTCTGAACTCTTAATGTCAACTGTCTACTTTCAGTTCAACTTAACTCATGACTGGAATGTTACCGCTCGCTTGTCAGAGCCCATGTACAGTCCGGTGCACGGAAATGTTCCGAAGCTGTTGGTATCTTTTGGTGTGTTACTTTATATAATGTTGACATAACCGTTTCGCCATCATGTTCTACACTACTCCTGGCTGTGGCAGTCTCTTATTGGCTTATATCAAAATCCAATAAACCCGCGTAGCTGGGGTGCGTAGTGCAAGGGGAGGGGTAAGGGGGAATGTAATAGTGGAACGATTGTCAACATCACCTCCTTGCTGTGTCCGTCGCTCATTGGTTTGATGTCATAACTCGAGAACCGGGTGGAAGGACAAGGGGTGGTTTATAAGGAATGGAGGTTCGTGGATTAATTATCAGAATATTATCGACTTTGTGTTTTCCCCTTATGTTAGTCTACATGACGAACAAATCTGGAGTTCAAGTTGATACACATAATAAAACAGATAAATATATCCCATCCGTCATTCCCTTCCCAAGAAAAGTACACAAACCTGAGAAGATTCATTATTCGAAAAGAATGGACAATCTGCTCATATCCCCAATAACCACTGATAAAATAATCTAAGTTCGATGAGAGGCATTCTGAATTATATGTTTCAATGTAGCTTAAACTTGCTGGGTTTCTGGTTCACCTCCGCCATCGCGAAACAAAGGGCAGGCGCACGCCTTCCTATCGCTGACAGGGTTTGAACTGGGGGTATGGTGCCATTCACTTACCAACCTAAACACCTGTTCCATTTTGCCAAGATGGTCGTCTGGAATATAGGATAAACCGGAAATGAAATGTGTAGTGTTTAACGCCCGTTTTTACTACATACGGTACCGCAGGCGATGACATTGATGATACATGAAATGAAGATGGAGCACCGTTAGAATGAGATGGTGGGGGAAACTGGAGATCCCGGAGAAAACCCGCCCTAGCGTCATGTTGTCCACCACAATTCTCACTTTGCGGTCGCCTGGGATCGAACCTGGGCCGCCTTGGTGAGAGCCAAGCGGTCTAACCACTGAGCCACGGTGACCATCTTGGCAAAATGCAACAGTTACTGGGAGCGGAGGATTAAGGAGACTTTGGCCATTTCCTCCGAGAGGAGCACACTTAATCGTGATGCTGGATTTTAGTTCAGCTCCTCTTGGAAACCGGCCTTAACATGGAAATCCGTCGACTTATGAAGCACATTATCTATATAGGTTGATAATCAACACACACACACACACACACACACACACACACACACACACACACACAGACAGACACACACACACACACGCACGACTGGACATTGAAGATCAAGGCAGATCAGGGCGAGGCCCTCTACTGGCAGTGGAGTGTTTTGTAAGGAAGGATAATATGCGGCAGAACATGAGGTTGGAGTTGTATATAAGCCATCTTATGTGTTATTTTATGTGTCTAGAAGCAGTCTCGGGCGTTTGTAACGCTCTCCAGGATCGATGTCGTACTCATCTAGACCGCGGATGAGGGTGTTGAAGTTGTGGGAGAGGTTTTGATAGAAGGAACGTGAAAGGGTATGAACGTAGTCTGTTATTGTGGGGATACGTAGGTCACGTCGGATAACTAGATTGGGGATGTACCAAGGGGAGTCTGTGGCAATGCGGAAGAATCGAGATTGTACAATTTCAAAGCGGTAGGTGAGACTTGGCTGCTACTTCACTGGCGTATGTGATGGCTGGCCGGAGTACTTGCTTATACAGGAGCAGTTTTGTAGTATGTAATGTGGTCTCTCCACGTCAATTTGATGTCAAGTAGAACACCAAGATACTTAACGTAAGTTTTCCAATGGACGTCCTCACCAGCTAGACGAATTGGTGGAAGATTTGATAAAGTTAAGTAGTTACGTTTCTTTGACCCAATTGTCTATACTCACGCCATCTCCTGGCCTGTCATTTAATTTACTGAAAACAGTCTTTTGTTCAGTAATGCGAATCTTGATAGTGTTTTGTTTTTGTTTATATTTTTGTTATATCCAGTGATACATTTGTGCTTATAACATTTAATAAATATGCTGATTATGGGAGAGATACACGTCGATTTCTAATCGTCTTTTCAGCTAGCTTGCTTCCCGAGAATAACTTGAGCATCCTTATAGGGTGTCTGCCTCAGGTATAGCTGGTATTTTCTACCCTCTGTCTTTTTCTGTCTCTTTTCTGCTACATACACACAACAATTTCTAAGAAATATTGTGTTTATAATTTATAATTTTCACGTTCAAATACAAAGCAGGCCCTCTAATACTTTAAGAATACATCTATATAACGTATAACCAATCCTATTATTGGTACTTTATGCTGCCCAACAAGATCTGCATACCACGACCCTCAAAAAAGAATCTACGTGAGGATTTGCCTCAAGGAGCACCGTTTTGCGACTGTGAAGGTTAGGGAAATTATCTGAAGTATTTCCTATTCGAGATCCTCAAGGATTTTTGGCAGAAGAGCGAGAGGTTGTTTTAGAATACGGAAGTGTTGCACTTGTGATGCAGGTCAACGGGCACCCTGCAGGGGAGTGAGTAAACTAACCCAGGGGCAAAGGAACCCGTTCCTTGCTCTCAGATAATTCCACAGACTTGGCACGAATATCTCCAATTGCAGTGCACTTTTATTTATGTGTTTACAGCTCCTGTGATTGGCTTACCAGTGAAATAAACAACACGTTGCTATATTACCAACAACCGTGATTAAGTACCATAAACTTCCCCATTCATTAACCACTTCAAAAATATTCCCGAGCAACTTTCAACCAATGCACGGCCTTGCTAACGCCTTATTCCTCAATCTTAGTCCTTAATTTTAAAGCACGCTGTTCCAAAAACTAATAACTGCTAACATTTTGCTCAAATTGTTCTTGGGAAGCAAGCCAGGGGAAAAGACGATTAGAAATCGACGTGCATCTCTCTCATCATCAGGATATTTATTAAATGTTATAACTACAAATGTATCACTGGATATAACACAAATATAAACAAAGACAAAACACTATCAAAATTCGCATTACTGAACAAAAGAACGTTTTCAGTAGACCGCGCCGTGGTTCAGTGGTTAGACCGCTTGGATCTCACCAAGGCGGCCCGGGTTCGATCCCAGGTGACCGCAAAGTGAGATTGGTGATGGACAACACGGCGCTGGGGCGGGTTTTCTCCGGGACTTCCGGTTTCCCCCGCCATCTCATTCAACCGGTGCTCCATCTTCATCTCATGTATCATCAGTGTCACCGCCTGCGGTGCCGTATGTAGTAAAAGTGGGCGTTAAACGTTACACATTACACATGTTTTCAGTAAATTAAATGCCAGGCCAGGAGATGGCGTGAGTATAGGGACAAAATTAATTGGGTCAAAGAAGCGTAACTACTTAACTTGATTATCAAGCTATGTTGATCTGTGCTTCATAAGTCGACGGATTTCCATTTTACGGCCGGTTTCCCAGAGGAGCTGAACTAAAATACAGCATCACATTTTTCTTCTTCTTCTTTTATTTAAACTTAACTCTCTGTATAAGTGTCTTAAGTAATCGTTTTAAATATCTCTAAGGAAAGAAAGACTATTTATGATTAAGCATGCTCCTCTCGTAGGAAATTCCTTAATTCTCAAGCTTCCAACACACCAAGACAGTCATGGCCTCGCACCAGCCGGTCTGACGACGTGACTCAGCGAATGGAGAAGGTTGTTTTGGAGGATCGCCGATTGAGCATTCTCAGATTTTAATGCAGGATTGAGTGCACAAATCCCACGGAAATGCCAGTTTTGGAGGCGTTGTCTGCAACTGTCTTGGTTTGTTGTCACACGATGTTCTGCTTTCATTGAACTGTCACACCCAGGAACGCACATTAGACATATCATGGTATCATCACCACATGCCTTACTTAACTGTCTTGGTTTGTTGTTACACGATGTTCGGTCTTCATTGAACTGTCGTACCCAGGAACGCACATTAGACACATCCATGGTACCATCACCACATACCTCACTTAACTGTCTTGGTTTGTTGTCACACGATGTTCTGTCTTCCTTGAAATGTCACACCCAGGAACGCACATTAGACACATCCATGGTACCATCACTACATGCCTCACTTAACTGTCTTGGTTTGTTGTCACACGATGTTCTGTCTTCATTGAACTGTCACACTCAGGAACGCACATTAGACACATCCATGGTACCATCACTACATGCCTCACTTAACTGTCTTGGTTTTTTGTCACACGATGTTCTGTCTTCATTGAAATGTCGCACCCAGGAACGCACATTAGACACATCCATGGTACCACCACTACAAGCCTCACTTAACTGTCTTGGTTTGTTGTCACACTATGTGCTGTCTTCATTGAACTGTCGCACCCAGGAACGCACATTAGACACATCCATGGTACCATCACCACATGCCTCACTCAACTGTCTTGGTTTGTTGTCACACGATGTTCTGTCTTCATTGAACTGTCACACCCAGGAACGTACATTAGACACATCCATGGTACCATCACTACATGCCTCACTTTCTGTCTTGGTTTGTTGTCACACGATGTTCTGTCTTCGTTGAACTGTCACACCAAGGAACGTACATTAGACACATTCATGGTACCATCACCACATGCCTCACTCAACTGTCTTGGTTTGTTGTCACACGATGTTCTGTCTTCATTGAACTGTCACACCCAGGAACGTACATTAGACACATCCATGGTACCATCACCACATGCCTCACTTAACTGTCTTGGTTTGTTGTCACACGATGTTCTGTCTTCATTGAACTGTCGCACCAAGGAACGCACATTAGACACATCCATGGTACCATCACCACATACCTCACTCAACTGTCTTGGTTTGTTGTCACACGATGTTCTGTCTTCATTGAACTGTCACACCAAGGAACGTACATTAGACACATCCACGGTACCATCACCACATGCCTCACTTAACTGTCTTGGTTTGTTGTCACACTATGTGCTGACTTCACTGAACTGTCGCACCCAGGAACGCACATTAGACACATCCATGGTACCATCACCACATGCCTCACTCAACTGTCTTGGTTTGTTGTCACACGATGTTCTGTCTTCATTGAACTGTCACACCAAGGAACGTACATTAGACACATCCATGGTACCATCACCACATGCCTCACTCAACTGTCTTGGTTTGTTGTCACACGATGTTATGTCTTCATTGAACTGTCACACCCAGGAACGTACATTAGACACATCCATGGTACCATCACCACATGCCTCACTTAACTGTCTTGGTTTGTTGTCACACGATGTTCTGTCTTCATTGAAGTGTCGCACCAAGGAACGCACATTAGACACATCCATGGTACCATCACCACATACCTCACTCAACTGTCTTGGTTTGTTGTCACACGATGTTCTGTCTTCATTGAACTATCGCACCCAGGAACGCACATTAGACACATCCATGGTACCATCACCACATGCCTCACTTAACTGTCTTGGTTTGTTGTTACACGATGTTCTGTCTTCATTGAACTGTCGCACCCAGGGACGCACATTAGACACATCCATGGTACCATCACCACATGCCTCACTCAACTGTCTTGGTTTGTTGTCATACGATGTTCTGTCTTCATTGAACTGTCGCACCCAGGAGCGCACGTTAGACACATCCATGGTACCATCACCACATGCCTCACTCAACTGGTGATGAATTTCAATAGTGTCACACCACGAAAATGGAGAAAACGAATGATTACACGCTGTTCTTGTAATGAAAACGTCGCCATTTTAAGTATCAAAGACAGTCCTTACTCTCGCCACTGCCACTAGAGTTCTATTCACTGTACAGTGCTGCCATCTCTGTCATTATTCACAAAGAATCCACGTGTATTTAAAAAAAAGCAGAAGTTCTTTTGTAGTCTCATTCCTGAAAGAAATAGGAGGAGCTATAGCTTGAACTCGCCTTGTGATATATTCATTTGTAAATATTGTGACAAAAAATAAATAACGTACAGTTAATCCTAAATATTAACGAAAGGTTACTAATTTATCTCATAAGCATGAATTAAGAAGGCTGTTCAATAAAAATAATCACATTTCTTTTGACAACGTACCTTTACTCATACTCATAATTTTGATGGCCCTTTTCAAAATAGTCTCCCCTGAACGCGATACACTTGTCCCAGCGTTTCTGCCCGTCTTCAAAGACATGCTGGAAACCTGTTTTGAGAGATCCTTAAAAACCGCCTCCGCAGCCTTCACCAGCGCTTCTGATGATAGATAATGCCTCCGACAAAGGCGTTTCTTCAAGTTAGGGAATAGAAAAAAGTCACATGGGGATAAATCCGGACTATAGGGAGGGTGAGGGATGCACTTCACGTTGAGTTTTGCAGGATATTCAGCAACAACATTGGCAATATGCGGCCGTGCATTATCGTGGTGCAGCACCCAGCCCGCTTCATGGAAATGTGGTCTTTTGCGCCTGATATGGACTTGCAATGTTTTCAGGATATCCCTGAGGTACTGTCCAGTTACTGATGTGTGTGCAGGTACAACATGCTGATAAACCATTCCACGAATATCATAGAATCTGATGACCATAACTTTCCCTGTAGAAGCAACCACTTTTACTTTTTTGGGGGGTTGGTGATGAAGGAGATTTCCACACTGAGCTTTGCTGTTTGCGCTCAGGATCAAAATGATGTAGCCAAGTTTCATCAGCAGTGATTACGTATCAAAGAAACTCCGGATCTTCCTCTAACATCAACTTTAACTGAATGCAGACCTGCATGCGAATGTCCTTCCGTTCGGGAATCAACAGTCTTGGAACCCATCGCGCACAAACACGTCTCATGTGTAACGTTTCTGTCACCAACGTGTGGGTGGTACCCAATGAAATGTTCAGTATTTCAGAAAGTGATCTTAAGGTAATTCGTCGATACTCTCTCACAATAGCAGCAGCAGTGTTGATGTTTTCTTCCGTAAGAGTAGTAACTGGAGCACTGGGTCTACCTTACTTTGAAATTGATTGTCTCCCCTATTTAAACATTTTAAACCACCTTCGAACTGTGCTGTAGGGAAGAACAGACTCTCCATAAGCCTCCTGTAACATTGTATAGGCCTGAACTGAAGATTTGTTGAGAATTTCCAAGCCGTATATTGTTCCTCGGGTGTTACCTCCATTGCAGCGGTAGGCGATACTGAACTTGCCTGGTTCTCACAGGCGGGAACCAGGAGTACAGACAATGAAATTACTACGGCGTGTTTGTTTCACATTAAGGGGTAAGAGCCCTTCTCGGTGGCGTGGTGGTAGCATGTGTGCCTCACGTTCAAGAGGCCCCGAGTTCGAATCTCGGTCAGTGTGAGTTACCTGGATAAGGTTTTTCCGGGGTTTTCCCTTATCCTGAAAAAGGAATGTCGGATAACTCTAAGCTCTATGGACCCCGGACTCGTTTGAGCATCATTTAACCCACTTCATTCATCGTCCGGTATGACTTAACGTTGCAGGACGTAAATTACAAAAAAAAAGGTAACAATATGTAATAAGATTTAATTTTAGTACGAGAAATTATGACCATAAAAATTATGACCATTCTTTATTGAACAATTGGAAAGGATTATAAAAATAATGGTCAATTTATTTTTGTGGTTTTTAAAATCGAAATACCCGTTAGGTGCAGATCACTGCATACTAAATACACGTAAATGAACAATGAAAGTATGTTACGAACTCTGACAAATCAGAAGAGACTCTGTCTGCAAATTCTACTTCCTGAAGTACAATCATTAAAAAGTTTTCAAAACTTCAACCCAAAGATTACTTCTAGTTTTCGATAGTACAAACTGAATGTAGTAGGATTTCGTAATTTTTTTCCAGAATTAATTAATAGCAAGTGGATTATGTAATTCACTGATCACTTATACTGAATGTGAACTATGCAAGGTTTTATCTGATAATATCGCAGCCTTGCAAGTATAAGACAAGTGACTGTGATAGATCATTATCAAGTTTGCGGTGTACATGTGGGACATTCAGAATAAAGTAATAGATGCAATAAAGCACTCAACGTATGGTAACACATTTATAGTTTATTCTGCCCCTATCTTATTATAACAGTGTAAGTAAGAAATGTATTAATAACTTATATAACCTGTCCGTACCTGGATTATAAGGAAAACTCTTGAAAAAATAAGGATATAAATCATGAAGCTCCTGCTGTGGATATGTTTTTTTTTTTTTTTTTTCAGTCGAATACTGCATTCTTTTAGAGTGACCAACCTGTGAAAACAGTATAACAACCTTAGAAATATCCATTTTGAGATCTTAAAGCATTAATAAGCTTAGGTTCTTGTATATCAATATACCAAAACTATTTTCAATCAATGGTGCCTTAAAGACTTGTCACGTTACCATATTATGGCAAATTTAAAAGCCATATTTCAAAACTTAAAGCGGCTACTCTTATAATAGAACTTTTCTAAGAAAAATGAATGTTCGAAATACTACTTCAGTTGATCATCAAAGACTCCTAAGATCACTAGTGCTTACGTACATAAATTTTACTTGCTTAAAATTGTGTATACAGGTTGCTTCAAAGCGACACTGAACGATTATAGCCGTTGCGTAGTTTATAACTTAACTAGTCCGAATTTCGCTGTCATAGCTTCGAAGTTCTGTTAGGTATAATTTTATGCAGCAATAAATATTACATGATTTTGTGATTAGGCAGCGCAGGAACCACTGGCATGCGAGCCTCAAAAGTTGTTATTGGGACGCACCGGCCACGAAAACAAAAACATTACCCCTTGCTCTTTATCAGTGACCCTAGCCTACCTTTCAGGTAATGGGGCAAAGGGCACTTATTTGTACAAAAGTCGACTAATAACTCGGACAGTTGAAGGTTGCTCTTCAGTGTAAAACTACACATTCCGTCCTAACAGAGAGGATTTTGCGTGTACTTAGATAGCAAATCCAAGCAATATGGAGCACTATACGAACGCCGAAATGACGGATATGATTTTGATGGATGGAAGAGCTGAAGGGAGTTCAACGAACACACGATTAATTTAGTTTCATTAAAAGTATGAATTGTAAAAATAGTTACATCTATGCTAATATTTATTTATTTAACTGCAGAGCATTTTGTTATGATCTTAATTGTACAATACCTTCAACCACTTACTGTAAATATCAACAGCTTCCTTTACAGTTACAAATGCTTTATTTAGTATTATCAAACACGTGAAATAAAATACTCGTCTCATTGTATAAGACATTTAGTTTTGGTTAATTTATCTACAATTCTTTGATGTTGTTTTCTGTTCTGTGTATCATTTAATGCTTCCATCCTCAACCTCACCACATTAACTTTCCTCTAAAAGGTACAAGTTGCATATGTCCACTAGCTTATTTGCTATCATGGACTGCTATAACAGAATTTTCGAACACGTTAAACACTTATAAGCAATAATTAAGCAATAGCTTCTTTATTACGGTTTCATAAGCCAAAATAATTCTGAATAGTAGCAAGTTACTGCGGAGTATGTCGGTATGTTTACAAACAGTTACAGCACGCAACACGGCGTGTGACGTATACTTGCGAAATCCGACAGCGTGAGGCACGCGTCGTTGTTCCTGTCACTGCCTAATCCACACTCATTTTGGAGCGTTTGGCGGTAAAAACTATCTATATGTGTCACACAGAAGCTGAGAAACTACTTCTATATGTTTTTTTGAACACCCTGTGTACTCGTATAACTAATTTTCTATCTATTCTACTTCGGTTTATATGGTAAACTCCCGACGAGAATTTTAGAAGATACCCCTTGACTCGGTGTGTGGCGGTACGTTCTATGGTCTCATCCCTGTACCACAGAGGCCTTAGTGCCTGACAATAGCACTTCTGTTCCATGGCAACTTCGACATGGTAGTGTTAGGCAACTATATCCCTGCTTCTACACATGACGACTGGATGGCAGTACGGTGATTAGAAATGTGAATAAATCACGGATCATTGGCTATCCCATTTGTTTTCATTTTTAATTTTAGTTTAGGTGAAACTTATAATAATGGTATTAAATACTCCAATTCCGCCTGAGCCGTACCCTTGATCATTAACAGAATTGTTTTTCTTTCTAGAATTAAGAAAAAAACGTATTTAATCATTGGTACAATAATGCACATATGGTTTATAAATCATTCGATAATATTTTCAAATAGTACTCTTGGAAAGTATATCTAATATTTTGTTAAGGACTTCGTCTGGCATATAACCCCAGGAGTCCACTTATAATTCCTACGGGAGATGGAAGAGTGTAAATGGAGGAAGAATAATAACGGAATTGGTTACGTTAATGGTAAAAAGTAACAAATATTATGCATAAGAGACACAAAATTTCAGAATTACTTGTATGGTCTCCTTAAAGAAAATACGCAAATAATAAGATTATCCTGCAGTCTTTGAAGATAAAACAACAAACATAATATCATTTGCTTGCAACATGTAATATAGGCACTTTCACACACGAGTGTAGCATTTGTCTTTTTGTGATCATACGTACTCAATTGAGTTTCCTCTTTCACTTGTTATAGCAAGCAAAAACTTGACCACAGCGTGCTTTAACGTTAGGACGTGACGTAGATATTACCAACATGACATAACGGCAGTTACTTTTTGTCTGTCTAGCTACACTAGTGGCTGAGGACTTAGCATCGAATCTTAACTGTAACGAGTGTGTATTTATCTTCGCCACGAGCATCAAACTGCATTTAAAAAAATACATGGGTCCTATTCATAGTCAGACTTTGTCCGGATCAACATGTACCATCGATTTTCTTATTCACAAACCGGGATTAGCGATTGTCCGGGAACCAAACACAGTGGTCCGCCTCTGAAGTGTAGATTAAGGACGGACTACCTTTGTAACATGGACAATGAAGTGATGGATGTAGCTGTGGGCCATAGAATTCGTGAAATAAGACGACGGAGGAACACTTATCTACCAAGAATAGAAATTATTGCGAAGTACGAAGACCTAAACTTCAAAAGGAGATACAGGTTTAGTAAAGCGAACGTCAGAAAGCTGATAGAAATGATTCGTCTTAACCTGTACGTCAGGGACGATAACCGAGGTCTGAGTATCTCAATTGACACTCAAATCCTAACAGCACTTCGGGTTTATGCAAGAGGAGGATATCAAGACAACACTGCTGACCTGCATCAGTAAGCAGCATTATCAGCAAACTCGTTATAAATTTCCCTCCATGCCTCCTCCTTTCTCATATTTATATTCGTCGATACGGATTTACTTTCTATAATATTCATTCTTTTTTGGACTAGAGAAAACAAGAACTTCTCTGATTCTGACCAATTGATAGCACACTTCTTCATATTATCTATATTCACAGCACACCAGACTTTGTTACCGAACCTCAAACAGCAGCAGCAACCGTAAGAATGATTAAGAAACAGCTGTGAAGCTACCATAGAGATTCATAAAGTTGTAGGTACACTGTGATTTGTTTAGCACTCTATGGGACTCGCACATGCGCAGAAGAACCTTTATACGTCATGTAACATTTGCTCCGTGCTGGTCCAAGCCTTTACATCGTCTATGAATACCAAACAGTTAGACCGTCTTAGGTCCGGACCAAGTTAGTCCGAAGATAGTCTAGATCAAAGTAATTAATATGAATACGGCCCCATACCTTTTATTTGTCCTGTGCATCCATTATACGTTAAAGAATCCAAATAAAAAGTGATTATTCTGTCATGTTAAGTTACTCATTTTACCTAGAAACCATTTCAAATATTTGTTCACGTTAACAAGTTCTGGCATTGCAAGAAATCTGAAGTGTTGCATTAAGAAATTGCATTGTTTCCCTGATCATGTAGTACTATCTGTATTCATTAATCTGTAGTACTTTCTTTACTTCTCATTTGCAGCCTTGATTTGTGTCGCAGTCCGTTCAGTACGCGACATATCCTTAAAGAAACGTTTGGTGGATTGCCTATACTACCAGGCGTCAGAGCTTTTCATTTGACCCACCATCGTCGCGCTTGCCTTGGTGGTCCGTACTACCAGGGCTAGGTAGTTTGTAGCGCTCACCGTTCTCTATGCAGGTTGCGACCGACCCTCTCCCGGCATCCAAACAAGTCATAGATAAGAAATGCACAGCGGAGAGGTATTGAAACCGGTTGCCTAGAGAAAAAAATAACTTATACGACATTCGTAAATGCACATCTATTTAGATCATTACGTACAACATACAAATTCTTATATAGTACATACGGGTTTGTCTCTGGCTGATCTCATTATTTAAATAGACACATTGTGGCAACACCCAAGTAATTATAACGCGGCTTGCAACATTTCCTGGTCGAATGTAAAAAATATCCAAGTAATAAAATTAATTTCTTAAATATCTGAAGACTCTTACCAGACAAAATGCCAAAGCAGGAATTTTACTACATATTTACTCATTTTCGGTCGTATTACTAAAACATATTGTACCTCTGAAGCCTTTCAAATGAAAAACTCATTCTATGTCCCGTAAAACAAGATTTAGTTGATTGATAATCTGTTGCAAATTCGTTAATGATTTCAGTTAATTTAGTTTCTCGATCTGGTTTCTCTTTTTTCCATGTTTGCTGAAGTATCCCACTGAAATATAAATATAAATAATAAAGTAAACAAGGACATGAATAAGTACACTTCTAGAAAACATGCAATGGTTGTACAGCAAATTTAGTATCTCATCTCTGAAGCACAACAAAGATGTTATTCGAATATCTTCGTTCCTACCAACGTGCTCTGTGTCATGCAGTTACACCTGTTTTGTAGTAATGAGTTGCATTCTACGATGAACCTTACCCTTGCTAGTAGCGCTGCGTTGTATAGCCATGCCTGGCCGCTCTTACACTGCTCAAGGAAATCGGTACGAACTTCCTAGCTCTGTGTCATGCAGTTACACCTGTTTTGTAGTAATGAGTTACATTCTACGATGAACCTTACCCTTGCTAGTAGCGCTGCGTGGTATAGCCATGCCTGGCCGCTCTTACACTGCTCAAGGAAATCGGCACGAACTTCCTAGCTCTGTGTCATGCAGTTACACCTGTTTTGTAGTAATGAGTTGCATTCTACGATGAACCTTGACCTTGCTAGTAGCGCTGCGTGGTATAGCCATGCCTGGCCGCTCTTACACTGCTCAAGGAAATCGGTACGAACTTCTTAGCACTGTGTCATGCAGTTACACCTGTTTTGTAGTAATGAGTTGCATTCTACGATGAACCTTACCCTTGCTAGTAGCGCTGCGTGGTATAGCCATGCCTGGCCGCTCTTACACTGTTCAAGGAAATCGGTACGAACTTCCTAGCTCTGTGTCATGCAGTTACACCTGTTTTGTAGTAATGAGTTGCATTCTACGACGAACCTTGCCCTTGCTAGCAGCGCTGGGTGGTATAGCTATGTCTGGCCGCTCTTACACTGCTCAAGGAAATCGGTACGAACTTCCTAGCTTTGTGTCATGCAGTTACATCTGTTTGGTAGTAATGAGTTGCATTCTATGATGAACCTTGCCCTTGCTAGCAGCCCTGCGTGGTATAGCTATGTCTGGCTGCTCCTAAACTGCTCAAGGAAATCGGTACGAACTTCCTAGCTCTGATTACTATTGTGACTTTCTGGGTCTCAAAAGGTCTGTACCCCCCTACCCCTGATGCCTGACCTAACCTCACCAAACATTTTCTTGTGGGGTTATCAAAAAAATAGAGTGTACAAGAATATGCTACGGATAATTCATGTTATCAAAGAATCCATTCGAACCGAAATAAGTAACATTGGCGAGGATACTCTCCGTAAATCTTCAGAGAATATGGTGAGACGAGTACAAACATGTATAGATGCTGGTGGAGGACACTTCCAACATTTTCTCTGAGATGTAAATAGTGTAATGTAATCTCCCAATTGTGTATTATATTCTCCCAAAGTTGTACGCGTGTCCTGTTATTGCTTCTAAAGTTATGGCATATTGAAAGGTTCAGATTTATATGGATCACGCAAGTGGAAAGTCGCTATTCTTATCTCGTGGATTGCAGAGAGCATTGAACTACAAAGACGTCAAATAGAGTTCAACTTTTTAAAACTCTGATTATCGCTTTAGTCTATTATATTCTTTTAATATCTACAACAAAATAATAAAAGTTTTGTCCTCCTTTAGCAAGACTAGTTTGTGAGCACAGGAAGTTTTGTAATTCCAACACATTAAGTTTGCATGCATTTCGAAGAAGGCATAACACAAACGTAACTGGTTAACTTATGGTCTGAGATTGTGATAGGGCCTCTGAGTAATTACCATGAAGCCATTTCACAAGCCAGTGAGGTCACTGCAGTAAAACAAGTGGTAATTATTTCCAGTTGTAAAGCACTGAATGAACATGTTACAATTTACATAGAGAAGACTACAAACAGGAAATGCGTAAATAGATGTTGGATATTCCTAGAAGTTTACAGTGACTGACTTTGAAAGCCTTGAGTAAAAATTCAATTCCTCATTTTATCCTCGTTTTAGTACAGAGAGGTCGGTTCTGGGGTACAAGCCGCCGACAGTTTTGTCTGGAATTTCTCTTCGGTAGATCTCGGCTGCACATTGTACCTATAAGCATACACGGTGTTCATTTTTATCCGTAATTTTACCGCGCAAAATTTGACATCATCAATAGCATCGCTGTGGAGCGAGTTTATATACGATTCCCCTAGCGGCTTACGATCGTATTTGATGTGCTGCCAGCAGCTTTTAGACCTCCATCTACCGCCAGGTAAATATACTGTTTGAGAGGTGGGTCTGCCCACGTAATATAAAGGTGCGTAATTTGTCTTGGTACAGATGTATTTTTATATCTTGACAGATGGAGAGCGATGTGTAGTGGTATCTGGACGAGTCCACCTCAGAACGGTTGCAACTGGAGGGGAGGGAAGGTCAGTCGCGTACCAGTTGCGAGCAACTAAACACGTGCAGAGCTACTCGGTAACACTACAGCTTGTTTCAAAATGTGCGTGTCTCCTGGTTCCAAGAGAGCATTTAGAAATGACGCCTCCTAGTAGCACACTAGGAAATAAAGTGTTACATTTAAAAACACGAGAAGTAATAACCAACATCTGTAGATTTATAAAAAAAGGAACAATGGTCTGGGTCAGCTATAAAAATCTGGGGAAGGGTATCTGAGGCAACAGTTGTGTCTGAAAGCAGTTTAGGAGAGTTATTAAGGAAAGAAAAGCCATTGATGCTAGTGCAACAACGTCCTTCTCTATGACCAGAAAACAAACTTTAAGAACATGCACAAAATCTAATTTGGATGTTTTAATTCAGAAGTAGTTAGGCGAACTATGAATAATTTTTAAAGCACAGAAAAACAAAGACCATCTCTGAAGAAAGTGCTTATTAAGCTTTAAAATTCTATTCACTTCCAAGGCAGTGTCTGAACATTAAGAAGAGTTCTTTTGAAGCTAGGATTTATATGAAGAAGAAGGGAAAAAAAACACTAAGGTTACAGACAAATTTTAATCGAACATCGTACCATACGGGCAAAAATGCTTAAGTATTTACGAAATATTCGGAGATATCGAAGTGAAGTTTATATAGTTTATATGGATGAAACTTATATAAATACAGCACACACTGGACCATATGCCTGGAGTGAAATACGTTACAGGGACTCTGCAGCGATATTGAAAGGCAGACAGTTGGTTATCATGCCTGCTGAAGCAGAACAGGGTTTTGTTCCAAATGCCTATGTACTATTTAATATCCAACAAAAGCGTGGAGATTACTATCATAGTAAGAATTATAACTTAGTTTATAAGAGCTGCAATATTGGCTTCGAGGGTGACATTTGTTTTTAAACACCTTATCCACCAAACTTCCCTCTCGTAATCTTATGCGTTTGACGCATTGTGACGATAGGTGCGCTATCCCCACCACAGCGACTACTCATCCCTACCGCGCAGGTTTCCTGTCCAGATAAAATAATACATCTGTACGTAGATACGATAACTGTTTTTAAAAAACTATATACTGTAATGCAGTGCACTGCAAAGCTAATTATATAGCCATAAAAGTATACCATGAAGAATATACGAAATGATAAGTCAATGGACACGTGTTTCACAATGAACATCTGTCTTTCTGTTATAGTAGACATATATGCATATTGTAAACCTGTCACATAAAATAGAAATATTTCAATTTGATCTCAATTCTTTTCTATCACCCACAGTTTCCTCACAATGTAACTTCATTACAAACCAGAAAATTAGCAGAACATGTTCTAGGAATCAAAAATAAATTAGTGTTACACTATGTACAAATGAAAGGATAGAGTCAGACTGAAAAATTCAATGCCACAGCCGGGATTTGAACCACGGATCTTCTGGTTTCCGTCCAGACGCTCTAACCATTGAGCTACTATGGCCAACGTGCCGATATGACATTAAATTCTCCAACTGACTCGTGTTTCTCCCGGTAAACCACTAGGAGTTCTCATAAACTCATGAGATAACTACCTTAATGGTGACTTACTATGCTGTAAATACTTTAAGGCCCGGGCTTTATAGTTCGGACCACTATTAGGTAAAAGTAATGGTAATTAATTGTTCTTTCTCAGCAGACGTGTGTAGGACGCACTATGAAAGGGTAGAGTCAGACTGAAAAATTCAATGCCATAGCCGGGATTTGAACCACGGATCTTCTGATTTCCGTCCAGCGGCTCCGACTATTGAGCTACCATGGCCAACGTGCCGATATCACATTACATTATACATTTACTTACAGCATAGTCAGTCGCCATTGAGGTAGTTATCTCATGTTTTTATGAGAACTCCTAGTGGTTTACCGGGAGAAACACGAGTCAGTTGGAGAATTTAATGTCATGTCGGCACGTTGGCCATAGTAGCTAAATGGTTAGAGCGGCTGGGCGGAGACCAGAAGATCCGTGGTTCAAATCCCGGCTATGGCATTGAATTTTTCAGTCTGGTTCTACCCTTTCATAGTGCGTCCTACACATGGCTAGTGTGAAAGAACAATTAATTTCCACTATGTACAAAGTTTTTATGCAAGTCTAAACAAGAAAATATCTCTAGTACATAGTCTTATGTGTCCATTTTCTTATATTTCCTTCCTCTCTCCCCCTTAAACGCTGTCTGTATTACGAGAAGGTATGCTTGAGGTCTTTCTGTCATAACATTATTTATTGCTTCTAGATTGGAACCAGTCACTTTATAGCGTCCAGTGTCTCTCTTTTTGCGAGTAACTGATCCTGTATCTTGGAAGTGTTTGATGTACTTATTGAGTTTAAAAGACATAAGGATACCAACCTTAATAGACATTTTAGTTAAGTGTGAGAATGAGAAAAAAATTATATCGTATACTGATAAAACGTAAGACGTTTATGTGGCAAACAAAGGTATGTCAGTTTGACGTTACCTAGACACTTTTTTATAATTTTCTATCCATCGATCAGCAGTACAATGCTTTACAGATCAGAGTGAAAAGAAGGTAACAGTACAATAAGAACAATAACACTCAGGGGTAGGCTAACAGGCCACCCCAACTACATTAAGTTAGAACTCCAATAATAGTCTCTGAGAAATTATGTCAATATTGAAGATGTAAGACAGACATCAAGCACTAGAATAACTCGAATCAGATGTATCACTTAGAAGCAGGTCCTGTGGTAGTCTCCTCTTCAAGCGTGAGGGCTGGCGCGTGCGGACCTCGATGTTATAATGCACAGCTCCTGGAATTTCTTGCAGCGTGGAAAAGAAACGACGAGCGATCCTGCGAATATAGTCGTGAAGAGGTAAGAGTCCTAGTTCGTGATGGAGCTGCTGATTACGGATGAACCATGGAGCGTTGGTAGTGATGCGCATGAAGAGATTCTGTATGACCTGAAGACGAAGAAGATGACATTTGTGTGCGCCCCCCCCCCCACACTTGGCAGGCATATGTAATAAGCGGACGAACGAGTGATTTGTAGAGTAACAATGAAGACTGTAGGCCGAGGCTGGAACGGCGATGCAACAGAGGTGAGAGTTTTGAGAGTCGCCCGGAGGCCAGTGATATAAGACGATCGATATGAGCACGCCAGGTCAACCTGGACACTTTTGACAACACTACGCTCCGAGGGACTTGTCTGAATTCTGGATAGCGTTGT
The DNA here is from genome assembly GCA_030765055.1 of Mantis religiosa. Taxonomy (NCBI): domain Eukaryota; kingdom Metazoa; phylum Arthropoda; class Insecta; order Mantodea; family Mantidae; genus Mantis; species Mantis religiosa. Next base: position 209,573,645 of record CM060951.1, on the reverse strand, counting down.
ATAAACTCCTCTATGCAGCGGTTTAAATTATGTTTGTATGTCGCACCAATTTTAATGTCAGTACGAAAGTAGCATTCAACCATGAAGACGTGGTAGTCTGTGTTCATATCCAGGGGAATCTGGTTGTATTAGTTACCAGTGCAACCACACTAAGAGTGCTGTAATTTGCTTACTGTTCCGCAAAAATTACGGTTTCTCTCCATAGAGGGCACTAAGATTTCAAGATAGACCCACCAGTCAAGTATGACGTCATTCTTGCTCAATCGGAGGGCGGGAAATAATGAATTAAAATGAACATCGTGTACATTAATTACAAGTGCAGTAAATGTAAAATTGGAGAACGTGGAGGTCTTTATAAATACCAGACGTAGTCCAGAGTTTCTGATTCCAAAATTGTCTTAATTGTGTACTTGCTCGCAGTCTTTTTCCATCGATTTAGAATGATAGAAACAATATTTACACGAAAATAAAATCAATTACTAACAGCTGTTGAACATGATGGTTGTAGTAGCAAGGTTGCCAACACTAACCTTGATGAAAAGGTGGTCATCGATTATCTACACCTACTTATTGAACTTAAACCTAATCAATAACTTGCAGCTCATGAGTATCTGCTGATAAATTAAGTTGTAAATGAATACAGTGTGATCCATATAAACCTGAACCATTTCAAAATGGCATAATTTCCCTTTGAAATCTCGTATAATGTACAAATTCGTTTTAATGATCTCAGTGGCTCTGGGAGAATCGACGTCACTGTCAATTGCTGACAGTTGACAGTCTTAAATGTGTTAATTTTCTTTGATACGACTGTAGATACTGAAGTTTATATGGGTATCTTCAAGACATTTGTGGAGCAGTTGGTTGATATCTAATTGAGAGAAGGTTATTTCCAGCAAGATGGAGCAACGTGCCATACATCTAATGACACCATGGAACTTGTAACCAGCCTAATGTTGTAAATTGTAACATGTTGGAATATGCACGTAGCCTGTTAGAACTGAACCCCAACAATTAGTCATCCACTATTCATCCACTATAATTTTTTTCTCTTAGTACATACATTTATATGCCTTTAATTGTTATATATTAATTGTTAATGCCTATTAGCCCTGTTATTATTCTATAACACATAGATGAACTAAAAGTAAAATGATCTTTATTAACTTGGGCTGTGTCATTTGAATGTTGCAGGAATCTACGGAACATTGTTTAGACGAAATAAGGAGGCAGCGTTCAGCAACTACAGGCTGTGGGAGTCTGCGGGTTTCGTCATCGCCTACGCCTACAGCACACACTTGTGCGCTCGCATGAAGCTCTACGTGATGCTCGCCGTGCTCTTGATGGGAGTCGCCGGCTACATCGTCGTCGAGATCCTGCACAAGAGAAAGGCACTACGCAAGAAGAAGCTCGCCGAGGACCCCAAGGCGGCGGCCGCGGCAGCTGCAGAACTGGCTCGGCAGAACAAGACCGAGGAAACCGACGACGAGAAGGACGACATCGACGATGACATCATCATCACGCACCTCTAGGATGTCGATGACATCTGGAACTGGTACAAGTGTGTGTCTCTCAGAGCACGGGACTGTTGCTAAAAGCCAGTATGTTTGTTCCTAAAACAACAAACAGTATTCGAGATATAGTGATACAAGTGTTGAACGTGTGCACGTGGCAGTGGCGGCTGGTGATGCTGTGATGATGTTGGCTTTTCCCCAATTTTTGTTGGCCTCCACTGCTACGGAAAGTCTGGGAGACAGCAATTAGTTGCATTAGAGGAATTTCCAAGTATTACAATTTAAAATTGAAGACTCAGGAAATAGAGGAATCAAACAAACCCGGAAGCTACCCACCTGACCTTCCAATGAAACCGGTTTGTTTTGCTCTCCGGAGTGTGCTATGCTTTCAGAATGTGGATTCTGAACGCACCTCGCATATCCGGTAGCGGACGCCACTTTCTTGCCTTCGTACGCAGGTTATGTTAATTGCGAGTACCTCATTCAATTGTTTATCGAGTTGTCCATAACTGGCACAATACACAAGTCAATTGAGGTTTTAGTTTTCCACTTTTGGTCATTTAAGGGAGCATACCAGTAATTTTTGTTAAATTCGAGAATATTAACGCTTGGGTCTCAAAGATACTCAAATTCCACAACTTCTAAATACCTTTTCATTTTAAAATTAAATATTTTATAAAAACTTTACATTTATTTATAATATATATGGATGTCAAAGTCTTGAATTATTTAATAAAATTAATTAAATGCCTTGAAGAGGGCTGTAACTGTCCTTTTAGAAATTACTCCTGATACTTTACAAAGAAGTACAAGTTAATATCTCACAATGAAAATTGCTCTTTCTAAGTAATGAAAAGTAGAGATGAAGGAGCTTCAAAACAAACTGGAATACTCCTTAAAGTGTTGAATTACTGCATAGAGTTTAAAATATTGCAACGTTAAAAAATAAGGGACGTAAATAACTTTAGACTGCTTACAAAATGTTCGTCCAATTTCACAGGTACAATGCCTTAAGCGCTAAAACCACGCAAGTGATGATCTGTGCATGCGTTACTTTGTGGTAAACAAAACAGCAATAGTGACATCGCAGGGTTTATGGTAAATGGCATAACAAGGTATAGGAATTAGCCTCAAGTTTTCTATACTCAAAACACGACAGTAAAACCAACGTAAACATGGTCTTCTGTTTAATATATTTATTAGATCGGTCAGTAATAATACATGCTTTGCAAATCTGAGAAAACAGATACAAAATAATTATAATGTACGCCTCCTATGTTTTTCTCGTTTAATTGCCAATAAAATTGGATCCAATTTACATAGCTTGAAAACTATAACATTTACGATTAATTTGTCACTATTCAATATAATCTCCGCCCTTTTCCACAGTTTTGGTCCACCTTTTAACTAGGGCATGTATTCCAGTGTGGTAAAACACAAGATCTTGCTTCCTAAGCCATTGACGCACGGACGTTTTCACAGCCTCATCTTCAAAATGAATCCCACGATGAGCTTCCTTTAGTGGCCCGAACAGATGGTAGTCTGATGGTGCCAGCTCAGGGATGTATGGCGGGTGAGGTAAGACTTGCCATCCCAATTTCTCAATTTTTGTAGTGGTGTAATGGCTGGTGTGTGGTCTTGCATTATCATAGCTTTTGTTGGGCGAACTCGGTGAAGACGTGCTTTCAGCTTTTTGAGAGTTCTGACATATTGGACAGAATTTATTGTGCATCCCTGCTCCAAATAAATCAATCATAAACACACCCTCTGCATCCCAAAACACTGTCGCCATAACTTTCCCTACCGACCGCTGAGTTTTAAATTTTCTTTCCTCGGTGACGTTGTGTGATTCCATTCCATTGACTGCCTCTTTGATTCAGGTTCAGAAAAATGAACCCACGTTTCGTATGCAGTAACAATTTTTTCCAGAAGCTCCTCTCCCTCCAAATTGAAGCGCTGAAAGTGTTCGGAGGCTATTGTTTTCCTTGTTACTTTGTTTTGGGCGGTTAACATTTTTTTATTCAATGATCAATCAGCAGTACATGCTTTACAGATCCTTGTTGGCTAATTGAATCTCTATGAACTATATAATAACATGTAAGGAAAACCAAGTTGGCTCCTATTATCTTCTTAACACTGTGAAACAAGACAAAAATAAGTTAATTAAAACAAATAAGTAATCAAAGAGATAAGGACAACAGTCATTGTGAAACAATGTTCATAGTTTTTTCAATCAGAGTCACTAATGAGGAGATCCTGCGGGAGTCGTCTCTTCAGGCGCGTGGGCTGGCGGGTTCGTACGCCGATGTCGTACATCACAGCTCCTGGAACATCTGGCAGGTTTGAGAAGAAGCGAGAGGCAATCTGACGTATGTACTGGTGAAGAGGAAGGAGACCAAGTTCTTTATGCAGTTGATTTCTTACGTACCAAGGGGCATCCGTGGCGATGCGCAGAAATCGATTTTGCAGGACCTGTAGCCTTCGGAGATGAGTGTTGCTAGCCGTACCCCATACCTGGGAAGCATATGTGATAAGTGGCTGGACAAGAGATTTGTAGAGAAGCAGAGAGCATTCAATCCCAAGAGGAGTGTGTCTGTGAAGTAGCGAACCGAGTTTTGAAAGTCGTCTTGATGCCAACGAGATAAGTCGATCAATATGGGCTCGCCACGTAAGTTTAGTGTCCAGCATTACTCCAAGGTATTTGACGGAGGTGGTAGGAGGTAGCCAGGGAATTGATTCATGCTTAATATGCAATTCGAGAGAGTTGGAGATGCGACGTAAGCTAAAAATCTTAGCTGCGGTCTTTTGAGTGTTTAGACGTATGCGCCAAGTATCGAACCATTCAACGAGGCAGTCAAGAGAGGTTTGTAGTGTGTGAATATTGGTAGGGAGATCTGTGCCGGAATGATATAAAACAGTATGGTTAACATTCTTGGTACCCAACGTGAAAAAAAAAAAACTTTTGAGTAACGCAGTTGTTGAATAATCGTCATCACACTGCCTTTACTGAGGGAGGTAATGCGACACAATTCACCTGTTGTTACCCGGCGATCACCACGAATGATGTCATGGACTCACTGAATGTTGCATGGAGTGACTTCAGTCACCGATCTGCCGCTTCGCTTTTCATCTGTCAATTGTGTTTGCCCTTCATCTTCGTTACAGCGACGAACCCATCGTCTAACAGTGCTGACATCCACCGTTGCATCACCATACACATTTTTTAGCCTTTCGTGAATGCGAATTGGCGTTTCATATTGTCAATATATGGAGATGGTACAAGGGGATGCTTAATCCTTGAAATGAAGAAAAAGGAGGACAGTACCAAACTACACATGTTGAAGATAGGAACATGTGCCCACGGATAACATAACCAGAACACGACAAGTCTGTACTTGCTGCCTCAATGAGTACTGATACACATGGAGGAACTAGCGCCTACTGTACTGAAAAATATGGTATTACCTTGTCAGACACACCTAGTGACAGTAACTAGTAGTGCACAAGAGTGTGTTTTGTTTACATCTGATACGTCACAGATTTCACAATTATTGGAGAAGTATGTTTAACGTTAAAAGGAAGAGGAGAGGGCGGATTTGACTCCTCGTGCTTCGTGGGGCCACGACACATTCTTGTAGTCGTGGCGGTCATAAACAAATCTCTCTGATATTTGGATTGCTTTGGGACGTGCTGTTGCGATCAGCCGTCGCTGAGCGCTTGAGTGAAGGAGAAATGCTTATTGCATTGTTCTGAATGGCTGCAAACACAAAAAGAGGATCGGGAGATAACGCAAAAGTTTGACATCATTAGCGTATGAGAAAAGAGGTTCTATTTCAATGACCTTAGTTGTTAAGGCGATATATAAATCAAAAACAAAAAAGGAGAAAAAAGAGACGTTCATTGTAACTGACCTGACAAGCAATAAGTCAGGATGACTTATCCTGAAAGATGAATGTCTGGTAACTCTAATCTCTATAGACCGTGGGCTAATGGGTGCATCATTTCATTCATCGTCGGATATCACTTAAAGTTGTAGAACGTTTATTACAAGAAGGGAAAAGAACGCCAACCTGTTCAAATATTTAGGTACAATAATAGATAGTTCTAGTACTTATGAAAAAGAAATTGACAGTGAATATATCAAGCTAACAAGGTCAGCAACAAGTCATCAACAGTAACAACGTCATTGAATGATGACCTTTGGAAGAGAGAAATGGCAAAAGAAACACGAAATAAAGCTTCCTCTAAGTGGTGGATAGTGTTCATCTGGGAACAATAGATGGAAGAGTGTCCCAGGGGACCGCAAAGTGAGATTTGTGGTGGACAACACGGCGCTGTGGGGTTTTCTCCGTGATCTCCGGTTTCCACCGCCATCTCATTCCACCGGTGCTCCATCTTCATCTCATGTATCATCAGTGTCATCGCTTGCGATGCCGTATGTAGTAAAAGCGGGCGTTAAACACTACACACGCACACACACATGGAAGAGTGTACTGAATTGGATAGATTACATAAAAGTATGAGATTATCTCGAGTACAGCATATAAGGAATGGTATTAAAAGTGGGATGGAAGTAATATAATCCGAAATTAAACTGAAGAACGTAACTAAGGTGTCCAGAGAGTGGAGGAGAAGAAATCACCGAAGGAAAAGAGGGAGGAATCGTTGACTAAATCTGGCTTAGAAAGCGCACAGTGGAGCTACAGATAACTATGTCGGATAGGAATCGAAAGCAACTGCTGTCAATTCTTAATTTGTTTGAATAATATACTTAATGATGCACACCTAATGAATACAAAAGAAATACAGTGACGTAATGCTGTACTGATATTGCTTCGCCTCAGAAGGAATGATGTCGTTTACCACTTTATGGGCCATTGTCTTACAATCAGTGGGAGTATTTAACAGTTTAAAAATGGATCATATCGTAGCCCACGGATTTACTTACTAACAGATGGTACTTGAGACCTTTACAGATACAGAGACATCTGTCGGTAAATCCACGAAACATTATTTTCTTGCATTCAAACGGTCAGGTTATGAAATATGGGGAGTAGCAGTCAAGTCTCACCTACACCGCCTTGAAATTCTACAGTCTCGATTCCTCCGCATTGCCACAGATTCCCCTTGGTACATCCACAATTTAGTTCTCCGACGAGACCTACGTATCCCCACAATAACAGACTACGTCCCTTTCACGTTCCTTTTATCAAAACCTATTCCACAACTTGAGTACGACATCGATCTTGGAGAGCGCTACAAACGCCCGAGATTGCTTCTTGGCACATAAAATAACACATAAGATGGCTTATATATAACTCCAACCTCATCTTCTGCCGTATATTATCCTTCCTTATAAAACACTGCACTGCCAGTAGAGGGGCTAGCCCTGAACTGCCTTGAGACCGAAGGTCTGACATTCAGATCTTCAATGTCCAGTCGTGGTGGTGAACGGCTAGGTCAATTTCACAGTCTTATGTGGTATCTATTTTTAGAAACAGATGTCGCATTAACAAGAAAATCCTGTAAATAACATTAATGCTCTAAAAGGAAACTGTCTTTGGCCTGGGTTATTTTTCTTCCCTACATAAACATAGTAAAGCAGGCGAGTTTAAGTGCCACAAAATATTTTACCCTGGCTTATAGTAAACTGCCACAGAAAGGTTTCTCATTTGCCGATATAGCTGGCTGTCAGAATGTCTCACTTTGTACCTTGACGCTTCGCTTTCAACAAAGTTCAAGAGACAAATGCCAGTACTGCTTGCACAACAACTTAGTGTTGTAAAATATTATTAACTTTAAACGTATACAATGAAAAAATTATTATATATCTGTTCATATTTCTAGTGGAATTCTAGTCTCTTCCATTTTGTATATTTTCGTTGCACGTTCATGCATTCTCATCCTTTTTTTTTCTGAAATTGTAACCTAGAAATTTGTGAGCATAGCTAAAAGTTAAAAAATATGTACCATCCCACCATGGAATTGTAGTGATATGCAACTCTTCTCTCGAACTAAACATTTATGCAGTACTTCAAAGTAAAATGTTTAATCCTTTTTCTTTCTTTCCATTTTTTCCCTTGTTCATTTCTACTTCAGCTTCCATAATTTGTTCCGCTATCTCTCAAGGCCAGAAACAATGAAGTCTCAAATTTCGGTCAGTTATACCTCTTACGTATGCACAGATCACGTGGTTGTTTTTTTATTAATAAACACTTACTGCATACCTGCACAGGACATTCTGACAACGGATGTTGTGGAATTATATATGTCTATGGGAGGAAAGTGGCGTCCATACCAAGATATATGGCGCATGCTTAAGTAACACAAGGCTGTATCAACATTTGTGTCAGTTTGAGATAAACATTCTGATGTAATAAATTCATACGACTTTCTCTACCAATAACAAATGCACATATTCAAATGTCATTCTTGTAACCAATTTACCTTACAATTTCAAATTAAGCAAGACATACGTAGTTATAAAGTGGAAAAACAGCATTCAAATGTTTGTGGTAACGGCCTCTTGCAATACAGAGAAAACAAACGAATTACAAACCTCCAAACTTCTCAATTAGTTAATGCAGGGGAAGACAGGTAGTGGTAGTGTGACGTCTCCGCACTGATTTCTGCTGCCCAAGAGGAAGGAAACAGTTTGATGTGTTAGAGTTCCGACAGCGTAGGAAAGACAGGAAACGTATCGGGTATTAATAATATGTTCAACTTACATCTTGGGTGTTGTAATGTTAATGCTTACTGCTTTAATTACACAATTGGTCACAGTTTATAAACAATTACATTTTGGCTCTGTGCTGTGAGAAAATATATAAAACTTCAACTCGTAGTTTATCTGAAGGTCAGGCATGTTATAAAGTAAATAAAATAAAACATAAAAGAATTTTCGCTGAAAATTAGAGGGCACCCATTCAGAACAAAATTACGTGGACATATTCCGACACTTTCTGTTTCGTTTTTCTTTAACTAGTTTATCAATGTCAGGACGTAATATCTGGGAAATTTGTAATCGAAGGCTGCATGTTAGATTGTGATCCGACAAGGTACTTCGGGGTTTGGACTTAGCTAATATCATAACAGAAAAGAAAGTTCACACATATGTCGAGCCAAACATACACAATGTCCGTGCGGCAAGTGAACACAACCACGGAAATCTGGTTTGGGGGACATTCTTGTAAAAATCAACCAAGTCTTTCTTGTGTGTATTTTTTTTTTAATTTACGTCCGCCCCAACATTAAGTTATATCGGACGGTGAATGAATTGGATGAAATGATGCTCAAATGAGTCCAGGGACCATGGAGCTTAGAGTTACCTGACATTCGTCTTGAAGGATGAGGGAAAACTCCGGGAAAACCTTATCTAGGTAACACACCCTGACCGAGATTCGAACTCGGGACCTCTTCAACGTGAGGTAGACATGCTAACATCTACGCTACCGAGGCGGGCTTTTCTTGTGTGTATAGTTGACCTTCAATAAATCGTCACATTTTAAATTTAACAGTTCCATTAGGTACGTGGCAGCTACATTGTTGTCATTGTGTGTCCTACACCTGACTGAACCCTCAGATTCTGTACTCACAGCGTCATTTATATAGACAACTTGGTAATACACGATTCCTGCCTGACGTCACACGCACTGCAGGCCTCGCTTCCGACTGAAATACGTCACAACTCTCGAAGCTGTCTTCCTCTGAATTAATGCGTTCATACTTCTAACAAGAATATTTTAAAAACCGCCATGGCTACAAAAATAACTGTACAACTTGAGATAATCCACATTTGTAGTGAATTTGATCCTAGATATACAAAATTAACGCAAAAGTCAGTGGAATATAGACTTTAATGGCTTTTTTGAGAATAATTTAAACATATATTCTTTGATAATGTCAAATACATGATACGTAAATCAAAATTGTTAGAGAAAATAATAATAAAAACGTAACCTTTTCATTTCATGAATATTTTTGGGATGGCGGTAATTTTTCTGAAAATCCTAGTGTCGGAATATTAAACGATGTTGGTAACAAATTGGATATTTTCCCGACAGTTTTTGTATTTTAATTACGTTTGCATAGACAAGAGTACTTATCATTAACAATTTTGTGAGTGGTTTGGAGAACCGAAAAAATTAAATTTCTAGTTAAATCTATATATCAGTATTCTGAATTGAATTAAATTGTATAGGTAGATGGTAGAGAAAGAGAAAAACATACTTCAGAAGTTTAACAATACATCTGGAATAGTTTGATATGTTAATACTTCTTTGGAGTTTAAGTTATTCAAATATTAAGGAATGTTTGTTAATCAACTACACTTCAAACTGATGTATAGATATGTGATTGTGTTACGAAGCATGCGCTGTGTGAAAAAAGGAGAGATGATCCAATAATATTTAATTTATTTTGAGAAATGTTTTCTGTAATAAGAAACATGATAATATTGAGTGGAGAGTTCCTAGCATGCAGCTGTAGTAGTGGAAACTTGCAGAAGGACTTAGAAAATAGTTGTTAAAGTGAAGTTTAGCCATTGTTATTACCTAATTTCTTCTTAAATGGAATCGCTGAACCCTAGGAGCTCTGAAATAGGACTTTTGTGAGTGCCGAGCATGTTTAGGAAAAAGGGAATTTAACTTAAGTTTAGCAGAAAAAGGATTTCCAAAGCCTGCTGTATTATTTTGCGGGTTCCAAGACTCGCTTATGTTAAAACATTATGTTGAGATTATCATGAAATCATGTTGAAGTCATGCAGTTGTACTCACTCTCATAGTGTGCAATAATATTTGTTTAAAGTATCGGGCACGGAGGTGCTGAGATACAATACAAAATAATAAATAATTATACACAAATATACTGAGTGCTTATTTTCATTATAAAACCTTTCACCTGAACCTTTACATCATGCTTGTTCTTGCCCAATTTGTTTTGGGTTATCTAACTCTAGTGATTAAGTATAAACAAAGTAGTTCTTTTTAATGGAACTGCATCGTATATTTGGCACAAGAGTTACAAAAATAACTTGTCACTGCAGCATTCACTTTCAAGGAATGTGCCCAGAAACCTTTTTTGTGCTATAACAATAGACAGTCAGCTCTTATAAGGTAACTGTACCCCATATGGCCTGAAGATGAAGATGATGATGTGAATAAGGGTGCTCAACTACGGCGGTCATCAGCGCCCTTTAAAAAACTAGTCATGGCAAAAGCCAGATATAAAACTTTCTAAAAACTATATATTTATAAATAAACCTATTAAAACTGCACAGACACTCATATATATTTTTAAAAAATCAATCAAAACTTACTAAAAATTCCTTCACTAAATCCTAAGATTATATATATATATAAGGGCGTTCAACTACGGCGGTCATCAGCGCCCTTTAAAAAACTAGTCATGGCAAAAGCCAGATATAAAACTTTCTAAAAACTATACAAGTGTAACAAAACCTATTAAAAATACACGTACTTAAAAAACATCAATCAAAACCTACTAAAAATTTCGTTCACTAAATCCTAAACTCTAAACTAGACAAGAATCTAAATACCTTCTCCACGGGTCTCCACGCACGGCCTACACGTGGGTGGGCCTGTTGGCCGTCTCCCTCAACCACGAAGAGGAGCCCACACGAGGGAGACTGTTGGCTCGGGACCCCGGGTGCGCCAAACCCGTACCTACCGAAGTAGGCCCCTGGGGGGGCCCATATGGCCTGCTACTCCATATGGCCTAGTAGCCATTTCTTGGTAACTATGATGGTAATCTACTAGATGGCTCCTCATTCACGTTTGGTAAGCTATTTCAATTATCTCTGTGTTACACCCAGTGTGCAGTGACTAACAGCCATTTCACAGTTGAGATTCGTTTGTTTGACGCCCAAGTGTTTTTATTTTATGCAGGTAAGCTTGTTGTGTTACTGATACATTAGAATTTTTCTACAAACGGTTACCGTGTCAATTACTTCATGTAACTATCCTGTTTTAAATTATGTAATAACTTTTATGAATGAAACTTTGGGAGTCAAGCTGGACAAGGGCCTAACTTTTCGGGAACACATCCAGGAGCAAGCTCATCGGTCATGTGGTGCCGTGGCATCACTATACCCTGTGCTTAGGTCTGCGACGTCTGTTTCCCTAAAGTTGCGCCTCTTTATGGCTCTGGCCTCCCTGTCATGCTCTATGCGTGCGAAGTCTGGGGTATGGCCGCAGGCCCAAACCTGGTACTGCTCCAACGTGCACAGAATAAATGTCTTCGGATTATTTATTCTGTATCCCCGTGAGACTACTTCACGAGGCTTCATCCCTCCCATATGTGGAGGATGAAATTAGGCGCCGGGCCACCAAATTTTTCGAGAGTTTGCCTCATCATCAGAGCGTCCTAGTCAGATCCCTTGGGGACTATGTACCTCGTGAGCGTCGCTTAAAGCGATACCGGTTACCCCGCATGTCTTGCGGTCATTACAGGTAACCACATGATCCCCATTCCTCCCTAAACTAAATTACAGCTATCCAATATTTAATCTGGAAAACTCAAAATTCTACTTTTCTTCCAAGTTTAATAACTAATCCACCAGCGGTGCACGCTGACTGTAACACCCCGTTCATCATTCCTCGAGGAGCAACAAGCTACCTCCCTTCTCTACACCCACTTAAATTTCACCCGTCATCCTACAACATCCACATCCCGCCACTACGTGGTAAAGCTCTTCCCAGAGCAGGTACACGACTTGACCACCCTTCGGGCTGTTCCAAACAGCCTGCCAGCCTGCAATGAAAAAATGAAATGAATGAATGCAACAACCTTTGTTGTGAAATGAGTTTTTTTTTTCCTTGTTCCATTTATATCCCGCTTTTAACTGCAATGGTCATATCGACGGCCGTTCTCCTTTGGAACATACTGAGGGTGTTAACTCGTTATCTTTGGTTTTTAATCATTAGATCACTCACACATTCACACTCTCATTCATACTTCCAGACTCTGCGGAAGATGGGGAATTATCTTGGTCGGAGAAAAATCCCCAACCCCACCGCCGGGAATCGAACCCGGGACCGCTAGCACGGCAGATCTACCGACTGAGCTATGGGGCCAGCCTGAAATGAGTTGCTTGTAATGTGGATCCAGCATGACCTATTAGGTCATCCTGAGTATACATTTTAGCCATAGCAGGCCATATTAGGTATAGACTTTTACTGATAACCTTTTTATTTATTTTCTGTAGTAATGATTTTAAATCACGATAAGATACGCGGTCGATGGAGCCTAGATGACCTAACAAAAGCTGTGGAAGCCATCAGTATGACTATCAAGCAGACAAAGAATCTGCTATTCTATAAAGAACTTTGCGTAGGTATGCCAAATCTGGATGTAAAATCAAAGCAAAATTTACAAGGTTTACTTTGTCTGAAGAACAAACTGGTGAACTCTGTGCACGTATAATGAGGTTGGCAGAAGTGGGATATCCAATAACAACTAACATTTTAAGATTATATGTCCACAGATACTGCAAGAAAAATAATATTACTCATAAATTTTCTGATGTTAAGCAGATTGCAAGAATCAATTGGGCAAGGAAACTTAAATCAGAAAATCCCAAACTCTTAATCCAGCTAGGACACAGAAGATAAACAAAGTAGTTGTTCAAGATCATTTTCGAAAGGCTAAAACTCTTCTTGAAGAAATTTGTGTTTTTGGAAATCCTGAAGAATGAGAAAGGTTGCAGACTGAATTTACACAAAGAACCATGGGTACTCGCAAAAAAAGGATGCACGCAGAGTACACATAGAGAAAATGTAACTGTTGCCTCTTGTACAATTGCAACAGGAGCAGCTATTCAAAAAGAATCCTTAAAATTTTTGTCACATAGGGAATCTCGGTATATAATAAGTGAATTCCTGTAGTTCCTAATTGAAGCATAGGGCCTTTTTTAATTTATTTATTACAGTGCATGCTCCGTTACATCGTAACACTACATGCATTCCTTAAACTTATTACGAGTTGTAGTAATTACAATTTTTACAAGTGTTACAAGTTCTCATTATATGACACCACTTTTTGGTTATGCTCTTACATTTTTTCAAAGTCTATTTTGTTTGTGAATTTTAAAAATTGTTTTTGGTAGTGCTTGATTAGATCACTGTTTGTTGCCGGCCACTGTCCACCCATCAGTCTAATGTTTTGTTTGAGTTCTAGTCTTTCACTGTTCAGAAGAGGACAGTTGTATATTAAATGATCCACTGTTTGGTTTTGTAGTTCACATTTGCACATTGCACTTTCCGATATTTTGAATCTGTTGTAATAGTCCCTTGTCTTCACATGTCCAGTTAGGATGGCGGTAGTCTCTCCGTTGAGTGGGATGCTCAGTTTTAGTCGTTCTTGCACAGAAGGGAAGAACTTTTTGCTGATTCTTCCTTTTGTTGTGTTCTCCCATTGGTCTTGCCACCGTCGCAGTCCTTTCTCTTCTGCCTCCTTGATTATGTGTGTCCTAGGTATCTCGCTGTAAATAATCTCCCCGTTGTCTTCCTGTGCAGCCTCCTTTGCCGTCTGGTCTGCTAGTTCGTTCCCGCGTAGTCCCGCGTGTACCTTCACCCATTTTATGTGGATGGTCCAGCCGTTGTCCTGCAGATGCTTGATCTTGGCCTTTATTTCTTCTATTATTTTGCTTTGGATTTGACTGTTCTTAAGAAGGTCTGCTGTTCACTACGCCTAATTTATTTCCCACTGTAAGCTCTAAGCTGTTATCGGCTATTGCTCGAAGTCCCTCTAGAATTGCTATCTGCTCTGCTTGGTTATTGGAGCAGTACTCACCGAGTTTATACTTGAGCTTTTTAACCTCTTCCCCATTTTGGAAAATTACTGCTGCTGCTCCAACTTTTCCGTTTATCTTGCTTCCGCCGGTATAAATGTCTATGTTGTACTGTATGTCTTCCTGTGCTTCTTGAACACGCATTCTCTCTGAAGGATGTGGCCACTCGCTTAGTTTCGGGACTTCTTTAATTAATGTCGATTTTTCATTTTTGAATTTATGCTTCTCTAGTACTTCCTGAATCTTTATATTTATTGACTTCATTGCTTTATATTGATTGGCCTGAGCATAGGGCCTTCTGAACCGCGCAAACCCTAGGCCTGCAGGCAATCGGTTGAGAATCAGAAGTGTCTCTATCAGAGATTCCAGGATGGGGGATCAGTCCATAGCCGGAGGTGAAAGTTCAGTTTATATTATCTGGTGATAATAAACATAATGCATACTCTAAATCACATCACCTTAGTTTCATTAGTCTCCATTATTTTAAATGTGCTACTAACAGAAATTAAATATGCCATATTGGGAATACAGTGCACCCAATATCCCCAAAACTAAACTTTTTGTATATTTGTTATTGTGGCTTGTGTAATCATTTTAGTCGTTCCACATCATAATATTACATGTCTAGTTTGATGAACTTTATATTGTAAGCAAACGTAATAATTTATTACCACTCACAAAAATGTAAAAAAATAATTATCCTTAGGTAGGCACTTTTATTGGTCACGTTGTTGGAATAAAAGAATGCAGCGAAGGTACTGTACACTAGACACGTGTAATAGTGGTTAATAGAAATAAGAACTTTTGTTAGAGATACACAACTAATATGATGTGGCTAGCAACGTTAAAATACAGAGCCTCCCAGCAGGGAAGTCATCGAATCGATAATAGTGGGTTTAATGGCAGTGCAAGGGGGCGCCGTAAGGTTTTAATGATCACCCTTTAAAAATGCGACAGAGAGTTTGTGTTGATATGTACTTATTACGTGCTTCAAATGGGATGATGTTTGTCCTTGAGCGTTATATACTAGGTGAGCAACCAATCGGAGTCCTGCGGTGTTGTCCTATTGCATTCCCCCTAAGTGGTGTGTCAGGAGCGCCAACCTAATCAATATGTATGAACTGCTATTCGCGCTAAGACAAAAATTCAGATGTTGCCAAAACTGATTCATGTGGAAGGTAGAGAGTAATGTATCTAACATAACCATGAAAACCCCATATTTGTAGCTCGAATAGTTTTTCTGATACAAATAAATAAAACACTATTACCTGTATTATAACAAAACATCGCGACGTAAGCACTGCTTGAATTTGGCATGTATGTGTGTACGTATATTTGTAATTACTCAGAACTGAAACGTTAATGTTTGACGTGATAAAAGAATAACTTTGAATAATCCAATTCGAGGGAGAGCAAACAATAAATTTCCTGCTGCCCTGGCAGAACGTGTCTGTTCACATTATATCTTTGTTTATGAATGGTTCATAATATCTATTTACTCTAGAGAGTTTAAAGTCGTTGGTATGTATTGTACATTTACTTTTAATTACCCAGAACTGAAATTTAAACAACTGACATGACGTTACTAAAGAAATACTGTGAATAACTCAAGGTGTTAAATTCGAGAAAGAGCAAACACTTCATTTCCTTGCTTAGGCTTTCACGGCCGGCGTTAATCCAATAAAATGTATTTCCCGGGCTTGTGGGCCGTGGTCCAAAAGATGAAACTTCTCCTGACGTTTCGCTCATAACTCCGGCGAGCATCTTCAGAGGATGATTCTAGCTCGGTACTTGCTGGAATGTCGTTCGGCACGAGGCCTCGTCAATATATAGTCTGATCTGTCCATGCCTACTTGCCTGCCATTGGTCATTTATCAGCCAATCTCCATGCGACTGTGAGTGTGTGCTGCTATTGGTCCGGTTTGACCTCTATGGCTTTATTTTTGTGTCTTGTAATCCGGTATCCACGCTTTGTGAAGACGCCCACCTGACCCCTCTCTTCGTGGAAAGGCAGCTCCTACCCGATCACCAGTTTGGTTTTCGTTATGGACACTCCACGACCCTACAGCCACTGCGTCTGGCCGAGAGGACAGCCCTGGGATTCCAGGAAAACCTCAAGACAGTCGCGGTGCTGCTAGACGTAGAAAAGCCTTTGCCACAACCTGGCACCAAGGCCTACTGTATAAACTCAGGGAGGCCAACATACCTCCTCCCTATCTCGCCCTGATTAGTAGTTTCCTCAGAAACCGCACTTTCAGGGTGAGAGTGGAAGGACGGATGTCATCTATCAGACCAATAGCCGTGGGAGTCCCGGAGGGCAGTGTACAGTCCCCGATACTCTTTGCGGCCTACATGTCTGACATCCTCTTAGAACCACAGACTGTTACGTGCCAATATGCTGACGACGTCCTCATAATGGCACGTAACAAAAACCTACGATATTGTCATCCTCCGCTGCAGCGCCAACTCCGAGCCATTGGCCGTTGGAGTGAGATGTGGAGGATGGCCATTAGTCCCGAGAAGAGCTCTGCACTTCTCCTGGCTAAGGTCCGAGCTAGGCGACCGGATTGGTCGCTGAGGTTAAGGCAGAGGCAAATCCCTTGGGTTCCCACTGCCAAATACCTTGGCGTCCACCTGGATCGCGGACTCACCTACGCACCTCATATCTGGGTCAAAGCCGGACAAGGGCATGCAGCACACCCTATTCTCAAATCCACCATGCCAATGCACCTCAAACTACGCCTATATCGGGCGATCATACCGCCCCTGATTCTGTACGGCTGCGAAGTCTGGGGATCAGCGGCTCCCACCACTATTCGCAGACTCCAGCGCGTCCAGAACAGGGCACTGCGCATGATCTACGATACCGGGCGTAGATTCCCGTCTCACATCCTACACACATACTCTGGGGTCCCGTATATCGTGGTCGTGGTGCGGGAAAGATCCCGCACCATCTACGATAAGCTGGACTCCCATCCAAACATACTGGTGAACACCCTAGGCCGTTACGACCACAGGGTTCCTCGCCGGCGACCGAGCTACCGGTTACCCAGAGATGCCTTGGGTAACTAGTACTGAACAGGGCCACATTCCCCTGACTGCAACCTCCTAAGCCCAGAAATGGGCTTGGAAAACTTAATACCTTAACACTGTTCCTTTCCCTCTAGCCTGTTAAGCGGACTGCGCTCAGATGCCTCCCAGGCAGTCGGAAGAGCGCAGCCAGCATTGGCGCATCCCCCCTACGCGGGGCGACTGCACACACAAAGGCTAGATATGTCCACTGCCAAAAACAATCGCCTGAGACAATAATGACTCTTCTATACTGCCCAGATAAAGCCGCAATAAGCGGCTAGGTGCTGGGCAGCAAACACTCCGTCCAGGTAAACCTGGACGACTCGTCTCTTCTGCTGGTCTGCTGGTGAAGACGTGATGTTTCTTCCTTCCTGTTGAAATTGTTTTTATGTTTTTGAATTTCGATGGCTTCTCGATAGAGCCTGGCATGATATTGGGCAGTGCTGTCTAAAATCGTAGTTTCTTCAAACTTGATGTCATGACCCACCAGCAATGCGTGCTCAGCTACGGTAGATTTTTCCGTTTGTCCAAGCCGGCAATAGCTTTTGTGTTTTTATTCGGATTTTAATGCTGCGCTTAGTCGTACCGATGTATACCTGGCCACAGCTGCATGGTATGCGATACACTCCTTGTAGCGAGAGAGGATCTCGTCTGTCCTTTGTGGATCTCAGTTGATGTTTTATCTTCTTGCTTGGCCTGAAGATCGTTTTTATGTTGGCTTTCTCCAACAATTTGCCAATCCGGTCTGTCACGCCACTGATGTAGGGCGGGAATGCCTTGTTGTGTTGTTTTGTCATCTCTGTGTTTACCCGCGGCCTTCTAGGGTTTGTGGCCCGTTTGATCAGTTTTGGAGCGTATCCATTGGCCTGTAGCGCTTTGTGCAGGTGCCGTAGTTCTTGCTTCAGCGCTTCCGGTTCACAAATACGTTTGGCGCGCTCCGCTAAGGTTTTTATTGTATCAACCTTCTGCCGTGGGTGGTGATTTGAAGATTTTTGGAGGTAGCGGTCTGAGTTATGAGCGAAACGTCAGGAGAAGTTTCATTCTTTGGACCACGGCCCACAAGCCCGGGAAATACATTTTATTGGACTTCATTTCCTGTTAGCTTATGGAATGCTGTATGCTTATGTTTATGAATGAAAGCTGGATAAGAAGTGTTTATTTACTCTGGAGAGTTCAGATCAGTTGTTCTTTACACAACAGTAGAGTAAGAGTTGAATAGTGCAATGGCTCCTTGCTGTGAATTTAGTGGCCAGTCAAAAGGGCATTTATTGCGAAGTCAGGCTCAAAGTCTTATTTTTAAGCTGTACACATTCTTCAAAAGTTTTTTCGGAAACAGGAACTAAAAATGAGTTATCGCAAAGAGTACTTCCGTTTAAAACCACGGAAAAAGTGTATCAGCTGGGTCAACTTGCAATTTAAAAAGTACACGAGGTAATACGCCTCTCACCTTACCACTGCCAATATAATCCAAATGAGTTGGTGTGGGCTCAAATAAAAAGGGGAATTGCAAACAGAAATAATGCTTTTAAACTGACGGACGTTAAACAACTTGTTCACAAATAAATTGAGAAGGTAACACAACCGGACTGGGAAAACTGCGTGAGGCATGCAGATTTTAAGAAAGAAATAGCACGTGACGAGATTTTGAAACCTATAATCATAAATTTGCAAGACTCAGACGCTGAAGACAGTGACAATGACGAATTGACTCTTAACGGAAGTGACATTGACAGAGATATGGATGAGCCACTGGCAGTTCCATTGGATTAGAAAAACAGTGGATTCATAAACTATAATTATAGCTATAGTATTTTAAAATATACTTAATTTGCGAAAATGCTTTTTCCAATTTTGATTTTGGCAACTGCATCATTGTAAAAGTTTGCAAAATATAATTTCTGCGCCAAGCAGACCTGCATGTTGTATGAGTGTGCGAGAGAGAGGGAAATATAACAGTAGTGGGGTAACAAGCTGGCAACGCTGAGTGTGATAGGGCATCTGATTAGCTGGACTCCAGAATTCTTGAAACACATAATAGCTCTTCTCTACGTAGTCAACATCCAGATTTACACATTTTCCCAGCGTTACTTGACCTTTCGAATACCTTGAGTGTAGAAGTCTGCAGAATTCGCTTTAAACCACGCTTACACTTCATTAATGACGTCATTTGTGTTGTCAAATCGACGACCACGTTCCGGGAACAAGAAAAGTCACTTGGTGCGAGATCGGGCGAATAAGGCGGATGTTGTAAGATCTCAAAGCCACATTCTCTTGTTTTGTCAACTGCAACTTGAGATGAATGAGCTGGTACATTGTCAGACAGAAGACGAACAATCTCGGAGAACATACCGCGTCGTTTCTTAATCAGAGCTGCTCGTAACTTGTCCAGAAGATTGCAGTAGTATCTGCCAGTGATGGTTTGACCCTTGGTAAGATAATCTGTAAGGATGACTCCACGACAGTTCCAGAAAACTGAAAGCATGACCTTCCCAGCTGACTTTTGCACCTTTGCCTTTTTGGTAGGGGGTAATCGGCATGTTTCCATTCCATGCTCATGCTTTTGTCTCTGGATCATACTGATAGATCCAGATTCATCCAGACAATCAAAAAGATCATCTTCATCCTGTTCCAACAGCATCCACATCTGTCTTGAAAGGTCACGCCGTGTTTGCTTTTGGAAAGGGGTTAGCAAACGTTGAACCCACCGTACAGACACCTTAGACATGTGCAGTTCGTCCACACACTACCATAACTAAGATGTGTCTCATTCATGATCATTTGGATGGTTACTCGTCTGTCTTCCAGTATTAAACACTCCACTTTCTTCACTGTGACAGCTGACGGTCTACCAGCTCTTGGCTCATCTGTCAGGGACATGTGACCAGTTTGAAAATTACTTTTTCACCTCACATTAGTGTCATACGATGGGCAATCATTTCCATAAACAGCCGTCATCTCATCATGGATTTCTCGGGCAGTTTTGCCCGTCAAATGCAGGAACTTGATCACACTACGAGCCTCAATTTTCTCAATCTTACAGCTCAGTCACTTCTGGCACTCTTTGTAAGAAGCAAAAGGACTCAAATCAGTGAAACTACCAACATTATGTCCTGAAGGATTAATGATGACACTGAAACATTTTCATAACCCTAGCATAAAAAACTACCGGGTATAATTAAAACGTTATAGCACCCCATCGTATGTCAGATGGCCCAATCTATTGATTAATTAATAATACATCTATATTCTTATCTACCAAAGTATTACCCAGTAGTGGGACGTGAATGGACTTCCGCATCCTTAGTTCCTTTACTTCATCCTTTCCTCCTGTCAGTTGATAACCACAATAAATAAGTCTCAGTGAGCCTCCGCTGTATAAGCTATCTATATCTAGCACGGTCAACTATTCAGCAAACTCGTATGTAGACGTAACAGTACAAAACGAGATATTCCTTGGGTGTGGTGCAACTTTCTTGCATGCAATGTTCATTTGACGCAACAACTTGGATAATTTTGTGCCGATAAAATCTGATTCGTCATTGAATTAAACTGTTCACATAAACGTTAACCGGAAAGAGTGTTTTTAAAATATAATGTAGCCATAACCTCAATTAATACTTACTGTAAGTCTACACTCAGCGTAAACAGAAAATGAAACCGTTATTATTCAACAATAATAAAATAAACAAATATGACATATTACATTCACATGGTTTTCTCTACCTAATATTTGTAATAGTTTATAAAAACACTACTTAGAAAAGTTATTTCTTGATATATACCATATCATCGATAGAGCAAACCGCTGCCATAGATATTTAAAAGTGGATCGCCATATGGCGGCCTGAGAATCCCTTATTCCTTCCATAACATCCAAGAAACAAGTGAGGGTTGACTACTTCAAAAAATGGCGGAACTTGAAATTAAATGGAAGGTTTCATTATGCTGAAACAACGTGAATATTTATTCATGGTAGCACACCCTCTTACAATATAAAGCAATGAATTTGAAGGGAATTGGTAAAATTTTCAAGCATGTCCATTAGATAAAGTCTGTCTAGTCAATGGATGTGCAATTGGAACTCAAAGGAAACGCAACCTCCCGCCCACTAATGACCGTCATAAATCTATTTCAACACTTCAGAAATGGAACAATGTCGTTGAGGACCAATAGCGCAACCCTGATTTTCTTAAAATGACAGTCGTATGTCTACTCCACGTGGAGTCTCAGTTACCAAAGTTCCAACTTCCAGTTGATCTGTTTCATTACGTACAGATGTACTTTTTTATCTTGAAAAGTGCAGAGCGATGCGCAGTGGTATCTGGACGGACCCACTTCAGAACGGTTGCAACTGTAGGGGAGGGCAGGTCAGTTGCGTACCAGTTGCGAGCAACTAAACACGTGCAGAGCTACTCGGTAATACTACAGCTTGTTTCAAAATGTGCTTGTCTCCTCGTTCCAAGAGAGCATTTAGAAATGACGCCTCCTAGCAGCACATTAGGAAATAAAGTGCTACATTTACAAACACGAGAAGTAATTATCAATATCTTTATAAAAAAGGAACAATGGTCTGGGTCAGCTATAAAAATCTGGGGGAAGGGTATCCGAGGCAATAGTTGTGTCTGAAAGCAGTTTAGGAGAGTTATTAAGGAAAGAAAAGCCATTGGTGGTAGTGCAACAACGTCCTTCTCTATGCCCAGTAAACAAAGATTAAGAACATGCACAAAATCTAATTTGGATGTTTTAATTCAGAAGTAGTTAGGCGAACTGTGAGTAACTTTTAAAGCACAGAAAAACAAACACCAACTTTGAGGAAAGTGCTTATGAAGCTAAAAATTCTACTGACTTCCAAGGCAGTGTCTGAACATTAAGAAGAGTTCTTTCGAAGCTAGGATTATTTGAAAAAAAAAACAGTAAGTGTGACAGACAAATTTTAATCGAACATCGCACCATACGTGCAAAAAGCCTCAAGTATTTACGAAATATTCGGAGATATCGAAGTGAAGTTTATATAGTTTATATGGATGAAACTTATATAAATACAGCACATACTGGACCATATGCCTGGAGTGAAATTCGTTACAGGGACTCTGCAGCGATATTGAAAGGCCGACAGTTGTTTATCATGCCTGCTGGAGGAGAACAGGGTTTTGTTCCAAATGCCTATGTACTATTTAAGATCCAACAAAAGCGTGGAGATTACTACCATAGTAAGAATTTCAACTTAGTTTATAAGAGCTGCAAAACTGGCTTCGAGAATGAAATTTGTTTTTAGACACCTTATGCACCGCCCTCCCCTCTCGTAATCTTACGAGTGTTACGCATTGTGGCGATAAGTGCACTATCCCCACCACAGTTGCTACTCATCCCTACCACGCAGGATTCCTGTCAAGATAAAATAATACATCTGTACTGAAATTCGTTGTGTGTCACGATGTGGAGACCGTGGAAGAGAAATGCAGTGGTTTTTTTTCGAGTGGAGGAAAAATTCATTTATGGATTTCCACTGTACTTGAGGGCACAGTTGGGTATGTGGGCTTCCACTAAAAAACTTCCACCGGATTGGGAAGGAGAAATGTGCTGCGGTACCGCCTTAAGCACCCGCGGATTCCAGGAGATGACCTTAGCCGTCTCGCAGTGCGATTCAGCAGAGTGGGTTTCTGATGCAGGGATATAGACTTGACATGAAGCCCAGCCTGATCCACTGCCTATTGTGGGTGATATTTGGTAGGATTGCTGGTGTTATTTGTTGGGAAGTTTGGGGTAATTCATCACGCCGTAGAACTATGTCTTAAGTTTAGGTGTTTCATTGTCACTGCAGGTAATACTTGCAGGCTTGTCAGTTATGGTCTAATATACTCACTGCTATCTTGCTAAACCTAAATATAACTCTAGTTTGCATTATCGGCATTTGCCTTTAATGGTCAGTTGTAATTATCTGCCGTCAGCATCGTTAGTTGTGTGAAAATACCTTCTCATATTCCACGTGTCTGCTTGGTTGATATTTTGGAGTGTCACTCGGCGGGCGGCCTACCTATCAATTGTAGGTGCGAGCCTGTGTCACTCACGGGCGACCCTCTTTCCCCGGGGCCGCCTTGGCCAATGATTGGCGCAAGGACTTGAGGGCTGTGGGAGCTATGTGTGTGTATGTGTTTGTATGTTGGTGTACGTGTATGGGTGTGTGTTTATCTCCGGTCAGCGATGGAAAGCACCTGGAACGCTAACAAGTTGCAGTGGTAAATGCAAATGAAGTAGTAGACAATGTTCAGTGAAGTGAACATAATCGAAGTGAACACAAAGGTGTGAATGAATTGGAAAGTGTTGCTGGGCCGAGTTATGTTACTGGAGAAGCCTCAAAAACAAAGTTATAACGGAAACTGTTTCTAAGCAAATTCAAGCGCTTGTTTTGAACACATATAAATATCTGCTGACAAATAATCTTGGTAAGGGGTCATGCAATGAACTTGATGATAAATTTTGAGTATTCACAGAAATACAGTAAGAAATATTGTGACGAAAGGAATACCAAAGACACCAATCAAGTGTGAAAACAAAAGGAAACGTTTCTCTAAAGTAGATAATTTCACATGCGATTTAATTCGTCGAGAAATTTATAGATTCCATGCAAAAGGGAGAGCATCTACCTTAGACGAATTGGTTGCACATTTGCAAGAAATTTGTGATTTTCCTTATGGGGGCTGCACTTTGTGCGGTCTCCTAAAGGAGCTGGGATTCAAATCCCGCACTTTGAATAAGATAAGGATTATTATGGAATCCAGTAGAATTGCAGCTTGGTATATTTGTCAAAACAAAGGAATTTTCGCAGTAATTGACAGAAGATAATTTATTTAGACGAAACCTCGTACGATACCCATGACGTATCGAGAAAGATGGCAACCTTGCAGAACGGTCTGGGAGAACGAGGGTCGGGGGTATAACGATTATAAGGGTTCGTCAAAGGCGTCGGCCGACGTGCACATGAGTTAACTAAACAGACTTTACCTTTAGAAAGGGGTTAAGCTTGCAAAATACAGTATGACTAAAACTACGAAAAAATGTATTTGATACAAACTATGAATTGTCGCGAGCGCAATGTTGATTCGAGGCGGCGCGGGCAACGAGTTCAAAGAGACGGGCAGTGCAGTGCGGAGATAAAAGCTCGCCGAAACGGGGGAGGGGAAGGAGATCAACTTTGGCGCTAGTGTTGGACGTAGAAGCCGCATTTGATCGGTGCTGGCACAACGGCTGATTTACAAGCTGCACCGAGAGTTTCCCGGCCTCCAAAATTCACTGCCATTGCTGCATAATTTTTTAAAAAGCAGGCGCTTCTACGTCCAAGTGGGTCGCTCCTCCTCAAAGGAGAAAGTGATGCAGGCTGGCCTACCACAAGGGGCTATTGTGTCACCTTTCCTGTATATACTCTTCACCAACGACTTCCCCGTGGACGCCAGATGCAAAGTTGCAATGTATGCTGACGACACTGCAATATACAACCATCATAAAAATCCTCGTTATGGACTTTTAGAGATGCAGCGGTACATTGACCGCTTCCTTTCATGTCTTCATGACTGGAAAATCAAAATTAATGCGAACAAATGCCAGCTTATACATTTTACAAAGCGGCGCCCTTTGGCAATGGACCTAACGGTCGATGGTCAAATATTGCACTGTCGTCAGCAGGTCAAGTACCTCGGCGTGACGTTGACACGCACGATGCATTGGATCACCCACCTAAGAGATAGCGCCAACAAAGGGCGGCAGCGATTAAAGATGTGCGCCCCATATTTAGGAGCAAACAGCTAAAGCTGCGCTCGAAGATCATCCTATATAGATCCTTTATTTTATCCGTGGTCTTGGCCAACGCCTCCAAAACCGCCCTAAAGTATCTCCAAACCCTACAAAACCTATCCCTACGCAAAATCCTGTCTGCTCCTATCCGAACAACAACTGCCACCATTCACCAAGAAACCCACGTCCCTTACATCAACGAGGCCATCAACAAACGTGCCTCTTCCATCTGGGCGCGCATCCGACACCATCAAAACCCCACCATACACAATATTGGGGAAGGCGAACCCAAACACCGAAAACACGCCAGAATCAAAGCATATTGAAGAAAAACAAAAATAAAAAAACAACACGACTGCAAAATTATGCGCGCCCAACCCTTCCTGGCTCAGGCCAGGCTCCCCGGCAGAGGCCGCCATCATCGGCAGCCCAGGAGTCAGCTACCCGCTGCCGCACAGCCTAACTGCGAGCATTGTAAATATTGTACATAGCCAAGTCTGTACAGTGTAGTGCGTGTGATATTGCGACGTACGTGGTATGCCCAGGTGTGTGTGTGTGTGTGTGCGCGCGCGCAAGATAAGCGCAGTGTAAATATGTAAATATAAAAACAAGAAAAAGAAAGACAGAGACAAATAACGAGATAAAACTGGTTCTCGGCGGCCTCAGAACAGGTCGCCCTATGGGTTTTAGAAGAACCCCAAAGGCAATAAAAAAAAACCATACCCAGAATTATAAAGCCATGTAAATTTTGAGCCTATAAGCCGGGTCCAATGTACAGGCACCAGGCAAATAAGTTCCAAATAAAAGGCCTTAAGCCTTAAGCCTTAAGGGGAAGGAGAAGGATTTCTAGAGAGCTCGTCTTTCTTGATTGTTTAAGAAGATTCCGGAAAGTAAGTAATCTATAAAAAGGGAGCCCACGCTTGCCACACTCATTCGGTCGGTAATTGGACGCGTCTGCGAGAACAACTGTGTGAGATGTGTGGTCGATGATCTGGCAAGTTGTATTGTGTTTGTGACGTAATTCTGAACTGTCAGATTGACCGAAGCGTGTTTCTACGGAAATAAAGTACAATTTTTAATGTTTTTAATATCACGAACCCACCAAATCACAATATTTCAACGAGCTCTGTGTGGTGCTTTTGTCTATCTGTTAAGATTTTCGTGTTAATAAATAAATATGAGCAATTAATTCAAACAAGCCATTCAATATGTACATTTTGCCATATAAATGTCTCAAATAAATCGTATTTTGATCAAACATCATTAGAGATGTTTGAAATTTATTTAATTGGCATGATTAGAGGATAGGATAAACTCTAATAAATTGTAAAAAAGTGAAATTGAAAGTTTAAAAATCTATTCAATTAATATTCTCCGCAAACACTGTCAAAAATACGCACACACACGTTGTTCTGGATCGATTTCCATATGGAGACGAATTTTTTTTTTTTAATTACTCCTGATGTTTTCCAAAGACAAAGTATGGTAGTGTGTGTATGCGTGTGTAATTTAAAATGCAAAAGCTACAGAAACATTCCCGATGATACGAGGTGCATCCAAGTTATAACCTCCTACTTTTTCAGGACTGGGACTATATAGGAACTTCTGTTTTTTTAAATACAAGTGGACTCATTGTGAACGAGTGAGAGAGATGGCAGCACTGTACAGTGCACAGAATTGTGACAGTGACGAGAGTTAGGACTGTTTACGATACTTAAAATGGCGACGTTTTCATTGCAAGAACAGCGTTTAATCATTGGTTTTCTCTATATTCGTGGTGTGACACCTGTTGAAATTCATCGCCAGTTGAGTGAGACATATGGTGATTTGCTTTTTCTGATTTGCTACTATCACTTTGGCCTGATATATGTTTCGTTTTGTAGGATCAGAATTCTTTAATCGGTTAGGTTATCAGATAACGAATGAACTTGGTACAATGATGTTCAAAGGAGCCCGGTGTCCAAAGAGCTAAGAGCTACATGACATTCATCTTTCAGGATAACTAAACCCGGAAAATAAACTTAATCGTAACTCATCCTAACGGAGATTGGAACTCTTATAACTGTGAGACGGAGAGTATACCTCTTGTATCTACCAAGTGGTTAGAAAGAATGTATAAAGCACTAGTAGAATCCAAAATGTTGTATGCAGTGGAAATCTGGGGGCCGGGGGGGCGCAGAAGTAAGCAAAACGGTGGATCAAAACAACAGAAAATTTTGTAAAGAGCTACTAGACTTACCAAGATCAGCTCCTAGGGAAGTAGCTTTAGTAGAATTAGGAAAGTCAAGAAGAAATGGAATAATAATGGAAAGAATAATAACATTTTGGTATAGGCATTTGGCCAAAGAAGATGGGGAAATTATGAAATTATGCATGAGATAGCAAAAAAATTAGCGAACTCAAATAGCTGGTGGGCAGAGATAGAAGGACTTGTGGGAAAAATAGGAATGGGAGATATATGGAGATTAGAGGAAAGGAATACAAGCGATGTGGGTAAATTGGTAAAATGCAGAATAGAAGATATAGAAAGACAGGAAATATGGGGAAGTCTAGAAAATATGAAATCATTACAAATTTACAAACAAATAAAAAGAAAAGGGGGATGAGAAGCATACGTAGATTACTATAATAGGCAAGAGAGAGAAGGGCTAGCTTAGATGACAACAGGAACAATATTTCTAAAAGGGATAAGAGGTAGGGAAGAGGGAATTTGTGAATTGTTTGGGGAAAAAGAAAGCATAGAACAATATGTAGCAGATGCGAGGAGGTTGCAATGTGGAGAAGAAAGTTTTGGAAGGAAAAATGGAAATAAGTAGAGAAGAGGATAGTAGCTGTAAAAATGTTAACGGGAAAGGAGGAAAAGAAGGTAAGAAGTATTGGTGAGTTATTGCAGAAAGTAAAAGAAAAATGGGCCAGAAATATAAAGAATATAAGAAAGGACGATGATGGGGAGGAAAGGCACTAATTAAGTAACAAGGAGGCATGGAGGTTAAGAGGAACCTGGCAGAGCAGAAGGTTGTGTGTGTGTGTGTGTGTGTGTGTGTGTGTGTGTGTGTGTGTGTGTGTGTGTGTGTGTGTGTGTGTGTGTGTGTGTGTGTGTGTGTGTGATTTCCTCCAACGTTAAGTCATATAGGACGATAAATGAAATTGGTGAAATGAAGCTCAAATGTGTCCAGGGTCCATGGAGTCTAGAGCTACCCAACATTCGTTTTCCAGAATAGGGAAAACCCCGGAAAAAACCTTATCCAGGTAAGTCACCCTGACTGAGATTCGAACTCGGGACCTTTGAACATGAGGCAGACACGCTACCATCTACGCTACCGAAGCGGGCGTATGTGGTGATGGTGCCATGGATGTGTCCCATGTGCGTTCCTGGATGCGACAGTTCAATGAAGACAGAACATCGTGTGACAACAATCCAAGACAGTCTCGGCCTCGCACCAGCCGGTCTGACGACATGATCCAGCGAGTGGAGAACGTTGTTTTAGAGGATCACCGATTAGCAATAGTAATAGTAATAATTCATTTCCTTTTACATCAACAAATGGAAATACAAAATCAAGATTACAATTATAAAATCCATTCTGAAATATGCCATATATTCCTAAATCCTGAAAATCCTATCATGTTATCATGTTGTCCACCATTGAATAGTAATTCAGTCCCCATACACCTAACCCTAGGTTTTTGTGTATTGAAGGCCCTCTGCTCCTTTTTACACTTTCTGCCATTTCACCTATCTCACTCTACATTTTTCTCTTAATTGTTCTTAGCCATCTCTCTTTAACTTTCCCTAAATAATTCCCTATATTTCTCCTGTTCTTTTCTCCTTTTACTGACAACATTTTTCTAATTACTACTTCACCCCCCAAATTGTCCCATTTACGTAGCCAGGCCTGCTCTCTACAATTTAATATACAATGGAAATCTGCATTCTCTACTCCCCACAATGGACATTTATCTAGCTCCCTCTCTTGACCTATCCTTTCAATTTCTCACTCATGTTCTCGCCCAAACAAAACCTTCTCGCCCTAACTTACTACATATATCTACACTCCTGGAAATTGAAATAAGAACACGGTGAATTCATTGTCCCAGGAAGGGGAAACTTTATTGACACATTCCTGGGGTCAGATACATCACATGATCACAATGACAGAACCATAGGCACATAGACACAGGCAACAGAGCATGCACAATGTCGGCACTAGTACCGTGTATGTCCACCTTTCGGAGCAATGCAGGTTGCTATTCTCCCATGGAGACGATCGTAGAGATGCTGGATGTAGTCCTGTGGATCCGCTTGCATGCCATTTCCAGCTGGCGCCCCAGCTGGACCAGCGTTCGTGCTGGACGTGCAGACCGCGTAAGACGACGTTTCATCCAGTCCCAAACATGCTCAATGGGGGACAGATCCGGAGATCTTGCTGGCCAGGGTAGTTGACTTACACCTTCTAGAGCACGTTGGGTGGCATGGGATACATGCGGACGTGCATTGTCCTGTTGGAACAGCAAGTTCCCTTGCCGGTCTAGGAATGCTAGAACGATGGGTTCGATGACGGTTTGGATGTACCGTGCACTATTCAGTGTCCCCTCAACGATCACCAGAGGTGTACGGCCAGTGTAGCAGATCGCTCCCCACACCATGATGCCGGGTGTTGGCCCTGTGTGCCTCAGTCGTATGCAGTCCTGATTGTGTCGCTCACCTGCACGGCGCCAAACACGCATACGACCATCATTGGCACCAAGGCAGAAGCGACTGTCATCGCTGAAGACGACACGTCTCCATTCGTCCCTCCATTCACGCCTGTCGCGACACCACTGGAGGCGGGCTGCACGATGTTGGGGCGTGAGTGGAAGATGGCCTAACGGTGCGCGGGACCGTAGCCCAGCTTCATGGAGACGGTTGCGAATGGTCCTCGCCGATACCCCAGGAGCAACAGTGTGCCTAATTTGCTGGGAAGTGGCGGTGCAGTCCCTTTCGGCACTGCGTAGGATCCGATGGTCTTGGCGTGCATCCGTGCGCCGCTGCGGTCCGGTCCCAGGTCGACGGGCACGTGCACCTTCCGCCGACCACTGGCGACAACATCGATGTACTGTGGAGACCTCACGCCCCACGTGCTGAGCAATTCGGCGGTACGTCCACCCGGCCTCCCGCATGCCCACTATACGCCCTCGCTCAAAGTCTGTCAACTGCACATACGGTTCACGTCCACGCTGTCGCGGCATGCTACCAGTGTTAAAGACTGCGATGGAGCTCCGTATGCCACGGCAAACTGGCTGACACTGACGGTGGCGGCGCCCAAACGCTGCGCAGCTAGCGCCATTCGACGGCCAACACCGCGGTTCCTGGTGTGTCCGCTGTGCCGTGCGTGTGATCATTGTTTTTACAGCCCTCTCGCAGTACCCGGAGCAAGTATGGTGGGTCTGACACACCGGCGTCAATGTGTTCTTATTTCCATTTCCAGGAGTGTATATATCCTTCCCTCCCCCAGGTTGTTGTTATTTCTCTATATAACCTCAGTGAGCTTTTGTCACTTGTATTGGCGAAAATGTCTTGTCTGTCAATATCTTCTAATCTTAGCTTAACCTCTTTCCAGAAGCCTCTATACCCATACTCTGCATTTATCCAAGAATGGCCTATACCTATCTGCTTCAATACGTCATTCATTTTATGTGCCCAAGACCCACCCCGGTTACTTCTCTTTTGAATATGAAAACATTCTTTAATTATATTGCCATCTTCCAAGTTAGTGATTCTGTATAAATATTTCATTGCTCTCGACAAGATTTTAATTTTAGTAGAATGCCTGCCTACTCCTAATTGTGCTGCCCCATTAGGTGATGCTATCGGTAATCCCAATATATATTTACAAAAGGATCACCGATTAGCATTTTCAGACCTTCATGCAGGATTGTGTGCACATATCCCACGTAAATGCCAATTTTGGAGGCGATGTCTGCAACTGTTTGGTTTGTTGTCACAGATGTTCTGCCTTCATTGAACTGCCGCACCCAGAAACGCACATTAGACACATCCATGGTACCATCACCACATACCTCACTCAACTGGCGATGAACTTCAATAGATGTCACACCACGAAAATGGAGAAAACGAATGATTACACGCTGTTCTTGCAATGAAAACGTCACCATTTTAAGTATCAAAAACAGTCCTCTCATCACTGCCATTAGAGTTCTATGCACTGTATAGTGCTGTCATCTCTGTCACGCATTCACAAAGAGTCCATCTGTATTTAAAAAGAAAACAGAAGTTCCTATGTGGTCCAAGTTCCGAAAAAACACACCACTTATGATCAAAACGTAAAATATAGATGTGCAGTCCTAGAGTCAGAACAGTCTTAGATTTATAATAACGTTAATTTCAACAATAATGATGGGCTACATATGTAACCAGGCAAGTATTAGAGGTTAAAAAACCTCAATAAATTGGCAGAACACTCCAGTGCTAATGATACGCCACTTCCTCGTTAGATGTGAAAATACCGCCTCTGGGTTTCGGTTTGTGAACAGCGCCATTAAAGTTTACGGTTGGCAAAGGAATTTGCGTGAGTTATAAACATTTTTACGATGGGTTCCCAGCTTGAAAATAAGGATTTGGCAGGTCATCGGGTTCACACCAAGAATACAACCTGCCAAAATCCACTCAAGCGGTTGCGCAAATTCGCAGCTGCAGATGCTACTAAAAGCTCCAAGCAAAGGAAATAATACAGTGCTATTTCACTCTACAACAGCAGCTGCAATTGAGACCCAGACATTGTCTATTTAATTTTTTACAGTGAAGTCATAAAGAATGTCATTTCACACAATCTCCGAATTTGACATGCTAAACTGAAATGATCTTCCTTACGAAGTCTTGTAGAAACAGCTCAAATTTTCCAAAAGCGTATCGTTTTCATAGATTATGTTTGAGGCCATTTGTACGAGGGTGGGTCAAAAAGTAATGTCTCCTATGTTTTCTTCTCTTTTAATTGCTAAGAAAAGGTACAAAAGGTACAAAAATTATGGTCTTTAAAACAATAATACAACCAATTCTATTATATGGAGCAGAGAGCTGGATTCTCCTACAGAAACAAGAAAGCAAAGTAACAGCTATGGAAATGAGATATTTAAGACGAGCTGTGGGGAAGACAAGAAGAGATATGATTAGAAGTGTAACAATAAGGGAAGAGTTGGGTACACACTCCGTTAAAGAAATATTGGAAAAAAGACAACTTAAATGGTATGGACATGTACTCCGCATATCAGAAGAAAGAAAACCCAAACAATATTTAGAAGCAAGAGCAGAAGGTAAAAGAATTAGGGGAAAGCCACGCATGTTGTATTAGGAATACATTGAGAAGTTGGGGAAGGATAGAGGGAAAACCATGACAGAAATGAACAGAATGATAACGGACCGAGAAAAGTGGAGGAAATGGGTAGAAGAGGCTTGTACTCCACGCTTAAGAGCACAAAGGAGTTAGAGAAAGAAGAAGAATTGCCAAGAAAATTCAATCCAATTTACACATCTTGAAAACTACAATATTAACGCTTAATTTGTCACTCTTCAATATAATCTCCGACCTTTTCCACGGTTTTGGTCCAGCTTTTAACTAGGGCATGTATTACAGTGTGGTAAAACACACGGTCTTGCTTCCTAAGCCATTGACGCACGGACGTTTTCACAGCCTCCTCATCTTCAAAATGAATCCCACGATAAGCTTCCTTTAGTGGCCCGAATAGATGGAAGTCTGATGGTGCCAGGTCAGCACTGTATGGGGGGTGAGGTAAGTGAAACTGAGGATCTACTCCCATTAGTCCTGGACCTGTAGGACCAGAACCCGGGCATCTCGGGGTCATTTTACCGTAGGACAGTACCTATTTTAAAAACTGCCTCCCCCCCCCCCCCCCGCTGCACACGGCAGACAGGACGGAAGTGGATACGCCACTTACGCGCCGGTCCTTAAGGGTATGTATGACTGAAATTTTCAAATTCTGAACTAATAATGCTAGCTTTTTCAAATTTACACCATAGGTGTAGTATAATGTAAACATATTACAACCTAAATTTAAACCATTTTTCTGCAGCAGTTTAGAAATTATGATAAATGTTGTATGTTTTTGTCACGTCACTAAAAAAGTCCCTTGCGACAAAATATTTTGAATTTTGGTCTAATATTTTAACCCTATGTTCATAATACACATACTTTTTGAAATTGCTCTGGGTTTTTCTGTGTCTCCTTTAGTTTAGGTCACAAAAACTTTTTAATTTACAAATACTCCTTTTTTGTCTAAAAAACTGTAAGTTTTATGTTTGAAAATTAAAAATATATGCTTATATACATTTCACAATAAAACCTAGGGCAATTTCCATTCCTCGTGATATTCTGAACCTGTGTAGGAAATTTCATGAATGTAGTACAAAAACTGCATCGCAAGGAGCATTTTACAGGAAGAAAAATGCTGAAAATATGAACATTGAGAAAACAGCGATTAAAGATTTGATTGCATAACTCACATTAAAATCCACCAGGCTGATAGGTTGGACCCTCAGATTTCTTTTTCCTCTCCTCTGTTGCTGCTTTTTCCACCTTTTTGTTCTTTAGATGTTGCTTTTCTTCTGCACAACTTCGCTTCTTGCTTTGCAGGATACGAGTCTGATCTCGCTGCACTGAAGTTTTCCTTGCTGAGTCTACTACACTTTCACCTCTGATATTTTGCTGCAGCTCCAATGACTTAAGACTACCCATGTTAAACTCACTGATGCCTTTAGTAACAGCAAGATCCAATTTTTGTTTTGATATGAAAACTTCCTTTGGGCACTTATTCCATATGACATGATGCAAAGATTCATTGGCATTCTGTGTTTTTCCTGTTTTGCACCTCTCTAGTAATGTTGTAGAAGCCAGCCTCTGATATATTAGCAACATTTTAGGAACTATTTTGTCTAAAAGCCTTATTTTTCTTTTCTTGAATTGAAAATTTAAGAACGGAAAACAGACAAAGAATGTGGATGTAGGCAAAAGAGGGCGTGACTCTGACAGGGTTTAAAGGCCACCAACATTTAAATAAGCATTTAAAAATGGCGTCCGGAGGCAAATTATGCATTTTTCACATTCGGGAATGTCTAAATTATTTTATAGAATTAAAATAAAAAAGTCGTTATTTTCACGATTTTCATGAAATTTCAGTCATACATACCCTTAATGAACCAGCTACCAAAAAAACTTGGTAGGGCCGCCGGTGATCTAGCACACCAGCTACTAGCTCTGTAGGCTAGCACCCGGGACTTATGAGGCAACCATCTACCCCCTCCGGGCGGCCAGTAGCCTGGCCGGAGGTACCCAATTGCCCGTGGGTGGCGGGAACACACTGCCCCCTCGAGTCCAACCCAATCCGAACAGCTCCCAGAGGGAGGGGCTTGAATTTTAGGCCCGAGGTTCCTCTAGTAACGTCAGAGGTACCACGAGTGCTAAGGGTCCGCAGCGCCCGCACCTTGGCAGCTGAAAGGGACGAATCCCTCCCCCTACGGGGGGGTGAGGTAAGACTTGCCATCCCAATTCCTCAATTTCTGCAGTGGTGTAACGGCTGGTGTGTGGTCTTTCATCGTCATGCAAAAGAAGAACATCCGACATAGTTTTTGTTGGGCGAACTCGTCGAATACGTGCCTTCAGCTCTTTGAGAGTTCTGACGTATTGGACAGAATTTATTGTGCATCCCTGCTCCAAAATATCAATCATAAGCACACCCTCTGCATCCCAAAACACTGTCGCCATAACTTTCCCTGCAAACTGCTGAGTTTTGAATTTTCTTTTTTCTTCGATGAAGTTGTGTGATGCCATTCCATTGACTGCCTCTTTGATTCAGGTTCAAGAAAATGAACCTACGTTTCGTCTCCAGTAACAATTTTTTACAGAAACTCCTCTCCCTCCAAATTGAAGCGCTGCAAGTGTTCGGAAGCTATTGTTTTCCTTGTTTCTTTGTTTTGGGCGGTTAACATTCTTGGTACCCAACGTGAACAAACTTTTGAGTAACCCACTTGTTAAATTATCGTCATCACACTGTCCTTACTGAGGGAGGTAATGCGACGCAATTCAACTGTTGTTACCCGGCGATCACCACGAATGATATTATCGACTCGCAGAATGTTGAATGGAGTCACTACAGTCCCCGGCCTGCCTCTTCGCCTTTCATCTGCCAATGGTGTTCACTACTGGAACATGTCACTCTGCCAGAAGGTACCACATTTTATGACACAATGACATATGGAAGTAAGGTAGAAGATGACGTAGTAGAGATGGAGTGATGTTTTGATGACAATGTTGTATGTCAATCCATGAAGTACATACTGGATTAGTACATAGTAGAGATGTATCGGTGCATGTCCATGGCTACATATTATAATATTGTATAATGGAAAAACTCTAACATTAAGAATCAGAAGCTGTTAAGTCAAGTGACTTAACAACCTTTCATCCATTTTATATTAAAAGTTGTTAAGTCCTAATAATAAAATATCCTTTCACAAATGCTACATATGTCAAACCGTGAGAACCACTTCAACACAGTACTGTGTACCTCCAAATGGAGCCATCACAAAATTCTTTCATTTGTATTACTATTTTGGTACTTAAAATTACTTTCGAAAGCTTTGAGCAGCTCTCCTGCACAATTTTGAGACAGTGACTTAACAACTTCTGCTTCTGACCGCTTCAATTATTTCTCTGTGCAGTATATGTACAAACCTGGCACCTGTTGAACAGGCGTACAGTAGAATTAAGAGAAAACTTATCAATAATTCGCCGAGCCTATGGGATTTGTTATATAAAATTTATCCTGAAGTATTCTCCATGATAATGATCTTATGGATTTAGATTTGGATAGTGAGTCAGTTATTCTTTCATTAAAAATACGCTGTAGGCAAGGAATCCATTATCTTATACTTTTCCACCCACAAGAAGTAAAAAAATAAATACATAAAGATGTAGAGCTTATTAAGGGATGCAAATTTGCCAAATAAAAATGTCCCGAGACATTCTTTGTTATTCCTTTGTATTCGCAAATACTTATATCTTCTCCAGAGATAAGTCACCATTCTTTTGTTTTCGTGATCATACAAAGACCATGGAATGTTAAACTCCTCACGTAGCAATCTCCTTTTAAAAATTGTCTCTCTCTCTATAGATTATACTCCATCGAAGTGTGTAAATTTGAATGTAACGTTTATCAGGGATAAAAAGAGCAAATACTCGTAGATACATACGATATCGTACTTTTATAAAAGAATGAGATTTAAGAGCTGAGTAAATACTTTGCAGAATTAACTTACCAGTGCCAACCCCCTTAGGATCTCCCAAACCTTCTTGCATTGAGTACCTACTACATAGAAATTCAAACACTTTCATAATCAACAATCCAATATTTGTATATGCTCTATTGGTTTATAAGAAAATTGTTTGCTAAATACTTCCAATTATTGGCAACTTAAAAGCTTAATTCAAACACATATATTTCTTCAATTTCTCATCTATTTACTTACATTTATAACGAAAATAGGAATTATTCTTGGATAAAGTCAACTTGAAAAATTCAAAGTCATGGATGGGATTTGAACCACAGATCTTCTGGTTTCCGTCCAGTCGCTCTAAGCTATTGAGCTACCATGGCCAACGTGCCGTCCTGACATTAAATTCTCCAATTGGCTCTCGGTTGAGAGAGCCCCTAGAAAATACGTAAATACTTAACTTGATTAACAGGCTGTATAGATCTGTACAGCAAGCGTCAGATAAGCCTACCGCTACAGCCTGCATCCCGTTTACCGGCAATCTATCCGGCAGAATCAGCAGAATTCTCGCTAAATAGAACATCAGGACCATCCACAAGCCACCTCCGAAGATTAAACATCTGTTGAGACCAGTGAAAGGCAAACTGAACTCCCAAGTTCCGGGAGTGTACCGCATTCCCTGTGAATGTGGGACACCGTGTATAGGACAAAGCAGAAGGCCCATAGCTACTAGAATCATCGAAAATGAACGGAACATTCGTTTAATGCAACCTGAGAAGTCTGGACTGCCAGAGCATTGTTTTGGTAACGACCATAGAGCCAATTTTCGGGGGACGACCATCTTGGCAAAATGCAACAGTTACTGGGAGCGGAGAATTAAGGAGGCTTTGGCCATTTCCTCCGACAGGAACACATTTAATCGTGATACTGGATTTCAGTTCAGCTCCTTGCCCGCCTTGGTAGCGTGGTGGTAGCGTGTCAGCCTCACGTTCAAGAGGTCCCGAGTTCAATCTCGGTTAGGGTGAGTTTCTTGTATAAGGTTTTTTCTGGCGTTTTTCCCTTATTCTGAAAGGCGAATGTCGGGTAACTCTAATCTCTATGGACCCTGGATTCATTTGAGTATCATTTCATCCATTCCATTCATCGTCCGATGAGACTTAACTGGCCTTAAAATGTTAATCCGTCGACTTAAGAAGCACAGATCAATACAGCTTGATAATCAAGTTAAGCAGTTACGTTTCTTTGACCCAATTAATTTTCTATACCCACGTCATCTCCTGGCCTGGCATTTAATTTACTGAAAACAGTCTTTTGTTCAGTAATGCGAATTTTGATAGAGCTTTCTTTTGTTTATATTTGTGTTATATCCAGTGGTTCATTAAAGCAGGTTCTTAAAGCAGGTAAGAAGTATTGGTGAGTTCTTGCAGAAGGTAAAAGAAAAATGGGCAATAAATGTAAAGAAAATAAGAGAGGAAAATGAGGGGGAAGAATGGGGCTAATTAAGTAACAAGGAGGCATGAAGGTTAAGAGCTACCTGGCGGAGCAGAAGATCAGGGTGTCATGTAAGACAAGGTAGCAACAAGGTAAAGACAAATAAATGTAGCCTAAAGTTGTAAATTGTAAAATGTTGGAATATGCATAGTAAATAATTCATTCAATTCATTCATACAACAAAACGTGTAAATGTCTAACGAAGGTGTAAGTCGATTAACTAGAGATAGAAGAATAAATAATTTCTGTCATGTGAAAGCAGCCCAATGAATGTCCGAAAGCTCGCTCACTCCCATATTTTGTGCAGAACAAATAAACAGCACGGTTTGCATTCCTGGTTACGTAACAGACATGCCAACGAAAGCAAACGTCGTGGTGCATCGAACTGCTCGCAAAGCCTTCTGCTTACAAGTGACATTTACATCGCTTCCTTCACTAATCAGCTGATAGAAAGCGACTGTATGCAAATGCTGCTATCCCTGAACTGATTTGTCCAAGGTTCAATCAGAATAATCCACAAAGTACAAGTTCACAAGAGTGTGCTATAATCTGTGTTAGATTTTACTTCTGAATTTCGTGAAATACAACTTACATTCACTATTATCTTGTTCTTATGAAATCTTACGTAAGTAACAATCCTTGAATGTACTCGATATTCGCACGGACTTCAAACAATTTAGTTGATATCTTTGACAGCAAATTCTATAATGACATTATAATTAGATATTTATTTTCATGGTCTATGTACCTAAGCTTCTTTAAAGAGTACAGTGAGCAGTACTTGTATACCTTTCTCTATTTTGTGTAGTAAGAGTAAATTTTTCTCTGAGCCTTTAGCCAGAAAATTAAAGATAAAAATTTTTCATAGAAAAATCTGTAGATATACAAACAATAGACCTTCATAAATGTGCCTTGGATTTACTAACCCTCCAAACATGTATTTATCTTAGTATGGAATACAACACTTCCTCTATTTATTAAAGGTAAGCAGAACAAAACGTAAACTGGAGAGTCGTTTGAAATGTCCCATGTGTTAGAAACTTTTACATGAATATTGTTTTCTGATATGACTTAGCGGGCCATGTAATGACAATATAAAAAATAAATGTGTAATTTTGTAATTGGCTGTAGTAATAAATGTATTACGTATTGTGATGACGTGGCAGTAAATCGGCCAATCACAAAATTAATAGAGCAGTAACCATAGCATTGTATAATCCAGATTATACAATTAAATAATATATTACGAAATCGGAGTCATATAAACTCTCATTTCTGCCACTAAAGCTCCACACCTGAAAATAGATCTCATGACTTATTTAATAAAAATCTCGACCTGGATCTTCCAAACAGTCAACGTGCATCCTATGTGACAGAAGTGGAGAAAAACGCCAGAAATATTTCGACCGAACGTGTGGCTGATTAAGCTGGAGAATTATATCGCCACAAATATGTCGCCCGAACTTGGGGCTCGATTAAGATAGAGAGAGATTAAGCTGGAGAATTATATCGCCACAAATATGTCACCCAAACTTGGGGCTTGATTAAGATGGAGCGAGATTAAGCTGAAGAATTATATCGCCACAAATATGTCACCCAAACTTGGGGCTTGATTAAGATGGAGAGAGATTAAGCTGGAGAATTATATCACCACAAATATGTCGCCCGAACATGGGGCTCGATTAAGATGGAGCGAGATTAAGCTGGAGAATTATATCGCCACAAATATGTCGCCCAAACTTGGGGCTCGAATAACATGGAGACAGATTAAGCTGGAGAATTATATCGCCACAAATACGTCGCCCGAACTTAGGGCTCGATTAACATGGAGAGAGATTAAGCTGGAGAATTATATCGCCACAAATATGTCGCCCAAACTTGGGACTCGATTAACATGGAGAGAGATTAAGCTGGAGAATTATATCGCCACAAATATGTCGCCCGAACTTGGGGCTCGATTAAGATGGAGAGAGATTAAGCTGGAGAATTATATCGCCACAAATATGTCGCCTGAACTTAGGGCTTGATTAAGATGGAGAGAGAATAAGCTGAAGAATTATATCGCCACAAATATGTCGCCCGAACTTGGGGCTTGATTAAGATGGAGAGAGATTAAGCTGAAGAATTATATCGCCACAAATATGTCGCCCGAACTTGGGGCTTGATTAAGATGGAGAGAGATTAAGCTGGAGAATTATATCAACAAAAATATGTCGCCTGAACTTAGGGCTTGATTAAGATGGAGAGAGAATAAGCTGGAGAATTATATCGCCACAAATATGTCGCCCAAACTTGGGGCTTGATTAAGATGGAGAGAGATTAAGCTGAAGAATTATATCGCCACAAATATGTCGCCCGAACTTGGGGCTTGATTAAGATGGAGAGAGATTAACCTGAAGAATTATATCGCCACAAATATGTCGCCCGAACTTGGGACTCGATTAAGATGGAGAGAGATTAAGCTGGAGAATTATATCGCCACAAATATGTCGCCCGAACTTGGGACTCGATTAAGATGGAGGGAGATTAAGCTGGAGAATTATATCGCCACAAATATGCCGCCCGAACTTGGGACTCGATTAAGATGGAGGGAGATTAAGCTGGAGAATTATATCGCCACAAATATGTCGCCCGAACTTGGGACTCGATTAAGATGGAGGGAGATTAACCTGAAGAATTATATCGCCACAAATATGTCGCCCGAACTTGGGACTCGATTAAGATGGAGAGAGATTAACCTGAAGAATTATATCGCCACAAATATGTCGACTGAACTTGGGACTCGATTAAGATGGAGAGAGATTAAGCTGGAGAATTATATCGCCACAAATATGTCGCCCGAACTTGGGGCTCGATTAAGATGGAGGGAGATTAAGCTGGAGAATTATATCGCCACAAATATGCCGCCCGAACTTGGGACTCGATTAAGATGGAGGGAGATTAAGCTGGAGAATTATATCGCCACAAATATGTCGCCCGAACTTGGGACTCGATTAAGATGGAGAGAGATTAAGCTGAAGAATTATATCGCCACAAATATGTCGCCCGAACTTGGGGCTTGATTAAGATGGAGAGAGATTAAGCTGGAGAATTATATCAACACAAATATGTCGCCTGAACTTGGGGCTTGATTAAGATGGAGAGAGATTAAGCTGAAGAATTATATCGCCACAAATATGTCGCCCAAACTTGGGGCTTGATTAAGATGGAGAGAGATTAAGCTGAAGAATTATATCGCCACAAATATGTCGCCCAAACTTGGGGCTTGATTAAGATGGAGAGAGATTAAGCTGGAGAATTATATCAACACAAATATGTCGCCCGAACTTGGGGCTTGATTAAGATGGAGAGAGATTAAGCTGGAGAATTATATCGCCACAAATATGTCGCCCGAACTTGGGGCTTGATTAAGATGGAGAGAGATTAAGCTGGAGAATTATATCAACACAAATATGTCGCCTGAACTTAGGGCTTGATTAAGATGGAGAGAGATTAAGCTGGAGAATTATATCGCCACAAATATGTCGCCCGAACTTGGGGCTCGATTAAGATGGAGGGAGATTAAGCTGGAGAATTATATCAACACAAATATGCCGCCCGAACTTGGGACTCGATTAAGATGGAGAGAGATTAAGCTGGAGAATTATATCGCCACAAATATGTCGCCCGAACTTGGGGCTTGATTAAGATGGAGAGAGATTAAGCTGGAGAATTATATCAACACAAATATGTCGCCTGAACTTAGGGCTTGATTAAGATGGAGAGAGAATAAGCTGAAGAATTATATCGCCACAAATATGTCGCCCGAACTTGGGGCTTGATTAAGATGGAGAGAGATTAACCTGAAGAATTATATCGCCACAAATATGTCGCCCAAACTTAGGGCTTGATTAAGATGGAGAGAGATTAAGCTGAAGAATTATATCGCCACAAATATGTCGCCCGAACTTGGGGCTTGATTAACATGGAGAGAGATTAAGCTGGAAAATTATATCAACACAAATATGTCGCCTGAACTTGGGGCTTGATTAAGATGGAGAGAGATTAAGCTGAAGAATTATATCGCCACAAATATGTCACCCGAACTTGGGGCTTGATTAAGATGGAGAGAGATTAAGCTGAAGAATTATATCGCCACAAATATGTCGCCCGAACTTGGGGCTTGATTAAGATGGAGAGAGATTAAGCTGGAGAATTATATCAACACAAATATGTCGCCTGAACTTAGGGCTTGATTAAGATGGAGAGAGATTAAGCTGAAGAATTATATCGCCACAAATATGTCGCCCGAACTTGGGGCTTGATTAAGATGGAGAGAGATTAACCTGAAGAACTATATCGCCACAAATATGTCGCCCAAACTTGGGGCTTGATTAAGATGGAGAGAGATTAAGCTGAAGAATTATATCGCCACAAATATGTCGCCCGAACTTGGGGCTTGATTAAGATGGTTGGAGATTAACCTGAAGAATTATATCGCCACAAATATGTCGCCCGAACTTGGGGCTTGATTAAGATGGAGAGAGATTAACCTGAAGAATTATATCGCCACAAATATGTCGCCCGAACTTGGGGCTTGATTAAGATGGAGAGAGATGATGCTGAAGAATTATATCGCCACAAATATGTCGCCCGAACTTGGGGCTTGATTAAGATGGAGAGAGATTAACCTGAAGAATTATATCGCCACAAATATGTCGCCCGAACTTGGGGCTTGATTAAGATGGAGAGAGATTAACCTGAAGAATTATATCGCCACAAATATGTCGCCCGAACTTGGGGCTTGATTAAGATGGAGAGAGATTAAGCTGGAGAATTATATCAACACAAATATGTCGCCTGAACTTAGGGCTTGATTAAGATGGAGAGAGAATAAGCTGAAGAATTATTTCGCCACAAATATGTCGCCCGAACTTGGGGCTTGATTAAGATGGAGAGAGATTAAGCTGGAGAATTATATCAACAAAAATATGTCGCCCGAACTTGGGACTCGATTAAGATGGAGAGAGATTAAGCTGAAGAATTATATCGCCACAAATATGTCGCCCGAACTTGGGGCTTGATTAAGATGGAGAGAGATTAAGCTGGAGAATTATATCAACAAAAATATGTCGCCTGAACTTAGGGCTTGATTAAGATGGAGAGAGATTAAGCTGGAGAATTATATCGCCACAAATATGTCGCCCGAACTTGGGACTCGATTAAGATGGAGGGAGATTAAGCTGGAGAATTATATCGCCACAAATATGTCGCCCGAACTTGGGACTCGATTAAGATGGAGGCAGATTAAGCTGGAGAATTATATCGCCACAAATATGCCGCCCGAACTTGGGACTCGATTAAGATGGAGGGAGATTAAACTGGAGAATTATATCGCCACAAATATTTCGCCCGAACTTGGGACTCGATTAAGATGGAGGGAGATTAACCTGAAGAATTATATCGCCACAAATATGTCGCCCGAACTTGGGACTCGATTAAGATGGAGAGAGATTAACCTGAAGAATTATATCGCCACAAATATGTCGACTGAACTTGGGACTCGATTAAGATGGAGAGAGATTAAGCTGGAGAATTATATCGCCACAAATATGTCGCCCGAACTTGGGGCTCGATTAAGATGGAGAGAGATTAAGCTGGAGAATTATATCGCCACAAATATGCCGCCCGAACTTGGGACTCGATTAAGATGGAGGGAGATTAAGCTGGAGAATTATATCGCCACAAATATGTCGCCCGAACTTGGGACTCGATTAAGATGGAGGGAGATTAACCTGAAGAATTATATCGCCACAAATATGTCGCCCGAACTTGGGACTCGATTAAGATGGAGAGAGATTAAGCTGGAGAATTATATCGCCACAAATATGTTGCCCGAACTTGGGGCTCGATTAAGATGGAGAGAGATTAAGCTGGAGAATTATATCGCCACAAATATGTCGCCCGAACTTGGGGCTCGATTAAGATGGAGGGAGATTAAGCTGGAGAATTATATCAACACAAATATGCCGCCCGAACTTGGGACTCGATTAAGATGGAGGGAGATTAAGCTGGAGAATTATATCGCCACAAATATGCCGCCCGAACTTGGGACTCGATTAAGATGGAGGGAGATTAACCTGAAGAATTATATCGCCACAAATATGTTGCCCGAACTTGGGACTCGATTAAGATGGAGGGAGATTAAGCTGGAGAATTATATCGCCACAAATATGCCGCCCGAACTTGGGACTCGATTAAGATGGAGAGAGATTAACCTGAAGAATTATATCGCCACAAATATGTTGCCCGAACTTGGGGCTCGATTAAGATGAAGAGAGATTAAGCTGGAGAATTATATCGCCACAAATATGTCGCCCGAACTTGGGGCTCGATTAAGATGGAGGGAGATTAAGCTGGAGAATTATATCAACACAAATATGCCGCCCGAACTTGGGACTCGAT
Source organism: Mantis religiosa (assembly GCA_030765055.1). Classification (NCBI taxonomy): domain Eukaryota; kingdom Metazoa; phylum Arthropoda; class Insecta; order Mantodea; family Mantidae; genus Mantis; species Mantis religiosa. The sequence continues at coordinate 209,529,244 of CM060951.1, read as the reverse complement.
TAAGATGGAGGGAGATTAAGCTGGAGAATTATATCGCCACAAATATGCCGCCCGAACTTGGGACTCGATTAAGATGGAGGGAGATTAACCTGAAGAATTATATCGCCACAAATATGTCGTCCGAACTTGGGACTCGATTAAGATGGAGAGAGATTAACCTGAAGAATTATATCGCCACAAATATGTCGTCCGAACTTGGGACTCGATTAAGATGGAGAGAGATTAACCTGAAGAATTATATCGCCACAAATATGTCGCCCGAACTTGGGACTCGATTAAGATGGACGGAGATTAAGCTGGAGAATTATAACAGTAAGCTCCATGGACCCTAGGCCCATTTGAGCCTCATTTCACCCATTCCGTTCATCATCCGATATGACTTTAAAAAAGTTAAATGACACCGAAATTACCACAAAAAAGTGAATAGAGAAAGTCACGTGGATGGGACACTGATATTACTTTTTTTTCTATTGGGGTAATTGGATATTAAAATATAAATTTCCATTGAAATCTCAGTATGAAACTCTTTGGATGGAATGCAATACCTGTAGAGAAAGTGAAAATTGGAGAACATTTTGGTTACAGTTTAGCTAATGGTAGAAATGTCGGTACAAGCGACGACCTTGGCACGTTATAACGAGCGGTTGCCAGGTACATGAAGTGCGCCCGGGGCTTGGGTGTTAAATTTAATTTTTCGTGGAACCCCTAATCACTTGTTCCCAGCCTTGTGCAAGAATATTCGATAAAGAAGAGTGAGATGAGGCTCATATATTTAGTTTCCTGCTAATGTGAAAATGAAAATGATACGCGAATTAAATGATATTAGGAAATGGACGCAGGAAAAAGTCGCAGGAGGGACTGAAATTGTCAACTTTAACTGAGTTTAGACTGTTTCATTCCTTAATATCAATAACATTAGAAGTTTATAGCTGTAAAATAAACTACAAAAGAGTTGTTTGTATAGGCTAGCTTAGCTGAAACGGATGCAGTAATACCAAATTAATAGGCGTGGCATAAAAAAACACGATCGCCCAAAGAGACTGGGGTAGGGATAGTGTAAATGCAATAGCGAGTTGACTGCGGGTTCCGAAGTAAACAAATGAATGCTGGAAACCTGTCATGAGAGGCACAATGACCGTAGTGCATCTGTTGCTGCGCATTTTGTCTTAACAATGAAGTTCCCAGCATCTCCTTGGAAATGTAACAACAATGGTGAAGATAACACACCCTGGGTTATTAAGAGGTGTACGATGCAAATCTGTAGTTTTGTAGTTTTACGAGCATGAGTGTATGAATGGTGGACAGGATGTGGTGGTCCGAACCGAAACAAAAGAGCTGCGAAGATAAGAATCTATCAATGTCAGCTGTTCACAACTTACACAATGGTTAAGTGACTTGGTTGCATAACTAAGTATTAGCAACACTTAAGAAACAACTCAAGTGTTTACAAAATAAAAGGAAAGCACGAAACAAAGGAAGTTCGCTTTATTTGCCTTACGTGGGTCCATCCGTAAAAGTCAAGAAATTAAAACAAAACGTGTTTGAGGTTAGGGTTTTCCATGTCTAGACGGGCGAGCCCATTTGGGAGAATTTGCATTTCAGGTGTGGCTGCGTTGCTCTCACATGGCTTTCTCTACCAATTACTATATAAACATACTCACAAATATAACAATTTTTAACTTAAAACTTCACTTATCTTATAAGAAATTATCTTAATTTTCTTATAAACTGTCTGGGATCGCGATTTCATGTAAAACTTTTACACATCCTCAGCCGGAAACAACAAAGCTGTCGCCATCGTTACGAATGCTAGATGTTACTATGTTCTTGTTAGAAATATCAAAATCTGAAAATAAAACAAATTTAAAAACAGAATCGACTGCCGTTATTTCAAAATTCATTACGCGATGTTTGTTTTTAAACAAATATATTTTCCCAAACCATTAAATCTATCGGACCATTTAATTGTTTTAATAATTTAACACCTGGATTTATTTCATGGTTAAATGACAAAAAATGATCTGCCACGGCCGATTGATCAGTTTGTTTATACTTAATGTTACGAAAAAAAATTTCGTTCTGGTTTCTAAATTACGTTTTGTCTTTCCAATATAAACTTTATCACAGTCGAAACAATTAAACCGATAAATACCAGATTTTTTACTATCAGGAATTTTATCTTTTATAGGGAAATGCAATAACCTTTAATACTATATTTATTTTGAGGAACTATAGTTATACCAAACTCTTTAAAAATTTTTGGAAATGTTTATTAACCCAAGCGTAGTAAGTAAAGACTGATCACATTTTTTTGACAACGTACCTTTACTCATCCTCATAATTTTGATGGTCCTTCTCAAAATAGTCTCCCCTGAATGCGATGCACTTGTCCCAGCGTTTCTGCCAGTCTTCAAAGACATGCTGGAAAACATTTTTGACAGATCCTTCAAAAATCGCCTCTGCAGCCTTTACCATTGCTTCTGATTATGGCTAATGCCTCCCACGAAGTTGTTTCTTCGAAGTTAGGGAATAGAAAAATGTCACATGAGGCTAAATCTGGACTTTATGGAGGGCGAGGGATGCACTTCACGTTAATTTTTGCAAATATTCAGCAACAACATTGGCAATATGCGGCCGAGCATTATCGTGGTGTAGCATCCAGCCTGCTTCACGGAAATGTGGTCTTTTGCCCCTGATATGGACTTACAATATTTTCAGGAAATCTCTGTAATATTGTCCAGTTACTGATGTGTGTGCAGGTACAACATGCTGATAAACCATTCCATGAATATCAAAGAATGACATTACCATAACTTTCCCAGCAGAAGCAACCACTTTTGCTCTTTTGGGGGTTGATGATGAAGGAGATTTCCACACTGAGCTTTGCTGTTTGCTCTCAGGATCAAAATGATGTAGCCAAGTTTCATCAGCAGTGATTACGTTTGAAAGAAACTCCGGATCTTCTTCTAACATCAACTTTAACTGCATGTTACCTCTATTGCAGCGGTAGGCGATACGTGGTTCTCACAGGCCGGAACCAGCAGTACCATCAATGAAACTACTACGGCCTGTTTGCTTCACATTAAGCAAACAGAATATAATAAGATTGAACTTAAGTGCGAAAAATTATGACCGTAAAAAATTAAGATCATCCTTTATTGAAGAGACCTCGTAATACACAATTGGGAGATTACATTATACTATTTACATCTCAGAGAAAATGTTGGAAGTGTCCTCCACCAGCATCTATACATGTTTGTACTCGTCTCACCATATTCTCTCAAGTTTTATGGAGAGTATCCTCGCCAATGTTAGTTATTTCGGTTTGAATGGATTCCTTAAGAACATCAATTTTCCGTGGGCTATTCTTGTACACTCTATTTTTTAGATACCCCCACAAGAAAAAATCCGGTGAGTTTAGATCAGGGGGTCTGGGGGCCAAAGACCTTTTGAGATTATTCGATTATCAAAATAACTGGTTACAAGTTCTATGGTGTCATTAGATGTATGTCACGTTGCTCCATCTTGCTGGAAATAACCTTCTCTCAATACGATATCATCTCCGTAAAACGTGAGAGAATATGGTGAGACGAGCACAAACATGTATAGATGCTGGTGGAGTACAGTTCCAACATTTTCTCTGAGATGTAAATAGTGCAATGTAATCTTCCAATTGTGTATTATATTCTCCCAAAGTTACACTTGTGTTCTATTATTGGTTGAAAAGTTATGGCCTATTGGAATGGTTTAGATTTATATGGATCACATATGCATGATGGTGTTTTACAAAAGTAAATATTGCATACACTACTTTTTATCGAAAAAACTTCATTATTGTATAAACTTTAATTTTAGATTGTAATGAACAAAGTTTTATAAATAATATGTAAAACAAAGTTTTACGTGACTTAAATTTTCATTTTTGGAAAACTATTTTCTCAGACATTTAGCTGCATAGGGCCTTGAAAACCAATTTTGTAAATATGTTGAAGAAATCTGTGATAAAATGTTGATTCAAGTTTGCAAATAACAGCTACACTTAGGCACCATGGCACTTAGTGGAGAAGGGAGGTGAGAGGTTCGAATACCATCAGTACCGTCCACGTGACTGCGATTATATTCAGGTTTTCCTGAGTACTAATAACGACAACAATAATAAATTATAGCTGGGCTGTAAATTATGTTTATTATTGTGATTATGATTATAATTAATCGTGGATACAGCAGGTAGACAGTGAACATTCCTGAGCAGCGAACGCGCCTAAAACTGGAACAGAAATAACACCTTATTGCGCTGTACGACCTTTTGATTAAGTACGAAAGTATTTCGTCCTTGAGAGGTAAACTATGTATGTATGCACATGTAAGTAACGCATGCTAACGGCTCGGTTGTAGCGGTGCCGCTAATATCCATGACGTAGAGAGTGGCAGCACTGGTTCAGGAGCATCAACCTGCCTCATTGCTTTACACAAAACTATTGTACGGCACAACAATCGGACAGATGAACATCGAAACACCAGTAGGAAATGCTAAGAAACAAAACAGCTGAAACAATATGAACAATATGAAATGGAGAAACAGAATCTCCTCCTAAATGAAAAACTGCAAGGACTCCCCTTTAATACTCACTGGAAGAACTACAAAAGCAGAGAAAGGACCTTAAAAACACAAGAAGGATTTATGCAGAAATCCTATAACCTACAGAGAAAATACAACTTTGAAGACTAAAACAAAATTGAACATCTCCCACTTCCAATCTGCCCTCTATCATAACCTAAAATAAATAGCAGAGTAAACCTTCTGCAAAATATAGTCAAAAAGGGATGTAAGTGCAGAAACACTTAAAATGCTAGCTATAGAAACAGTTGAAACTTATTATCCACAAGACTCATGGTTACACATATACACAGACGGCTCCCTAATTGACAAAGAAAGTAATGCTGGAGCAGGAATACATAGTAAAATATTCAATTTTTACATCTGTTTGGGCACTAGCAACCCACTATGATGGAGAATTAGAAGCAATCAACACCTCGCTGAAACAACTCTTCAACCATGTGAACTCTTTCTCTAAAGCAAGTGAATCTAAGCGATTCTAAATCAGCACTTCAAGCCCTATCCTCACTGTACCCTAACAACAATAGAATACTTGAAATTTACAGTTCATTACAAATACTACAAGGTCTAAAAAAAGAAATACACTTCCAGTGGATTCCATCACACTGTGGAATTACAGGCAATGAAATAGCAGATTCCTTGGCAAAAAAGGAACACAAATAAATCAAAGCTCTCATTCCACACATCAAAACTGCATATAAACAATAGAATCAACTTATTCTGGAAAGAATAATGCAAAGAAAAAAGTACAGACAAGCAATGGAAAATTCTACAAGGAAATAAAATTCCCATCCCAGACTACCCAAGAAGCTGTACTGTTGCCATCTTCCGACTGATTACTGGTCACGACTGTTTGGCCGCTCAACTATACAGGATTAATATTTTTGAATCCCTGACCTGCACACTGTGTAGGGATCCAAACTCATTGATGGACGGAGATCATCTGCTCCAGTGTAGTGCCCTGACAAAAACAGATGGAGAACTGACAGCACAACTAGTCACACGTTATTGGGATATAGCAGTCTTCCACAAGCCCAATAAACCCAAACACCTCCCCGAAAGCTATCGTCCTATAAGTCTGTTGCCGACCCTTTTCAAGCTGTTTGAAAAAGTAATTCATCGCCGTCTTCTGTCTTACCTTAATCATAACCATGTTCTTCCGCCTTATCAATTTGGATTTCGTCACAAACATTCCACTACCCATCAGCTTTTACGATTAACTCAGTCAATTGTTCACGGCTTCGAGGCCCATCAGTATACCACGGTTGTCTTCCTTGATGTGGCACAGGCATTCGACAGGGTTTGGCATGATGGTTTGCTCCTTAAGCTCTACCGCATCGGTCTTCCTAATTACTTATCACATCTAATCCACAGTTTCCTCTACGACCGCAGCTTTTCAGTACGCATTGGTGGAAAGCTTTCATCCCCACGTAATATTACCGCAGGTGTCCCAAAGGGTTATATCTTGGCCCCGACTCTATTTAATATATATATTTCTGATATTCCTGACTTAGCTCTGACTTCTTTAGCTCTATACGCTGATGACACAGTACTATATTATTCTGATGTTAATCTCCAGCACGCACAACAAGTAGTACAGCTCTCTTTAGATCGCCTAACTCATTGGTTCAGCACTTGGCGGATCTCATTGAACCCTCAGAAAACCGAAGCTAAAATCTTCACTCTTCGCCGATATACTCCACTTACTCCGTTGTGTCTCTACAGGAACAATGTCCCTTGGCTCCCCACTACAACCCCCGTTAAATACATTGGAGTGCTTCTGGACTCTCGACTGACCTAGCGTGCTCATATCGATCGTCTTATATCACTGGCCTCCTGGCGACTTTCAAAACTCTCACCTCTATTGCATCGTCGTTCCAGCCTCGGCCTACAGTCTTCATTGTTACTCTACAAATCACTCGTTTGTCCGCTTATTACATATGCCTGCCAAGTGTGGGGGGCCGCACACACATGTCATCTGCGTCGTCTTCAGATCATACAGAATCGCTTCATGCGCATTGCTACCAGCGCTCCATGGTTCATTCCAATCAGCAGCTTCATCACGAACTATGGCTGTTACCTCTTCACGACTACATTCGCAGGATCGCTCGTCGTTTCTTTTCCACGCTGCAAGAAGTTCCAGGAGCTGTGCATTATAACATCGGCGTCCGCACGCGCCAGCCCTCACGCTTCAAGAGGAGACTACCACAGGACCTGCTTCTAAGTGATACATCTGATTCGAGTGATTATAGTGCTTGATATATATCTTACATCTCCAATATTGACATAATTTCTCAGAGAGTATTATTGGAGTTCAAACTTAATGTAGTTAGGGGGCGGCCTGTTAGCCTACCCCTGAGTGTTATTGTTCTTATTGTACTGTTACCCTCTTTTCATTCTGATCTGTAAAGCATCGTACTGCTGATCGATCAATAAAAAATTACAAAAAAAACGTTATTGGGAGGCCAGAAGGAAAATGGAAATTCTCCAACTCCATGAGCATTAGCAACCAACCAACCAACAAAACAGCTGTAACTCGAGACAGTGGCGACTCGTGTCGAAAAATGATAGCGTGCTGCGGGAAGATGTCCATGCAACTCACCTAGTTTCGAAAAATGAAGTCCATGCGCCGATGTTTCTTAATGGTATAAACAGAATTTCTACTTCCTTTCCCTTTTTGCTCAGTTTTTTAAATCGGATGTTGATCTCCCTAATATTTTTATACCAACCCTTTCTTCTAATGCTCTCCTTGAAAAGGAAGTTTTCAGTTCATTATTTATTGCTTAAAGTTTTCTAATATTAAATTACTGAATAAAGTGAATTTATAACAAGTTTCACACTCTCACACAAAATAAACAAACTGATATCAGCCACTAAATGGATCGTTTATTTCAGAAACCACCTAAGTGCGCATTTTTCAACTTTCGGAAAACTAAAAGAAAAAAAACATTGTTTTGCAGCTTAAGTATAGGTCCAGTGTCCTTCAAATATTTTTACCAAATCAAAAACATGCTATTGTGACTTTGTGGGTTCGTGAAATTAAAATTCCAATTGCACAAATCAAAAAATATTCTTTATTTCCACCGAATTACAGTCGGAACACTTGCCGATTACTCAGAATTACGTAATGCACACAATTACAATTCACCAGTTCGTCTGTCACAGGTCCACTGCTCGCTCACAGTTACGTACAACTCCTCTGATGCACATTCACAGTCTTTCGGTCCGTTAACTCACTTGGCGCTCCTCACGGCTGCTCGCCAAGAACTGAACTGACTCACCAACAGCAGCCCCCTTTTATAGGAATATCGCTGTTTCTGAAAGTCTCGCGATTCAGTGAATCACCGCAAAGGTTCCAGATGGCAGGGGGAGGGGAAAGAGACGCCAGTGATGTTTTTCCAACCATCCCTTCGTTAGCGCTATAAGACAAATGGATAGGCGTGGCCAAATGCTTCCCCTCTGGCCCTACTGCCAGCCGGCTCTATCGGGAGTTCCGACGTTCGGGTGACAATATTGAAATAACCTATTTTTATTTTATGTTTTCTTCCTTTAAGTTTTTGAGTCATAAACTTTTTAAAAAATTGCATTTAGATGGTTTCTGCAATAAATGAGTGTATCCAAAGTGATTTTTTGAAAATTATTATTGAAATTATGTCACACCATTATTTTTACCTATTTTGGTATTAAAGGTAAGTAACAGTCACACTTAAGTATTAAAAAGAGTGTTTTTATTAGGCCTAAATCGAAAAATACAAGTAAACTACACGCTACAGTATGTCTACGTACAAAGATCTGGCCTTATTCACTTATTCAGCTTCTGGCAACTCCTTGTCAGTTGTTGGCCATTGGATGATAGTATCATAGAAGGCTTCATCTCCAACAGTGTATTCTATCTATCCTTTTTTGTTGAATAGGACATTAAACCAAAAATCTCACTGTGCAAAACCCGATAAATTTTAAAATTTGTTATAGCCTACAAAAATGTTTAGCTAAAAGTACAATATAAACGTTTAAAATAACCTTGGTAAAATAAAAGTAAACATACTGTGACTTTGTGGGTTCGTGAAATTTAAAGTCCAATTGCACAAACTCAAAATGTTCTTTAATTCCACCGAATTACAGTTGGAACACTTGCCGATTACACAGAATTACGTAATGCACACAATTACGATTCGTCAATTCGTCTGTCACAGGTCCACTGCACGCTCACAATTACGTACAGCTTCTCTGATATACGTACACAGTCTTCCGGTCCGTTCACTCACTCGGCGCTCCTCACGGCTGCTCGCCAAGAACTGAACTCTTCTCCAGCCCGGCACGTCGCTTATATGAGATCAACTGACCTATCTAGAAGGTTCCGGGTTAGATGAAATATCCCGACTGTTCCAGACGTCAAAGGGAGGGGAAGGAGGCGGCCAGCGACCAGTGACACTTTCCTCACCATCCCCTTCAGTGAATGCCACAAGATAAATGGGTAGGCGTGGCCTGAATGCTTCCGTCTGGCCATACTGCCGGCCGGTTCTATCGGGAGTTCGGGTGACAATACCTTCCTCTAAGGATAAGTTTTCTCTGTTGGTAGTTCCGGAGGGCTGGCAGGTTTTGGCAATGTAAAGGTAGATGTTGTTATTCCTCCTATGAATTCGCTTGCTACCACTTTTCCTGGAGTATCCTTGTAGAGAAACTACTTGTACTCGGACACTTTGAATGGCTGCTTACTTTCCTGCCTGATGTTTCGTCCGAATTTGGCATTTTCTTATATGATTTGGGCCACCAATTTTTGAAACTGAGAACATCGTCTGGTGTAAGGTGATATACAGTAAATCGGCCAGACTTACTAGCTTTTAGCATGAGCTCTGCATATTCATCGGGAGTATACATCCTGTCCATCTTTCTCAAGAGACGCTTTATGCTTCCAAAATCTCTGTCACAGAGGAAAATGAGTGGCCACGTACAGGGTAGTTGTGAGTTACTGTCACAGCGAGTCACAAAACACATGATGTCATCAAGGCTGCCAACCGTCACGAGTGAAATTTACCGCAGAAAGAACCTAAGCGACGGTGCTTGTGTTCTTTCTGAAATAAACGGATTATTTTCAAGGCTGAAAATAGCATTGCTGATATGAAACATGTTATTTCTGCACTAAGAGATGTATTTATCTTTAAATTGTACAGTACCAGCAAAAACACACTTTATGATATTTTGTCTCTTACGTGATTTCTGAAATAAACGATTCAAATAATTTTACACAAAGGAATACTTGGATACAATGCAAACATGCGAATCACATTCACTTGTTACCGTCACGGGAATGGAGTATCGTTCCAACTTGATAGGTGCATCACAAACAATGTGCTCTGCGATTTAATAACAATTATGTATCATATTTCGTTTTACAATTATGCATGACTCTCGAGATAACCATATTTTTAAAAAAGTGAATTTCATGGGTACAACACCAGGGGTAAAACCAATGTAAATTTTCCTTGTTTTAGATTATCTACAACTCAGAATAGTTATGTTCTTTTTTTTTTTCATTTGCGTCCGCCCCAACGTTAAGTTATATCGGACGGTGAATGAATTGGGTGAAATGATGCTCAAATTAGTCCAGGGTCTATTCAGCTTAGAGTTACCCGACATTCGTCTTGAAGGATAAGGGAAAACCCCGGAAAAAACCTCATCTAGGTAACTCACTCTGACCGAGATTCAAACTCGGGACCTCTTGAACGTCAGGCAGACATGCTACCATCTACGCTACCAAGGTGGGCATAGTTATATGTATGTAGGTTTTTAATTATATAATCCCTTACTTGATAGTAAAAAAACACTTTCACATTAAATATTTTAAATCCAAAGTACATGCATGGTTGGTGAAGCATTCAATTTATTCCATTCAGGAATATTTTAATCACAAACCTTGTAACTTTAGTATTTAATGTTTATTTAACAAAGTATTTGTACGGCTACTTTATTCAGACATTGTTAAATGCCATCACTGCGCTTAAGGGGGGACGTACGACAAAATGTTAAAAAAAAAAATTAATTTTTTTATTATTTTGTAAAATAGTATATAGTGTTAGCTATCAAACGCCAAAATATTATGACTGTACGTGGTCTGTAGGTACCTTTAAAAAATTGAATGTCCTAGTGTTGCACAGTAGCAACAGACAGTCTTCCATCATCTGTCTTGGAATCTATAAAGCCCACCTACCAATTCTTAGCACACCCAGACTTGCTAAAAATGTCTCTATGGAGAGACACATAACCCAAATGAAAGCCTCAACAGTTTGATATGGAAAAGTTGTCCCACAACATCATTTGTGTCTTCCATAGTGCTGAAAACTGCTACATTTGATGCTGCAATAGTGTTTAATAATGGGAATGTTGGCAGAAAGAAAGTTATGCATCAGTTAGGGTATCAATCCGGTGTGTTTATGGAAACAATTTTGCACAACATTCGCATCGCCGGTGCAGAAAGAGCTATGGAATTAATGGAGAAAGAAGCAAGACAGAAGAGGAGTTAAAAAAAAAAGGCTGAAGAAGACCAGAATGAGGATATATACTTGATATGGGAAGTTCTGACTTAAAATTAAAAGGCAAACTTAACAATACTTATTGTATTTTAATTGCCTTTCCCCGTAACTTGCATTTTCTACAACTTCAACCCATTTTTCTCTCAAACTACTTCATCTACAGTGAGGCAATTTAGCACACAGCTTTCTGATGCCACAATGAACATTTTGTTGGTTCTAGAATTTAATATTAAGCTCCAGATGGAATGTGATGATACAAAATATATGAAATTATTTTAATTTTTAAAGGATGCATATGATTAACATTTTTTAAATTCTATACAGCTTCAATAAGAAATCTAAATCCAAAAACTTCGTTTTAATGTGTTTTAAAATAACATACCAAATTTAAAAAACATAGCATATGTGAATTTTGAAAAAAAAAATGGCTTAAGTTTGTAAATATCTCTGCATATAGAAAAAATATGTAGCATTAGTTATAAACAATGTAAAATTATTAAAAAAATTGTGCATATTAACTGTGTTATCTTAAATGAGTATACTAAGTTTCACTTCTCTAACCTGAAAACTTTGGTTGTTATGGCTATTTATGTAAGACCCCGAATATTTGCATACGTCCCCCCTTAAAGACAAATAAAACTACTACTATTACTAACAGTTGAGCATATTTTTCTGAAAATTCTAGTTTTCTTTTACCAGTCAGAGAAGGTAATATCTGCAATGTTATCTCTGGAGGGAAGCTTTTGGTGGAAAACAATACTTCCTATAGATAGGTAGTAAGGAAAGCTAAAATCTACATTCCCGTTGCAGCATTTTCTGATGTTCTGGACGTCTACAGAACCTCTTAGCTACAGGCTAGAGAAAGCATACTTGTTAGAAAGTGTATTGAACCCAGGTAACGCTGCATTTGAGATTGCTTCACTTGATGGCAATTTGTGTGAATTTTATGCAGCACGGTTCCTCCAGGAACATCCACTTGCAAGTCTCGTTCGTGTCAAGTTGCCATAGCACAGGAACCTCCAGAAGGATACGCCGTACAAGGAATAATTAAACACATTGCGCAACGACGTGTTATCGAACTCTTGGTCTGCGAAAATCAGCATCCAATAATTGCACAATATTACAGTAAAGTGGGTTTACATCAGTATTCCAGTCTGGGGCGTTTGTAGGCCGTCGTATGGACCTTCTGTCGCAGCGGAAGTTGTCTCATCTGCTCAACACACATACAACTCTCTTCTCTAAGACCTTTGTAGAAATTGCCTTATTGCGCATTTGCAGAAGAGCGAGAAGAAAAACTCATCTGAATACTACTCACATTATGTTTTATAATAAATAAGAGGCTGTTCAATAAAGTATGATGACAATTTTTACGGTCATAATTTTTCACACTAAAATTCAATCTTATTATATTCTGTTAGCTTAATGTGAAACAAACATGCCATAGCAGTTTCATTGTTGGAACTCCTTGTTCCCGCCTGTGAGAACTGCGCAAGTTCAGACATGTTCAGCATCGCCTACCGCTGCAATTAAGGTAACACGCGCGGGACAATATGCGGCTTTGAAATTCTGCTTTCACCTCAACAAATCTTCAGTTGAGGCCTATACGATGTTACAGGAGGCCTATGGAGAGTCTGTTCTTCCCTACAGCACAGCTCAAAGGTGGTTTAAAATGTTTAAAGAGGGGAAACAATCAATTTCAAAGGAAGGTGGAACCGGAGCTCCAGTTACTCCTGTTACGGAAGAAAACATCAATACCGCTGCTGCCATTGTGAGAGAGGATCGATGAATTACCTTAATATCACTTTCTGAAATACTGAACATTTCAATGGGTGCCACCCACACGTTGATGACAGAAACATTACACATGAGACGTGTTTGTGTGCGATGGGTTCCAAGACTGTTGACTCCCGAACAAAAGGACATTCGCATGTAGGTCTGCATGCAGTTAAAGTTGATGTTAGAGGAAGAACCGGAGTTTCTTTCAAACGTAATCACTGCTGATGAAACTTGGCTACATCATTTTGATTCTGAGAGCAAACAGCAAAGCTCAGTGTGGAAATTTCCTTCATCACCAACCCCCCAAAAAAGCAAAAGTAGTTTTTCTGCTGGGAAAGTTATGGTCATCTCATTCTTTGATATTCATGGAATGGATTATCAGCATATTGTACCTGCACACACATCAGTAACTGGACAATACTACAGGGATGTCCTGAAAGCATTGCAAGTCCATATCAGGTGCAAAAGACCACATTTCCATGAAGCAGGCTGGCTGCTGCACCACGATAATGCGCGTCCGCATTTTGCCAATGTTGTTGCTGAATATCTTGTAAAAATCAACGTGAAGTGCATCCCTCACCCTCCCTATAGTCCGGGTTTAGCCCCATGTGACGCTTTTCTATTCCCTAGCTTAAAGAAATGCCTTCGTGGGAGGCATTATCTATCATCACAAGCAGTGGTGAAGGCTGCGGAGGCGATTTTGAAGGATCTCTCAAAAAATGGTTTCCAGCATGTCTTTGAAGACTGGCAGAAATGTTGGGACAAGTGCATTGCCATCAGGGGAGACTATTTTGAGAAGGACCATAAAAATTATGAAGATGAGTAAAGGTACGTTGTCAAAAAAAAAAAAAAAAAATTGTGATAATTCTTTATTGAACAGCCCTCGCTCATATTTGTAGCAAAATTAACCAAGTGTATGAGACTGGACTGGACTACGCTGCGGAGTGGATTCGGCATGGAGGTCCAAACAGGTGTATTGTACCTGTGCTCCAAGTTGGGCAATCCGGGAGGAAGTATGAGGCGGGAGGAGTCAGAGAGCGTCTGATCCAAGGAGCCACGATAGTGCAGAGGACAGAGTCCTACACTTTACAAGTTGGAAACCTCCCTGGCAGGCATCCCACCCACCGTGTTCCTGAAACGGCCCACTAGGTCAGCTTGGAGACCGGAGACCGCCTACTGGAGGAGAAGATGTTCTAATAGGAGCATATCATCCCACCGAGACTCCCGCCGACACTTCTACCCTGAAAGAGATGAGATATGACGTGAAATGATAATGGAGATGAAACGGAGGGACAGAAAATTCGGGGCAAATAATTAACCTGTCAACCCGGGAAAACACCCGAAAAACCTCATGGGTCAGGCAGGCCGACCACGGGAATCGAAGCCAGGTCTCCCTAATACGAGCTACAAATGAAACCGCCTGGGCCATTCCTCTCCGTCCTTTATAAATAAGGGATACTTTGATCAGTATTTTTAGCTGATTCTCCTTTTTTTATAAATTTGTGTGTAAAGTGCTTTTCTAATTTTCTGCAAAATATAAGTTAATCAAAATCCTACTACAAAACTGCATATACTCCAAAAGGCACCAAAATACTAGAGAAGTTAAACTTTCAGAACGTTATATAAGGAAATCCAAATTTCTCTTTAAAAACTACTTCTATGTTTTATGCACATTACTTTCGCTTCTCATTCCTTCAGCAATTGTTCTTTCTTGCACAGTTTTAATCTTCTATCTACTACTATTAGACAAACATTTACAGGATATTTCAAGTGTAGGGGTTCTGCAATGACTTCTAAATTCCACCTCAAAAGGCATACAAAATATCTAAAAGTCCAAACCAATAATAAAAAATATTTCGAAGATCAGCAAGATTTCCTATAAATTGTATGTTATAATAGGATGCAAATTTTTAATGTAAGTTTTTGCTTTTCTCTTCTGAATGAATGTCATTCAGAAAGAAAAATAATTCGATGGTTATTTATATTAAATCCAAGTTATAAAGTTTATTTTCATTGTCTTAAGGGTTAATATTTGTGAAAATCCAAGGTTATGGTGCAGGATTTTCTTAAAAATGTCTGCAAGGTACTAAGCTTAAATGCCAAGCTAGTGTTCATCTGGTCTTCTGTTTATTTTTATTCTTTTTTTAAAAACAACTTTATAGTAGAACTCATAACACAGTGAAATCTCGGCGGGTGGAATACAATACACCCCCTACAGGTAACTGGCGGAGAAAGTAAAGTTACGTATTTGAAAAGAGTGTAGCTAGACAACTCTCACTTTCGCAGAGTACTATGGTGCTCTGGAAATAACATACCTCTCAATGTACAGCATTATTAAAGGACAAATCTATTACGCCACCAACCTTGCCCAAGTTTGATATGCATACATCTTATATAGAAGTACAAACTAACAATTGAAGAGAATCTATTTTAAGACCAATTAATTTAAAAGCCAATTTGGTATAAAACATATTTTCCAATTTAATAAGGAACACGAAACCCGAAATATTGTTTAAAAGCTATGAAAATTTGCAATTTTGTTTGTGAGAAACAAACTTTTTAAAACGTATAATCTGCAGCAAACGAACTTCTCTATACAGTCAAAAACTGTGGTAAAAAACAAAAAGATCAATTGCAGTAACACAAATGCGATAATTTTTCGACAATTTAGTTGAGGTTATTATTATTTCAAGAGCAAAGCTCAACTAATTGTGATTAACTAGCTAGTGAAAATATCCATGAGTGTGAAACTAAAATTAAACTATCATGGAACATTTGTAACACAATATTACTTCGCTTGATAGTAATACAAAAACTGTATTTACTGTGAACTTATCTAGTTTAGCGTCAGCCATATTTGTCAGTATTGTAGACAGTGATGCAGGCTGGTCCTAAGAAAACAAATGCAGGATTTTTTATGGAAACAAATATGAACCAGTTAACCAAGTTATGGATTATTGAGGTTAGGGAATACATTTAATAACAATTTTTGATTATGCAGCAGCTCTAATTAAAAACTCTTGCTCTTCTTTACATTTTCAGGGGATAATCTGTCTCCAGCTGTTACATCATACTATGTCCAACGAGAAAATAAATTACCGTAAACAAAGCACCGGTTTGTATCACTCCGCGTCCACGTGCGTTCGGAATGACAGTACTGTTACCGCTTCAAGTACGAGTATAATAACAATTTGTATTAATAATATTAATATGCATTTTCTACGCAAAGAACGCGTATTTATTCAAGCCAACTGCTTAATTACTTCGTTAAGTATAACATTAATATAAATTTTCGACACTAAAGGCACATTTCTCGAGCTAAGTATCACGTAGCACACTATTAATATCCATGAAAATTAACTGCTACTTACGTATTTTTCGTACTCTTTAACACAAGACTTGACCATTGCCAGCAATTTCGCCATAACATATCCCTCGTGGAAAATTATACTTTTACACTGTAACTATGTGTTGTTTTTTAATTTACGTCCTCCAACGTTGTCGGTGAATGAATTGTGTGAAATCATGCTCAAATGAGTCCAGGGTCCCAGGGTCCATGGAGGTTAGAGTTACCTGACATTCGTCTTAAAGGATAAGGGAAAACCCCGGAAAAACCTTATCCAAGTAACTCACCCTAACCGAGATTCGAACTCGAGACCTTTCGAACGTCAGGCAGACACGCTACCATCTACGCTACCGAGGCGGTCTAACCATGTTATGATATCACTTCTTGTTTGGTACGCGTTCTAACCTCACACTGTGGTAGGGGGCATTGTCCATCACAATAACGCTATTCGTTTGTAATTTGGAGAATTGATGAACTTTTCGGCGGATTGTTGACCTTACAAACCCGTCACAGACAACATCCAACACTGATGTGGCACGTGGTCTCTTCTTGCCGGGAGTTGGAACTTCACCGAATGTGGCTCTTTGCTTCCGTGCACTATAAATGCTGGAAACCGACACACCGGTAAACTCAAATGTTAACTTCACCACTTCATCGATAGCAAGTTCTAGAAATTTTTTGCTGAACTTTTTAAATACTTGCAATATTATTATCTTTTTACCACTTCGTAAAGACTTTCCGTGCACACCAGTTCCGCCATGTTTCACAACTGGATACGCCCGTTAGCTTCAATATGCGCGCGCAGCATGATTTACTTTAGTTACAAACTAACTTAACTATCTGTTAGTATATGTTTGAAAACGAACTCAGACTCCACACCTCAGTAGCAGTACTCTATCAAGGGACTATTTACACGGCGGAGTCATCATGGAAATTGTGAAGACGACGCGCTACGATCAACGGTCACGTGGTTTTGTTTATATCTACTTTATTCTCCCGGTGCAAGCAGTATAGCAACATACTACCATTTTTTAACGTGGAAGTGAAAAATGGAATTTACCCACACCAGCCCATGGGGCTGGTGACATAGGAGTCCCCGCCTCGGTGGAGTGCACCGATACGGAATACCTACTAAAAACCCTCCACTACCTAGGGCAGTAGCCCTGGCGATGATTTGCTGGTCCCGCATAAAGCACCCAGAATCATATGGTTGGTTAGTTCACCGATATGGTGTATTGGGGAGGGAGACGTCATGATCACAGGACCCTGACGCCCACCTTTCCATAATTGGTAGTCTTAGGCGATGTGCCGCGCGTTCAGGATGTAATCTGGAAATAATTCATAATCAGCTCCACACATAGTGCTTTCGTTACTAGAAGCCTAATCTCAGTCTCGTTGTCCCGGTGTACGAGTGTGTCAAGTTGTATCTATGCTACTGTACATCACATGCCGGTGACATAAAAGTCAGCCCGGGGGCGTCATCACTATTTGTATAGCATCCAGAGGTAACGTCAAGCTTAATTCGTGTATATAATAAATAATAATTAGTGGATTATGGAATTAATATATGCATCTTAGCCTTACAGCTGCGTCTGTCACTCGTGTCCATTAGTGTGCATATTGTCGTCATCAGTGCGCACATGGCGGGCACCTGCACCATGTTTGCTTTATAGTTATTGTAGTCATGGCCTACTAGACCTCGCAAAATATATTCGTATAAATTAAAAACAAATGTACTATGACAAAATACTATCAGAGTGGAGGTGCGCTACTGCCATTTGTTTATGACACTTTATCTGTCATTGGCTAAGGGAATATTTAACTTCTATTAAGAGTAGAATACTTTGGGTTACAGAAAATTCTGAGATTGGTCCCTTGAAGAACACAAACGTATACGATACATTTCCGTTATATTATATCTTTATTTGTTTATAAACACATAAAAATGTTGCCAATGCTGTACACATTATCCAAAATACCAGTAATTAATTTAACAAGACTAAAGAGATCTTAAGAGAAAGGTTCCATAAATTAGTTCACAATTCAAATCTTATTTTGGCTATTATTTGCTATCAATAATTCACAATCCATTCAATGGACAAAATTACTTTCAGAAACATTTGTTTATGAAAGCAGATTACATATAATAATATTAAATATGTCTAATAAAATATAATTAACATGGGGAATGTCGCTAAAAGTTTTAGGAATAACAAAACCTCCAGTGATATTTCTCGATTCTTTCACCATTAAAATATATACAAATATATCACAAAGTAAGTTCAATAAATAATTTATGCCTGCCCCTGTTGTATGACGGTGAATCACTATTTGTCACCATAAAATGCTGTCCTTGAAATGTTATTGGTTCTCCGCTATCTCGCCAGAAACAACTGACTAATCATAGTATTATAAATCTGACAAAGGTTATTGACAATTTCAAATTATAATAACTAATAACTCCAAAATGGTTCATACCACAGGAAAAGTTATTGGAAATAAGTTGGTGTTTTTAAAGAGATGTTTAACTCTTTTGAGTAAATAGGACTTCAGAGGTTATTTCCAGAAAATTGAAAGAAAACATCTCACGTCGCGTGTAAACATCTTAAGTATGTAGCATTGTCTTTTTAGATTCAGGGAGCCCTAAAACATATTTCCTGTAAAATCCCGATATCAAAATTCACTCAGATTTATGAGTATTAAATAGATTTCAGAAAAGTTTAGAGACCAACCCTTTGAAATATCTTAAACAAATGTTAGTTTCACCACAAGATCCATTTTTGAGAAAATAAAATAATAAAAATTGCTCTACGTAAAGGGAGAGTTTTGGTTTTGGGGTAGGTTTGTGTCGAGTATTTGTAAGGTTAACTTGAATGTCTAATTTTGTTTTTAAGTTTTTTTCATAACTTTTTCCTAAAACTATTTTTGTGAGGTAATTAATAAAAACCAATACTTTCTCTACCTACCAGAAGAAGGTAGCAGAGAAAGTAAAAATTATAACTTGGCTTTACTAATTTTTCAAAGTTGCGGAGGAATATTTCCTTATGTATCTGTGTATCGACTTTCCTTTGTTTGGTTAATGTATTTTCTTCGTATATATCGCAGATTTAACCTACACTTCCGGAATTACCAATAATATATATGGAGCTCCCATATGGTGGTTGAAGCTATCTAAATTTTGCATACATAGCTAGCAGTATCATCAGTAAAAGTCCCGCTATCCAGGACTCATCCTCATATGGGATAAAATCATCATCATCTTCTTCTTCTTCTATTTGTTTAGCCTGTTGAACAGGAATCTTCCAGTACGGCTGAAGTTCTTGGACATCCAGCTTCTTCTCAGGCACTGCACGTCGTACCGTAAACTCATGTTCCTGAATTCCGTAAGAATGGATATCCAAGTGCAAGAGGTATTCCTTACGTTGTCTCCTTATTTTTTCATTTTCCGCGATTTCTCTCTTTCTCAATGGTGAAACGTTGTCTGCAACGAAAGTATACCTAGAAGGATCAAAAATAGCTCCGTCGTTGACGTATTCCTGCTCTTCCATCTGGTACCTGGACTTTCGGGCTGATTTTGACTTCCTGTTCCGAGTTTTGTTTTTTATGGTGTAGCACACTTTGGTCATATTCCTTATTCCGCACCACATTCTGGTGTTCGTAGTCTTGGCTGGTGGTTTAGTTGTTGAGATGATCTCTAAGGAGAACTTAAGGAAGCACGAGCCAATCCACACAAAGTACATGTTGTTCTCGGGGTAGTCGCCAACGCAGCGCACACTGTACTCCTTGAAGGCGTATCCTATAGGCATGACGGCTGCACATCCCCAGTCGAACCTGAGAAACACACAGCTTAGATCAAATACTGCCAAATCTATACCAATACACGTGTGGTCTGCCTAAACATGTACCTCCGCCATTGTAAATGGCATTTTAGTGCCATCACGGAACTCTCAAAACTTGCATTAACACACATTCATTCCTCATGTCCATGTAAATAAATAAATTAAATAATTAAAACGGGTCAATGTATTTCCCAACATTCACATAAGGGGGGACGCACGAGAAAACGTTAAAAAATCGAATATATTTTTATTGTTTTGTAAAATAGTATATAGTGTTAGCTAACAAACACCAAAATATTATGACTGTACGTGGCCTCTTTGTACCTTTAAAAAATTAAATGCCCTAGTGTTGCATAGTAGCAACACATAGTCTTCCATCAGCTGTCTTGGAATCTATAAAGTCCACCTACCAATTCTTAGCACACCCAGACTTGCTAAACAATGTCTCTATGGAAAGACACAAACCCCAAATGAAACCCTCAACAGTTTGATATGGCAAAGGTGTCCCAAAACATCATTTATGTCTTCCATAGTGATGAAAGTTGCTACATTGATGCTGCAATAGTGTTTAATGATGGGGATGTTGGCAGAAAGAAAGTTATGCATCAGTTAGGGTATCAACCTGGTGTGTTTATGGAAACAATTTTGCAGAGTATCGACAACATTCGCATCGCTGGTGCAGAAAGAGCTATGAAATGAATGCAGGAAGAAGCAAGACAGATGAGGAATTTAAAAAGAAAGGCTGATGAAGACTAGAATGAGGATATAGACTATGGATATGGGAAGTTCTGACTTAAAATTAAAAGGCAAACTTAATAATACTTATTATATTTTTAATTGCCTTTCCCCGTATCTTGCATTTTCTACAACTTCAACCCATTTCTCTCTCAAACTACTTCATCTACAGTGATGCAATTTAGCACACAGCTTTCTTATGCCACAATGAACATTTTGTTGGTTCTAGAATTTAAGATTAAACTCCAGATGGAGTGTGATGATACAAAATATATGAAATTATTTTAATTTTTAAAGGATGCATATGATTAACATTTTTTTAATTCTATAAAGCTTCAATAAGAAATCTAAATCGAACAAATTAATTTTTAGTTTGTTTTAAAATAATATACCAAATTTCAGAAAGATAGCATATGTGAATTTTGAAAAAAAAAATGGGCTTAAATTTGTAAATATCTCTGCATATAGAAAAAATATGTAGCATTAGTTATAAACAATGGAAAATTATGAAAAAATTATGCATATAAACTGTATTATCCTAAATGAGTATACTAAGCTTCACTTCTCTAACTTGAAAACTTTGGATGTTATGGCTATTAATGTAAGACCCTGAGTATTTGCATACGTCCCCCCTTAAAGAAATTAACTGTCCCTGGTTGCAAATCCTGAACTAAATATATAAGCTGGAGGCCCAAATGACCTTGTTGTCGACGGGCCCTTAAAAACCACACTCACTCACTCACTATATAAGCTGGAGGGTACCTGCCAGGGCCATGCACACAAGGTGAAGACTGACCTCCCTCTAATGACCAGGAAGTTACCGAGCTGTCCCAAAGGAGCGTCCGGTGCCTCCATGGGGCTCTCCATACGGAAAGACCTAGAGACTAACAAGTCCTATGGACTCAACACGGGATGGAAGTAGATACGCCACTTACGCGCGCTACCGATTAACCTGGTCATTTAGCACACCTTCCATGAGGCGTGTCCGTAAAACATGTTCTCCAAGGCGCAGGAGCCATGAGGAACGCTATTACGCGAGATTTGGCAACACCGGCGTGTAGCTTGGTTTCACCCTTTCAAATCCCCACCACAACGAACCCATTGCAGCCATTGGTCTTGGCTGGGCAGCCGTTTGCGATGGAGCTTCCTATCACTTCCGTCGCCAAGTGCGAGTTGCATGCAGTGATCCTTTTTTGAGTGCCAAGGGCACTACCCCCACTGAAACTCATCGTCAGTTATGCGGAGTCTATGGGCCACAGTGTATGGACATCAAAAACGCGCGGAAGTGGGTCAGAGAGTTCAAAGAAGGACGTACAGATGTCCATGACGAACAGCGTTCTGGTAGGCCTTCGGTTTCAGCCGAAACAATTGCAAAAGTGGACCAAGAAATACTTAAAGATCGGCGTGTGACAGTTCGCGAGCTGTGAGCACTTATCCCTGAAGTCAGTAAGAATACGATTGACAAGATTTGGACCGAACATTTGCATTATCGCAGGGTGTGTGTGAGGAGGGTCCCCAAAATGCTCAAAATGCTCTGGTTTGGATGGGACAACCTCATCCATCCTCCATACAGTCCAGACTTAGCACTTAGTGATTATCATCTGTTTCAAGTGTTGAAGTCACACCTGGATGGAACACGTTTTCAGACTGACGATGATTTGAAAAACAAGGTTGAGCGCTACCTGCGCAACTTGGCGGGAGAGTGCTATGCTAAGGGTACACAAAACCTGCCACAGCGCATACAAAAATGAATCGATCGCATTGGAGATTACGTTGAAAAATAGCTGTAAGTTCCTACTTTCCATCGATATAACATTCATTGACAATAAGCATGTTTTCTATATTAAATAAAATTGGAGACATTATTTTACGGACACGCCTCGTACTAGCTATGCAGGCTAGTACGCGGGAATATATGGCTGCCCTCAACCCCGTCCGGAGACGTACCCGATCTCCCATGGGTATCGGGAACCACTGTCCCCTCGAGTTCAACCCAATCCGAACAACTTCCATTCAGTGAGGGGTTGGAATGTTCGGCCCGAGGTTCCTCTAGTAACCTCAGAGGTACCATGAGTGCTAGGGATCCGCAAAATCCTGAACTACAATCAACTTATACGGCCTTAATATAAGAACAGTTTAGTAGCATTCCAAGTCGAGACTTCGGTAAAAGCTATCTCAAAGATGTTGTCGCCAGGTACTGTTTTCCTGATGGTTGCCTCGCGTAGGTAAACGCTGAGATAGAGAGAAGCGGGGAAAGAAAGAGAAAGTGTCCAAGCCACGAACCCGTCCGCACTAGCGCTGACACTTGCGAGAGGGAAAGAGACAGAGAGACGTCTGGATAGTTCTCTCTTTCTCTCGCTGCGTCGTGAAACTTCGGCCGCTTTCGTGCGATCCAGTGCGTTCTAGAACAACGAGTGGAAGTATAAAAGAGCCGTAGCTAGTCAGGCGGAGCTAGGTCACAGTCGCGGAGAAAATATCTTCTCTTAGACCTGTCAGAGGTGGAGTCCCCGAAGGCTTGGTACTATCTCCCACACTGTTTAGTGTATACATGATAGACTTTCCAACTGAGCCGCGCGTCGAAATGGCACAGTATGCTGACGAGGTGCTGCTATTCTCCAAAGACAAGCACGTCCTCAGAGCCTTCAACCCGATACAAAGACAGCTCCGTTTCACACAAGTGTGGTGCCGGCGTTGGCGGATGTCCGTTAATCCAGACAAAGATCACGCCATACTATTCACTAAGCACCACACCCCCGTAGACTGTCCAAATTTCAACTTCAGAGTTCGAAGGATGGTATTCCACCAAATATCTGAGAGTTGAGTTAGACAGAGGTTTGACTTTTTGCCAACACATCAGGAAACTCTCGACAAGGGCTCAGGGAGCTATGGCTTCCTTGTACCCTATGCTGGGTTCTCGATCGATGCCAGTCCGTGTGAAGTTATATCTCACAGTCCCGTTGATGCTTTATGCCTGTGAGGTCTGGGACATGGCCGCCGATAGCTGGTTTGCATATCTTCAATGCGCTCAGAACGGAGGACTTAGGTCCATCTATTCAGTAGGCCAACCTTTTCCAGGAAGGTTGCTTCATGAAGCCTGATCACTTCCATACGTGGAGGATGAAATTCGGCGCTGGACTACAAAATTACACGCCAATTTACCATCACATACAAGTGCCCTGGTTAGGTCTCTTGGAGATTACGAGCAGCAAAATCTGAGCTCGTATATAATCAAACCAAGAGTTGTTCGGCCTCAAAATTATTCTAACTAAATCTAAATTTAAACTACTTTATCGCCAGGGCGCATTAGGCATAGCATCCTGTCTTCTTTAGAGGAGCAACCTACCACCTCAGTCTTTCTTCCATCATAAACCTTAAAAGTTCCATCCTAATAAAAGAAAATCCTTCCTGCGGTTAAATCCAATCCTGGGTGGGCACGCAGCAAAAATCTTCGGGCTGAACAGAGCCTGTCAGTACCTTCTGTGTGTGTGTTTTATCGTAGGGAAGGTGATCCGTCCCCTTCAGCTACCGTGGTGCGGGCGCTGTGGATCCCTAGCACTCGTTGTACCTCTGACGTTACTAGAGGAACCTCGGGCCGAACTGCCGAGCCCCTCCCGTAGGGGAATTGTTCGGATTGGGTTGGATTCGAGGGAAATGTAATGAAATGTGTAGTGTTTAACGCCCGCTTTTACTACATACGGCATCACAGACAACGACACTGATGATACACGAGATGAAGATGGAGCACCGGTGGAATGAGATGGCGGGGGAAACCGGAGATCCCGGAGAAAACCTGCCCAAGCGCCGTGTTGTCCACCACAAATCTCACTTTGCGGTCGCCTAGGATCGAACCCGGGCCGCCTTGATGAGAGCCAAGTGGTCCAACCACTGAGCCACGGCGCGGCCGGATTCGAGGGGACAGTGGTTCCCGATACCCGTGGGAGATCGGATACGTCTCCGGACGGGGTTGAAGGAAGGCATATATTCCCGCGTACTAGCCTGCATAGCTAGCAGAAGTTGTGCTAGATCACCAGGCGGCCACTCCAAGGTCGATCGGTAGCCTTGCCCTTTGGGGTTGGCGCGCGTACGTGTCGTATTCACTTCCACCCGTCTTGTGTTTTTGGACCAGATGGGGGGGGGCTTGTTAGTCTCTAGGTCTTGCTCTATGGAAAGCCCCACGGAGGCACCGAGGACAGCTCGGTAACTCCCTGGTCTTGAGAGGGGGGTCGGTCTCACTTTGTTCAGGCTGCCCTGGTAGATACCCTCGCATTATCTTTGTGTGTGTGTGTGTGTGTGTGTGTGTGTTGGGGCTAGTCAAGAACTGAGAACTGATAATCGTGTGTGTGCAGTCGTGTAGTGAATTCTATTATTTGTTTACGTGTGGTGAAGCAACGAGAGACTATGTTGGTGTATGTCACATCATCCTGCTGCTGTTAGGACTGTACAATGTGTGTTTCTACTGGAAATAAAGAACATTTTGAATTTCTGCAAACTAGATTTTTAATTTTACGTTTTAATGTATACACAAGCTTTAGGTGCAACTGATTTTTAGCTTTGGTGGTCAGAAAGGGAGAACAAATACGGGCATAACTTGAATACCTCTACGGCCCTGTTGCACAAAAATCGCTAACTGCAGTTCATTTATAATCGAAGATCAAAATTGAACTTAGTTTACGAACCTGCGTGGGTTGTAAAATGCTGATTGTAGTTCAGAAGAACGCCGTTCATTACTGATCCGAGATCACAAAAACAAATGCGGCAACATCGTCAAACATGTTGCACCTTTCGTGTTGTATAAAGGATTCGAGAATTATCGGAATTACTTGACTCTGTTTAATTTAAGTGCACAGAGTAGCCAATCTAGACATAACAACCAAGTAAATATTTCGCTTTATGGTTATTTGTCCTAGAAACAATGTTATTCTAAATAAACAGTATAAGAATTTACACCATATTGCAACAGTATTTATCAAAAGTTCGTCATTTTGCTTACTTTATCTCCAGTACATGCCCAATGTACATCTTTTTCATTTTCGTCTGTTTACAATACTGTGAGTTGGAAAATATAAACAAAAAATGGAAGTTAAAGCAAATGAGAAGATGCGTTCAGCTAACTTTAAATCTCGCATAACCCTTCTTGTTTCCCCCTTTTCCATAGGCATCCTGATGAAATGAGATCTAAAAGCTGCAATCTCTCTTGTAACTTTGTGTATTGTTCTAAACGCAGTCCCTTTATTTATATTAAATATACCCCCAATCACCATTTGGAAGATTACAGTTGCATAGAACCGTAATATGAGCAGGATCATAAATATTGGATTAAGTGCGCATTTCCTCAGGATTTGTGTTCTTAATTGTGCATGCTCCAGTTCAACTACACGCTTCGAAATCTCATTTTGAATTTTCTGTCATTTAGTTCTGAGATGGGATTTCCTCTATGTTGGAAAACACTAAACCTTTCAAATTGAAAATTCTAATTATCAGAGATATCAAAGTAATCTTAATTCTGAAAATAATACAAATGTATAGGTTATGAACACAAACAATGCATCTTTAACATACATTTGTGAAATAAAGAGGCTAATTATTTATGCAAGTAACCACAAAAAATGCTTTATTTACTATTTATTTAAAGCTGCACTACTTATTTCTTCTCAGAAACTATTTTGTAAATTCTGCACTTCAGCTGATCTAAGTTCAATCAAGTTAACTGGAGAAAATTCACCAGTTAGGTTTGATCTTGGATCAATGTTTATACAGCCAACATTTTAAGTTCAGTTTCACTGAAGATCATTTTCAGAAGCTTGAACTTAGATTAGCTTTTATGCAACCGGGGCTAGCTGTCTCGAAATAAATACACAAACTGCTGCCAACATAGTAATAACAAACACCGCCAAAGACTGACAAACAACAAACATCACACCAAAACACGCGAGACATAAGTTAATTAACAACCAGTGCATACATCAAATCCATACGACACTCCTAAGGTAAGTCAATTTTATCACAATTTTCCTCAGGGACAAGTTAGAGTATCGAAAGGCAAAACATAATAATGAGTTTCTCACCAGGCAAGTCTCTCTATCCAACCACGATTCACACACATTACAAGTTCTGGCATGAAGTCCTTGCAGCCGCTATCACACTCCAGCTGAGCTACAGGAAAGTCCACGTTCTGCTTCACTGCCAACATGTTCCTCCTGAACACCAGCATACTCACGGCTGCCAGGTTCATCTTGTCTCCTCTCTTAAAGAATTCACCGGAGTAATCTTCTTTAAATTTGTGCGATGAGAAAGGAGAGTAAAATTCTGAAACCAGACCATATGAAAGTTGAATAACTAACATGAATATGACTTTACGCATCGCTTTTGTACGTTTGAGATGTGATAAATCTTGTTACAGATAAAACAAACTATGATAATGTGTACGAAGACTATTTTCGATACTCTTTTGTCTTAATTTGCATACAATGCTACCAACTCCAAATTTAGGCTACACGTATCTTGTAATTTACCAGAAACTAATATTAGATGTTCTTTGGAGAAACTAACATCTCAATCATATGTGATGGTTGAAGTAAGGCTTTGGATTCTTAAAGAAATGTGTTAGATGTGAGATTTATTAACAAAACGAGAAATTACAGTTAGGTTAATTCAGTTGTTCCATTAAATAACCTCGTGAGATATAGAACAATAATGAATGGATCAATCAGTGGAGCCAGACTGAAAAATGCAATGCCATAGCCGGGATTTGAACCACGGATTTCCCGATCTTCGTCCGGTTGTTCTAAACTACTAAAAATCCATACTGAAATATGCCATATATTCCTAAATCCTGAAAATCCTATCATGTTATCATGTTGCCCACCATTGAATAGTAATTCAGCCCCCATACACCTAACCCTAGGTTTTTGTGTATTGGAGGTCCTCTGCTCCTTTTGCACCTTCTGCCATTTCACCTATCCCACTCTACATTTTTTCTCCTATTTGTTCTTAGCCATCTCTCTTTAACTTTCCCTAAATAATTCCCTATATTTCTCCTGTTCTTTTCTCCTTTTACTGACAACATTTTTCTAATTACTACTTCACCCCCCAAATTGTCTCATTTACGTAGCCAGGCCTGCTCTCTCCATATCTTTGTTTGACTACAATTTAATATACAATGGAAATCTGCATTCTCTTCTCCACACAATGGACATTTATCTAGCTCCCTCTCTTGACCTATACCTTTCAAGTTTCTCACTCATGTTCTCGCCCTACCTTACTACATATATCTATATCTCCTTCCCTCCCCCAGGTTGTTTTTATTTCTCTATATAATCTCACTTTTATTGGAAAAAATGTCTTGTCTGTCAATATCTTCTAATCTTAGCTTAACTTCTTTCCAACTACTATGATCGATCGGAAGTATAGCCACGGTGTTCCGCATATTTTTGAGTGTGTAGGATGAATCTCACCCAGGAAATGTTTTTAGCTTCCTTCCATCATCTGGATTACTCAGGAAGATGGCAATCCTAGGAGTTTCTGCAGAAGGGATAGCTAAAGCTCTTTCCGGGGACTCTTGAGATGAGACAGTTTCACTCCTTTGGCGTTTGGGTGGGATTGTTTTGATGGAGGGTGAGTTACAGGAAGTCGCTAAGGTATCAAAGCGATTTGGGGTGCTGGGGGTAGGGTCACCGTCCCGTTTAATCTGCTGATTGTGTTTCCTCTTTTGAATGACCTGTTGCCAGTCTGCAGTTGTAATTGACTGCTCGTGTTTACTTAAATAGACATTTAGAGCGTCAAGACGGGAGCGATGACTAACTGATTTCTTAAATTCAGAGGAGACTATTTTGGCATTATTCCCTTCAGCAGGCTTCACCTGTAGTTCCGGGAGTTTGTCTTCTACTACCTGGATGTATTGGAGACCATTTGTATCCATGCTAGTAGATTGGGTTCTGCGGAAGGATGCCTGACTATTGCGAAATCTAGAAACAGACTAATGTCGCCACCATCAAGGTAATAGGACAGCGCCTTCGTCCGGAAATCTTCTGAATATATGTTTGTAGAAAGTGTAGAAGAAGTATCCATGTCAGAATTAGTATCCATGTTGAGGGATGACAGATAATAGCCAATGGAGAGCCTCAATGGAACAGCAAATCAGAGCGCAGGGAAAGCCAATCAAAATGAAGAACTTTTATGCATGCAAAAAGGGCACACGTCCCTTTTTCTGTGTGAAGCGAGAAATGCTGTGATTCTTGTGGGAAAGTTACACAAAACACTGCACAGCACATGATATCGACACGCGAAACACTAGCGGCACAGAGCACTATCTGTACACAGCAGTTTTACAAATGCAACACTCCTACATTGCACTGAATATCACTTTGTGGTTGCAAGCACATTAAAGCACGTCCACACAGTCCAAAGTCTCGAAGAGAACTCCAATGATCTTTATGTTTCCCAGTAAACTACTACGGACTCTCACATACAATCAGGGGTGGCCGGTGAGGCATTGTATTGGAAGTGCCATAAATAAATGAATAAATAAACAAATAAGGGTTGTTAAAATATTAATATGTGTACCAATTTCGAACTATTTATGTAATCTTATCAAAAATCCATCCTATTTTACAACATACTGTACCAAACAGAACGTACAGGGAAACAGAAATAGATATGTATTACATCCGTACTCTTGTTACGCACAGGTGTAACGAGTACAGTAAAAGTTTGATAATAAAGTTCATGGAGAATATGATACGAAGCGTTCGTGTACGATTTCGCGACAGAGAGGCAGTTATCTTAAGTCCCGTGCTTTACTGCACTCTAGCGGATAAAGCGTAAGTTATGCGCCAGAGAAATCTCGGCACCACCTTCTCCCATAAGAAGCCGTCTACAAGCAGACATCCTAGCCCTTAACACAGACGCTTATGAGCGTAGATGGTGCCGTTCTGGAATCGGCGCCAAGCCACGGAAAACAACCAGGACATAGCGCTTGCGTTTAACACGAGGGAGCAGATACTCAAAAACAATCTTTTTTGCGCAATTCCTTTACACTTCTCTTTCTTTCGTTTTCATACAGATGGTGCCATGGCACAGCGGCACTACCTCAACAGCCGCCCCTGTATACAATGACACGCATCTTCGGGTGTGGCTCATAGTAGCTCAGTGGTTTAGAGCAACCGGACGGAGACCGGCAGATCCGTGGTTCAAATCCCGGCTATTACATTGCATTTTTCAGTCTAGCTCTACTCATTCAAACCTTAACCTACACACGGCTAGTGTGGAAGAAATGATCATTTCCAATAATGAATGGAGCTTTCCTTCTTACAGCTGTTGAAAGTTCCTCGCAGAATTTGGGACAAAATGGTGCAACGAGAAAAGATAAACAATTTGGAAGTTGCGGCAGTACTTTCTATCGCCTCACTGCTCTACGTACCTGGGTTCGACGTCGGGATTCCTTCCTCGGTCTCCACGTCGTCGTCGGCTTCTTGCTTCACCCTTGCCTCTGTCTGCTGTCTCCTGCGTGGATTTTTCTTCGGTTCTCATGGTGTTAAGGTTGAGACAACACAAACATACGACAATCTCTGAATTGCTTTAATTTGTCCTTACACTTGTGGAACCCGGGCACCTTCAAATAACTGCACTTTCGGCGGACATTTTATAATACATTTTACTGGACGCGGCACGTCGTCGGACACACCAGACGGATGCATACAATACACTTGACTGCAATGAGCAATGAGGGCTGAATGGGGGTTTCTACCCTCTTATATACACAGCACGGCACCACAAGGGAAAAAAAAACTAACAGAATATTGACCTGTATAACGGTACAACAAAATAGCTAGCATCCCACTCTATTGTCTAACATCCGCTCTTTCTAGACTGTCGCCCTGGAGTGCAGTGTTTCTCACGTATTTCTGCCCAGGTTCACGCTACAAATTTTACATCAGATATATACAATCTCACTTTCACAAACATAGCCAGTTACAGTTCTCAAATTTATGTATAATTATTAAACCTACTACATAATTAAATTAATAACTGATTCAAGGACAAAAGTTCCTGTTTCGAAGTGTACAAAAGTTTGGCACAGATTTACTCGAACATTGAAATTTACAAAATAAATTTTTATAAGGAAGAAAACCGGTTCAAAGTCAGTGCAAAATATGACGTTTAAAGCTCAAAAAAATAAATGGGCTTTACTAAAAGTTCAAGATTATTGCAGCAAAGAAACACTGATGTAGTTTATATGCCTTTCTCTATTCATATAATCTATATTCTTTTACAAACTTTCATACAAACGTTTACTCTACTGTCTATTTTATCAAAATAGACATTTTCAGATTGAGTTTTAAAACTATTTCTTTGACATAATGTAAATAAGGAATGCAGCAGGCTTACAATTCGTTCTGTTTGCATAAATAGGGGGACAAACAACAATGTGCTATTTCATAAAAGTTTTACTATTTTAATAACAAGAAATTTTTTTAAAACTTTAATTACTTTAAAAATTATTTGACGTGCATTATGTGTTTTATCGAGATCTATATGTTTTGTATATTAAGATTTTGTCCAACTCATAGTTTACAAGTTATGTAAAAGTCATTCAGAATGAAGATGGCGTCAGAAATTATTCCCAGAAAATTAAAATACCTTTCGTTAGTCATATTTAGAAAATATGACTATCTTCTATCTAAAGTGTAGTTTGGGGTAGGGAAGTTTTCTTAAGATCAAAAACTGCAGTACTAGCAAGTTAAACAAATGTAGTATCAGCAAACAAGGACTTAAAACCCACCTCTGTGGTCTGGGGATATGGTGTATGCCTTCATTTAAGAGGTCCCGAGTTTGAAACTCCTAAAAGATGGAGATTTATGGATCCTGGGCTCTTTTGAGCTTCGTTTTACCTCTTTCATTCATCACTAATGGTTTTGAAACTGCCAATAAGTTCACGAGCGATGTAGTTGCGAGGGAATTTATCTAGGGAAGTTCAAAACCACGGGATGCATTTGTAGAGACTATTTCACTAAAAAAGAACTGAAAGCAATAAAACAACTTATTTGATTCCCTAAGTCACATAGACATACATTAGTATATGAATGAAACATAACCTCACAAGTCACGGCATACAAACCTTTCTGCCATTTTGACATTTGAAAGTCGCGCTAACAGTCGACGATCTGTGAGATGTATAATCTTTTGCCTGTTCGTAAGCATGCAGAGTGTGTTGTTATCGTGTCTGAGGGGTTGTTGCTGTTGTTGTTTTTTAATTTTACGTCCTCCAACGTTAAGTCATATCGGACGATGAATGGAATGGGTGAAATGATGCTCAAGTGAGCCCAGGGTCCATATAGCTTAGAGTTACCCTATATTCGTCTTTCAGGCTAAGGGAAAACCCCGGAGAAACCTCATCCAGGTAACTCACCCTGACCGAGATTCGAACTCGGGACCTCTTGGAGGTGAGGCAGACACTCCACCACCACGCTACCGAGGCGGGCATGTTTGTGAGGGTGCGATAACAAAGTAGTTATCGCTGTTGTGTATGAATTCATGAATCTGATTGGTCGAACTTAACACGGTCAATATAGGATGATGTCATATGAGGGACATACGAGGGCTGTTCAATAAAGAATGATCATAATTTTTAACGGTCATAATTTTTCGCATTGTTAGCTTAATGTGAAATAAACACGCCGTAGTAGTTTCATTGTTGGTACTCCTGGTTCCCGCCTGTGAGAACCAGGCAAGTTCAGACATGTTCAGTATCGCCTACCGCTGCAATAGAGGTAACTTGCAGTTAAAGTTGATGTTAGAGGAAGATCCGGAGTCTCTTTCAAATGTAATCACTGCTGATGAAACTTGGCTACCTCATTTTGATGCTGAGAGCAAACAGCAAAGCTCAGTGTGGAAATCTCCTTCATCACCAACCTCCCAAACAGCAAAAGTGGTTACTTCTGCTGGGAAAGTTATGGTCATCTCATTCTTTGATATTCATGGAATGGCTTATCAGCATGTTGTACCTGCACACAAATCGATCCGTTAGAAAAAATACAGAAGAGGGCAATAAAATTCATAAAAAGAGGCAAGTATTTTGGGCCTATAAAAGGAGATGAGACTAAATGGGAGGAATTAAGAATTAGGCGTAAAAAACATAGGTTGCTAGCATTATTCAAAGCTAATGCTGGTGTAAAGGCATGGGTGGACGTTAGTGTAAGGTTAGATAATCCGGATTATTATGGACGAAACGATCATAGGTATAAAATTAAGGGTAGAAGATACAGAACCGACGTAGGAAAATTTTCTTTTGTTAATAGAACCATTGAAGAATGGAATGAATTGCCTGTAGCAGTCTTTCAGGGCTGTCCCCTGTCGCTGAAGAAATTTGGAAAAAATCTAGATGGTTTATAGTTTAACTTTTGAATTATAATGGTATATAATATGTAAATAGAGAAGTAATTAGATAAGTTTTAAGTGACTAAAGTAAAATAATATCATGTTTGTATTGTTTACTGTGTTATTGTTGTAAATCTAAAAATTGTAATTTGATCTGAATTCTTAACTCTGCCACCGGGTAGTACCCAATTGCAGTTAATAAATACATACACATACACAATACTACAGGGATGTCCTGAAAACGTTGCAAGTCCATATTAGGCGCGAAAAACCACATTTCCATGAAGCAAGCTGAACGCTGCACCACGATAATGTGCGGCCGCATATTGCCAATGTTGCTGCTGAATATCTTGCAAAAATCAACATGAAGTGCATCCCTCACCCTCCCTATAGTCCGGATTTAGCCCCATGTGACTTTTTTCTATTCCCTAACTTGAAGAAACGCCTTCGTGGGAGGCATTATCCATCATCAGAAGCAGTGGTGACCGCTGCGGAGGCGATTTTGAAGGATCTCTCAAAAAATAGTTTCCAGCATGTCTTTGAAGACTGGCAGAAACGCTGGGGCAAGTGCATCGCATTCAGGGGAGACCATTTTGAGAAGAACCATCAAAATTACGAGGTTGAGTAAAGGTACGTTGTAAAAAAAAATTGTGATCATTCTTTATTGAACAGCTCTCGTATTATGTGTTTCAAATGGGAAGAGTTTATCGCCTGTAAAGAATCAGATACATTAGAGCTTTCAGCGTTGCCACCACGTTACTCCCATATTTTTATATTTGCCTTTCTCTTGAACACTTGCGAATCTTCTTGGCGCTAGACGTAAGGCCTCGCAAACTGAATTTTTCCAAAGTTTTATAATAATGTAGTTGTTGAAATCACAATTAAAACATGGATAATCTTGGTTTAAATATTTAGTTTAAAATTAAATATAGTTTATGAATTATTTATTTTTCTAATCCAACGAAAATACTAGCGTTGCATCCGTGTAGCTGTGAATGTTACGTTAAGAGATAATTCGTCATTGTCATTGTC
This sequence comes from Mantis religiosa, assembly GCA_030765055.1. Taxonomy (NCBI): domain Eukaryota; kingdom Metazoa; phylum Arthropoda; class Insecta; order Mantodea; family Mantidae; genus Mantis; species Mantis religiosa. The sequence goes on along the minus strand of CM060951.1, from coordinate 209,494,993 downwards.
TTCAACGTCTGAGTACTGCGAATTTATGATGGTAGGTTCCAAAATCTCGTTACGTGCTATTTCTTTCCAAAAGTGGTCTTCTTGTAGTTTATCTGATGTCTCATGCAGTTTTATCAGTCTTGTTGTGTTCCTTGTCAATTTCTTCTTGAATAAGTCGTTCAGCGTTAGTCAGTTTATAATATTGTTTCTGTTTGCAACATAATTTGAACCCACATTAGCTCTATTGGATTGTTCTAGCAGTAGTAAGGGGAGAAGGTGGATCGTGTCTCATTGATCCAGCTGATACACTTTCTCGTGGAAGAGTAACTGAATAATGCTGCTTTGAACTCTCTAGAGTAAATAGAGATTACGAACCATTCATAAACATAGATATAATGTGACCATACACGTTCAGCCAGACCAGCAAGAAGTGTATCGTTTCCTCTCGTCGAATTTAACAAACACCTTGGCTTACTCAAAGTACATATTTCTTTTATCACGTCATGTCAAATGTTTACGTTTCAGTTCTGAGTAATTTCAAATATACGTTCACGCATACATACCAACCAATAATGACATTCATTACAGTGCTTACGTCGGAATGTATTGTTATAATATAATAGTACTTTATTTATTTGTATTAGGAAAGATATTTGTGCTAAAAATATGGCGATTTTACGGTTATGTTAAATACATTACTCTCTCCTTCCTCATGGATCAGTTTTTGGAAAATCTGAATTTTTGTCTTAGCGCGAATAGTATTTATTAGAGATTGATTAGTTTGGCGCTCGTCACACACCACTTAGGGGGATGCAGTAGGAGAACACCGCAGGACTCCGATTGGTTGCTCTTCTAGTAGCGCTCTAGGACAAAATAATCCCATTTGAAACACATAACAGTCTTTCTAATAACAATGCCCGCCTCGGTAGCGTGGTGGTAGCGTGTCTGCCTCACGTTCAAGAGGTCCCGAGTTCGAATCTCGTACAGGGTGAGTTACCTGGATAAGTTTTTCCGGGGTTTTCCCTCATCTTTAAAGACGAATGTCAGGTAGCTCTAAGTTCCAAGGACCCCGGACTCATTTGAGCATCATCATCGTCCGATATACTTAACGTTGGTGGACGTAAATTATAATTAAGTAAATAAATTTGTGCAAAATGGAACACAACGATGAAGTGAATATAATTATATTATTATAGAGACTCAAAAAGATTTATATTTGGGAAAATATGCCAGCCTTCTTGCATCTGCAATGAAATATGTAATGATACCATTTCTGTAACTATCCCGCAACATGAAATAGATAGAAATAATTCAAGCTTTTACTGCAACAGTTTGTGGGAGATTATACAAAGTGAGTGCAGAAAGCCTTGTGACTGTCATGTTATAGTTTTTTTTTTTTTTTTTTTTTTTTTTTTTTTTTTTGTTAGTTGCGAGTAGTTGTGATGTGCAGCTCAAAGAGGTGATCTGGTTCTAAAAACTGGATGCACGTACGGTTTCCCGGAAGCTGGCTGCTCCTGATACATAATTACCTTCGTGTTATCTGGAGTGGGATAAATTGCCTGCTCCTGACCCCTTGGCGCTCCAGAGACTTGAGGGTCAAGGTGTTCCACCAGCAATCATTGCAAGAAGGCGGTGAATACAATCAGCCATTCTGAGCCAAATCACACCGTGAGAAAATGCACGGCACTGGGGTTTTCCCTGCCCGGAACAGCCTCCATCACTCTCGTCTGTTCTTACATTATCCATAATTTGTTCTTACTCAAGCACTTTTATGTTATTGGGGACTTAAAGGAATGGTTTATTTGTAGCATAAGTGACAGTCAGATGTTTATCCAATCGCTCTACGTGCTTTTGAAGTCCATGCTTGTTGCAAGAACATTGCAATAGTTGTTTATGGTAAAAGGGTTAAAAGAAGATTTTATTTTGTGAGTAGGTGTGATTCCGCAGACCAAAGTGAAGAAACCTCCGAACAAAACAAAATCATTTTATCCCGTCCATTATGCAATATGTATTTTTAACCACTCGTGAATATTTATAGATATACAGGGTGTCTCTAAAGTCACTGTCCATTTCAATGAAAAAGCAATATTTTGTTTCTTTTCTTTTCAGATACTGATATCTTAGTTCAAGATGTTTAGCACAGAAGAACGGGTTGCCATTGTTTGTGCACGAGTACGCGGATTGTATATGAAGACGCCAGAGCGGAATTTACCCGTAAATTTCACAAACCAGTCCCATCAAGGGCACACATTCGTCTGTTTGTGAACAAATTTAAGCGTACCGGCAGTGTGTGTGATGAGACACGTCCTGGACGACCACACGTCTTGGCAGAAACAGTGCAGCAGGTTCAAATTGCCAGTGATAGGAGTCCGAAGGCATCAATTCGACGCCTCAGTAGGGAACTGAACGTCCCTCGCAACACAGTGTGGAAAATTCTACGTTTCACTCTACGAAAATGCCCTATCACATTCAAGTTCTGTACCATCTTTAGGACGAAGATTTCGCCTGTCGTCGGGCAATGTGCTATAACCTCCTGGAATGTTTAGAGAATGAGATTTAATGGACAACATTCTATTCTCCGATGAAGCCAGTTTCCATGTTTGTGGGAAAGGGCACAGACACAACAGCCGAATATGGACATATGAAGAACCACATGAGGTATCGGAGTGGGAACGTGATACACCGAAAGTCAATGTTTGGTTGAGTATGACAAACACAAAACTGTATGGCCCATTTTTCTTTGCCGAAAGGTCAATAACATGTAACATCTACCTCAACATGTTAGAACTGTTCCTTGAACCGCAGCTTTAAGAGGATGGCATACTGAATACAGTTGTGTTTCAGCAAGATGGTGCACCTCCACATTTTGCAAACGTCGTCCGTGATTACCTGAACAGAACCTTTCCAGGGAGATGGATAGGCAGAGGTTCACCTCGGCTGTGGGCTTCACGTTCACCGGACCTTACTCATTTAGACTCTTTTGCATGGAGGTACATCAAATCTAAAATGTACACTAGCAAAATGAATGCTCTGCCTGAGTTACGGAATCGTATCAGGGAAGCAGCAGGTCGAATTACGGTTGACATGTTACAGTCTACATTTCGTTGCACTACTGAAAGATGGCGTATGTGTTTTGAGCTAGATGGAGGTCATGTAGAAGGGCACTAGAATATGAGTAGCACTTCAAAATAATATTGATTTTTCAATCACTGTCTTCCTTCATTGAAATGGATAGTGACTTTAGAGACGCCCTGTATTATAGATAGAGATGGTGATATTTGCATTTTGAAATCAGAAATTTAGCATTCTGATTTTTACATTTACCATTTTGTAGCATTTATGCATTTATAGTTTAGCATTTCATAGCATTGAAAAAATAAGTTTAATTTCAGTTAATTTTTAAATGACGAATATTAATATTATTTATAAGAGATTTAAAACACATTTATGGAGGATTATTAATGACAGTGAGTTAAAAGTGCATAAAGTAACAATTTATTTCACATTAATATAGGTTAAAGCAATACACAGAAATATATAACAAGCTGATACAGACTAAAGCATAACACAAAAAAGATAAAACTAGCACAATAAAAAGAAATTGCACAAAATTGGACTATGCCATAAATAATATTTTTATGATTCAGTAACGCTGTTGAATGAAAGCAGTGAGCATATTTAAAAATTCTGTTCTGTCATTGGGAGTCCTCATGTTGCAATTAAATTATATTTACTGAAATATCTTTCAAACATCTACGCAGTTGGTAGGACTCCGAATACATTACAGAGCAATGGTGGAACAATAAGCAATCTAATTTAGCGGGAAGGGTTACTTTCCACATTCCAGAAGAGTGGTCACTTAGTTTATAACTTTCTAAACAGGCAAAGGTTTCACAGACTCTTCAGTTAAATTTTCCACAAGAAAAAGCATTGGAAAAAGAATAATTACTTGGAAAATATTCGATTTCGCATTTATATCGCATTTTGAGTCAATTTCGCACTTTATCGCATTTGCGAAAAATTACCACCCCCAACTATAGATTATATATAAATATATGATATTGTTTTATCATTCTCATAATCACGACATTCATCGAGTTCGATGTTCATTTGCCTTGCACATCATCAGTGTTGACAACATGACATAAAAGATACAACCTTCTATACCGGAGCCGTCCATAGCTAAAATGATGATGTAAACAAAGGAAAAAAATGTATTACTGCGCAGATGACTGTTATTGGAGGAAATAGTCGCGCAACTTTATCAACTACGTGTCGAGTATGTGCGCTGTCAACGAACTTGAAAAGTTCTGCTTTGCCGTTTTCGATGTTTGATTATGTACGAGAGCTGTTCAATAAAGAATGATCACATATTTTTTGACAACGTACCTTTACTCATCCTCGTAATTTTGATGGTCCTTCTCAAAATAGTCTCCCCTGAATGCGATGCACTTGTCCCAGCATTTCTGCCAGTCCTCAAAGACATGCTGGAAACCATTTATGAGAGATCCTTCAAAATTGCCTCCGCAGCCTTCACCACTGCTTCTGATGATGGATAATGCCTCCCACGAAGGCGTTTCTTCAAGTTAGGGAATAGAGGGTGAAGGATGCACTTCAGGTTAACTTTTGCAAGATATTCTGCAACAATATTGGCAATATGCGGCCGCGCATTATCGTGGTGCATCATCCAGCCTGCTTCACGGAAATGTATCTTTTGCGCCTGATATGGACTTGCAATGTTTTCAGGACATCCCTGTAGTATTGTCCAGTTACTGATGTGTGTGCAGGTACAACATGCTGATAAACCATTCCATGAATATCAAAGAATGAGATGACCATAACTTTCCCAGCAGAAGCAACCACTTTTGCTTTTTTGGGGGTTGGTGATGAAGGAGATTTCCACACTGAGCTTTGCTGTTTGCTCTCAGGATCAAAATGATGTAAACAAGTTTCATCAGCAGTGATTATATTTGAAAGAAACTCCGGATCTTCCTCTGACATCAACTTTAACTTCATGCAGACTTGCATGCAAATGTCCTTTTGTTCGGAATCAACAGTCTTGGAACCCATCGCGCACAAACACGTCTCATGTGTAATGTTTCTGTCACCAACGTGTGGGAGACACCCAACGAAATGTTCAGTGTTTCAGAAAGTGATCTTAAGGTAATTCGTCGATCCTCTGTCACAATGGCAGCAGCAGTGTTGATGTTTTCTTCCGTAAGAGCAGTAACTGGAGCACCGGGTTCACCTTCCTTTGAAATTGATTGTCTCCCCTCTTTAAACATTTTAAACCACCTTCGAGCTGTGCTGTAGGGAAGAACAGACTCTCCATAGGCCTCCTGTAACATTGTATAGGCCTAAACTGAAGATTTGTTGAGACGAAAGCAGAATTTCAAAGCCGCATATTATTCCTCGCGTGTTACTTCCATTGCAGCGGTAGGCGATACTGAACATGTCTGAACTTGTCTGGTTCTCACAGGCGGGAACCAGGAGTACCAACAATGAAACTACTACGGCGTATTTGTTTCACATTAAGCTAACAGAATGTAATAAGATTGAATTTTAGTGCGAAAAATTATGACCGTAAAAAAATATAATTTTTCCTTTTTTACGTTAAAAGTGACTGAATACAACAGTTACTCAAATATTTGATTTCATTACATAACCTCACCTCATTTATAAATTCAAAAGTAAAGCACGGGTCTTTCTGTAGAATAACAATGCTAAATAACTGCCTTTAGTCACTTTGACAATTACTTGAAAGTTCTACTGGCTTGCAACTAAAAAAAAAATTGCGTACCTAACTGGACTTTGAATTCCTTAAATGATTTCCTCTTCCGAACTTTTCTTTAATAATTCCTTCGCCAAAATACTAAATCTTCACGCTCAATTTTTTTTTTTTTCTGTTCACAAATTCAAAACCTGTGTATAAAACCCCCATGGGTCAGGTACGGGAATCGAACCCGTTCCTCCCAAATGCGAGCCACAGACGAAACCGCCTCAGCCATCCCGCTGATTCTTTTTTTTTTTTTTTCATGAGCATCACAAAAAAGAGTAGAATCACGACCTAGAACTTCAACATCTGAGCGAGATAGCGTTGCAGTAATGTGTGTGACTCGCATTCCGAGTCCTGGGAGTCTTATTTGGGTTTCTCGTTTTCTCCAGACCCAGAGTGTTGGTGACTACGCAGTGGAACCTAGTGCCTGGATATAGAACTCTCAGTATTTGTTAAAGACTTCCACGCGTCTCTGTGGCCTGCATGTTGTCACCCTGTGGCCTACTGTGGTATCTTAACTTCACCCTTTCCTCTCCCTTTTACATCTTAGCACTTTAATAAAGAATAAATTGCTCCAAAATTCAAACCAACAAACAACGAACATCTAAACCTGCGTATCATCTGTAACTAATCTCCAATACTCATGTATCTTTATTTTTTTCCTTTTAATTATTTTTGTGTTCATCTTTTCTTAACGTTATCTTTTACCTCCATCAGCATGTCCTTTAGAATCGTCCTTGCCCCCCCCTCCGATCTTTCTAGCAATACCGTATAATCGAAAAAAAGAAAAGAGCTTAAGCACTTATTTTTCCTAAGATTGGAATTCCTTAATAGCACAATGCATTATTCACTATAATTGAGAGAAGATAAACTGTTTGCCATGCTGATCAGCCGTGCACGTGTAACTACCAAGGCTAAACCGTGCTTTGTTACCAGTCAATTTAATTTTTAAGTTGCAATTAACAGAGTTTCACCCATTGTTGCATTAATTTCTTGGAAAAATTCTTCACTAGCTCTTGTACAAACTATTCTTACAAAAATGGTAATCTTTAAACTAAGGTAAACATTTACTGATTGGTTGCAATACACAAGGTATAAGAGGGATACGAAACTGAACTCAACTTTTTAAAAAGCACGTCGTTACATGATCATTAATGAGTGAAATTCTACTCGTTTTTGTATGACGATAACCAAAAACTGAATGATTACCTAGAACTTTCAAAAACTGTAAAGTGTCTGAAAATGAGTATAATGAGTACAGGGTACATAGAGCTTAGAGTTACCAGACATTCATCCTTCAGGATGGACAGGATAAGGGAAAACCTCCAACGTTAGGTCATATCGGACGATGAATGAAATGACGTACAAATGAGTATAGCGTACATAGAGCTTAGAGTTACCAGACATTTATCTTTCAGCATAAGGGAAAACCTCCAACGTTAAGTCACATCGGATGATGAATGAAATGATGTACAAATGAGTACAGGGTACATAGAGCTTAGAGTTACCAGACATTTATCTTTCAGCATAAGGGAACACCTCCAACGTCAAGTCACATCGGATGATGAATGAAATGATGTACAAATGAGCACAGGGTACATAGAGCTTAGAGTTACCAGACATTCATCTTTCAGCATAAGTGAAAACCTCCAACGCTAAGTCATATCGGACGATGAATGAAATGATGTTCAAATGAGTACAGGGTACATAGAGCTTAGAGTTACCTGGCATTCATCTTTCAGGATAAGAGAAAACCTCCAACGTTAAGTCATATCGGACGATGAATGAAATGATGTTCGAATGAGTACAGGGTACATAGAGCTTAGAGTTACCTGATATTCGTCTTTCAGGATAAGGGAAACCTCCAACGTTAAGTCATATCGGACGATGAATGAAATGATGTTCGAATGAGTACAGGGTACATAGAGCTTGGAGTTACCAGACATTCATCTTTCAGGATAAGGGAAACCTCCAACGTTAATTCATATCGGACAATGACTGAAATGATGTTCGAATGAGTACAGGGTACATACAGCTTGGAGTTACCATTCATCTTTCAGGATAAGGGAAACCTCCAACGTTAATTCATATCGGACGATGAATGAAATGATGTTCGAATGAGTACAGGGTACATACAGCTTGGAGTTACCAGACATTCATCTTTCAGGATAAGGGAAACCTCCAACGTTAATTCATATCGGACGATGAATGAAATGATGTTCGAATGAGTACAGGGTACATAGAGCTTGGAGTTACCAGACATTTATCTTTCAGGATAAGGGAAAACCTCCAACGTTAAGTCATATCGGACGATGAATGAAATGATGTACAAATGAGTACAGGGTACATAGAGCTTAGAGTTACCATACTTTCATCTTTCAGGATTAAGAAGACCTCGGGAAAGCCTTATTCAGATAAACTCACCCTGACGAGATTCGAACTCGGACACGCTACCATCTGTGCTACCGAGGCGGACCAGGATATTGATTAATACCATTGTCAACTCCATCCCAACGTTTCTGGACAATTTGATTAAGCAATATTAGTTACCAGTTGCAACGGAGCAGAAAGTTTGGTTAAACTTTTGATTTTTGTAGATAAAATGGAATGATAATGGAATATTTCCTGGTCGAACTTCTTCTTTTTTTTTTGCGTTCGTTTTTTTTTTTTTTTCATCCTACGTTCATTTGTTTATTCCCATCATACCTGTTTCGTTTCGACTAGGAATCTATGAATGGTAGAAGCTGATGGATGGTACAAACTGTAAAAGTGGAGAGATACGATAATATATAATGAGATATAATGGGGCCATCTTTAAGCCCAAAAATTATATGTGTGCCTGATTATTGTGAACTTTTATATAAAACGTGCGTTAAGTCCCACTTGGAAAGAAGACTGACTTGTAATTTTATTGGTACTGTCCGTAAAAGGGATGTAGAATAAAAAAAAATCTTGCTTAATATTCAGTTGTTTTTTCAATGTTACGCAACTTAAATTTGTATGTATATAACGTTCTGACAGGTTTTGTTACTTGGAGAAATTGATACAATGAATATTTCGGAGATTAATACTGCTATTACTGGCGTACGTTAAACTGGTTACCATAAGAAACAAGTTCGGATCAGATTGCAAACAAAGGAAGAGATACAAATTTATGTACATGTAATGTTGTATTTGCTATGCACAAACCCTAGAAATCAGTCTAGCAGTTTTCAAAGCGCCATCTGGGGTTCAAATTGCTCGGGGAAAAGGAGTGTGAAGGTGGGAGAGAAGATTGATAAGGGAGAAAGGAGAAAAACAATTGCAGGTTGTCTTCAACTGGAACACTTGAGTAATGAAATATCCAGCATGTTTATTTTATTGTTTCTATTATAGAAGTCTGCTGCGTAGTTTTGAGATGTATTTTCCTGGACATGTTTACTTTCTCTGCTAAACACATATAACATGTAGATAAAATATTTATTTATTCATTTTATTCTTCTTATACGCCACTTTAATTATACCTATAAAATTATATCTGTGCCATTTCCTTTGGAACAATTGCGTATCAACAGCTATGTTCTCCCGTTTTACTGTTCGTCTTTTTTTTTTTTTTCATTGGGTTTTCTTTATAAACATTACATTTGCAGACACACGCTTCCAAACTGCAAGGAAGATGGCAAATAATCCTCTCCAGTAGGAATCGAAATCGTGTAGAAGTGTGTCTACAATATTGTGACTTTGTGGGTTCGCGAAACTAAAAGTCCAATTGACTAACTCAAAATGTTCTTTATTTCCACCGAATTACATTTGGAACACTTGCCGATTACATAGAATTACGTAGCGCACACAATTACAATCCACCAGTTCGTCTGTCACATGTATTTCCATCTTCTGAATTCAAAAATCACAATAAAAATGATAGATTAGCTCTTGTTTTGAAAATAAAGTGACATTTCATTTTTAGGGTGAAGATTTTAAATTTGGGGGATTTTTGGACAGTTGGCACACCTGTCAAATAAAAAAACACAATCAGAGAGAAATTTTGGAAATTAAGTGATGCAAAAGTTATGAAAGACATTTTTGACGAACCACAAATAAGAGAACTTGTAAAGGATCCTGCATTTGACCAAATTTTGGAGGGGAAAGAAGCGGAAGCTTGGGAAACCTTCAAGGGTGTTGCTCATGGACTTTTAGGCAACAAAAGAGATGACAACTACAAGCATTTGGTGACAGTGCTCCTGCAAAAATACCATAACCTTGGATGCAACATGTCCCTTAAGATCCATTTTCTCCACTCCCACCTAGACTTTTTCCCTCCTAGTTGTGGAGCTGTTAGTGATGAACATGGGGAGAGATTCCATCAGGACATTTCTGTTATGGAACAAAGATATCAGGGCCGTTGGAATGAAGTAATGCTTGCAGATTACTGTTGGCCTTTGTATAGGGATTCTGCGGAACTCCATCACAAGAGGCAAGCTAAAAGACGACAAAGTCAATAGGCCACCACATGATTCTCTTCAGACACGACTATCTGCGAAGCATGTTTCCAGCAATTTAGAACTCTTAGCATATAATTACCAGTTAAAATCAAATGCACTTTCATTGTTGTTAGCATGTATGTAATTAAAAGGTATCCTTTTCTCTCAATCCGTGAATATGTAATACTTCCATCTTGTGTATATCATAGAAACTAGAGCTAATAACAATTTTTCATTGTCGTATTTGTTTTTCTCAACCGAAAATTACAAGGAATTGCCTCACGAAGTGCTCAAAACATTCAAAAATTATTTTTTGTTGCCCAGTGGTAACATTAAGTTTTTTATATTTCAATTTTTCAATTTTTATGTATGAAGTCTTTAATAAAACCATTAATTACAGCAGTATGAATATGTTGCTATTCTTTATTAAATTCATCTTTATCCAGGGGTATATTTATTAAGCTATAAATCAAACTATTGAAAACAGCAAATTTATGTGAAAAAGGATTAAAAAGTCTATTTTTATGTAATTATCAATATGAGTATATTTCCTATAAATAGCAAAGTTTGATTTATTGTTATTTCTTATTATCTTTAGATGTAGAAAAGATTGCTCCATCTTCACGAAAGTGTAAGAAGAGAAATGATTTGATTTGCAGAACTAACTAACGTAGCCAAATGGTGAACCGATACATAAGGCAGCTACAATGTACAGAATTTGGTAATAAAAAAGTTAAGTTGGCAACAGCAAGGGCTGCAGTAGACGTCCCGCCCTTTACCAGTTTGGAGCGGATATCGCCGCTGTCCACGCTTCCTTCTCTTCTCGCTGACCCTGATGCTGTGTGTGGCATTCACCGTTCTTTCTCACAAGGAAAAAATGCATGCAAAAGAATATAAATAAACGAAAAACAATAACAACGAGACAGGCAGGTGTGTACACATACTACGTCTCATTATCTTGCTAATATCTCCCGCCTAAGATATATGATGTTACAAATAGTACTGTCCTAGTTCATTACTATTAGACGTCTTTATCAAGTAGCCTGCTGCATGCCCTGGATTTCCCTCAACTGTCCCAATAATTCTCACTTATTCCGAGGAAAACGCTACCCACTGCGTCTTATACTTCTTGAAGTGTCCACTATATTCACAGATCTACCTAATATTTGCTATAACTCCAAAACGAAACAGTTGATAAATACTAAAATTTGTACATAACCTCACTCATTAACGCTCGCATGGTATCAGCTCTGGAAACACATATTATATATTTGGGTTTTTTATTTACCTCAAAGTGATTCTAACAACTTTGTGACTCTAAAGTATAAACTATTTCCATAAATATAATAATGACTTTATTCTGAGATCAAAGCACATTTTTAAATTAAAACACCATTGTTGTAAGCTAATTAGGTTATGTACTAACCATGTCTGAAATACGAAAACATACATGTTTTAGTTCCAATATATATATATATATATATATATATATATATATATATATATATATATATATATATATATATATATATATTATTTTAACACAAAATGTTCATTTGCCTCACACTATATACCAATACTGATTTTTTTTTATTATGATGTGCATTATCACTTTATAACAAATCCTGTTATAAATAAACTTATACTTATTCTCCACTTGAAATGATGAACACTCATTGCAGAAAACTTTACTCTTGCATGTTCTTTGCAGATAAATTTGTGACACTTATCACATTGTTTCTTCACTTTCTTGTCCTTTGACCTTGGGCAGGAATCACATCCTTTTCGTTTCATATTTGGAACATCTGCATCTTGGTCATAACTAGCTTGAGTTATTTCTGAACGAATGTGTTGTGTTCTGCACTGGGGCGGCGGGGGGGGGGGGCTAGAATTCGTGTCTCAATTTTAGGTTTGACTAGCTATTTTCCCAGTTCTGAGAGGAATTCTCTTTTAGCAACTTTACCTCTCATATGATGTAAACATTTACAGTACAGGACGTAAGCTTTGAGGCATGCTAAGTCAAGTACAAGGGCTGCTCAATAAAGAATGGCCATAATTTTTTTACGGTCGTAATTTTTCGCACTAAAATTCAATATTTTTATATTCTGTTAGCTTAATAAGAAACAAACACGCCGTAGTAGTTTCATTGTTGGTACTCCTGGTCCCCGCCTGTGAGAACCAGGCAAGTTCAGATATGTTCAGTATCACCTACCGCTGTAATAAAGGTAACACGCAAGGAACAATATGCGGCTTTGAAATTCCGCTTTCACTTCAGTTGAGGCCTATACAATGTTACAGAAGGCCTATGGAGAGTCTGTTCTTCCCTACAGTACAGCTCGAAGGTGGTTTAAAATGTTTAAAGAGGGGAGACAATCAATTTCAAAGAAAGATGGACCTGGTGCTCCAGTTACTGCTCTTACGGAAGAAAACATCAACACTGCTGCTGCCATTGTGGGAGAGGATCGACGAATTACCTTAAGATCACTTTCTGAAATACTGAACATTTCATTGGGGGCCACCCACACGTTGGTGACAGAAACATTACACATGAGACGTGTTTGTGCGCGATGGGTTCCAGGACTGTTGATTTCCGAACAAAAGGACATTCGCATGCAGGTCTGCATGAAGTTAAAGTTTATGTTAGAGGAACATCCGGAGTTTCTTTCAAACGTAATCACTGCTGATGAAACTTGGCAACATCATTTTGATACTGAGAGCAAACAGCAAAGCTCAGAGTGGAAATCTCCTTCATCATCAACCCCCAAAAAAGCAAAAGTGGTTGCTTCTACTGGGAAAGTTATGGTCATCTCATTCTTTGATATTCATGGAGTGGTTTATCAGCATGTTGTACCTGCACAGACGTCAGTAACTGGACAATACTACAGGGATGTCCTGAAAACATTGCAAGTCCATATCAGGCGCAAAAGACCACATTTCCGTGAAGCAGGCTAGATGCTGCACCACGATAATGCGCGGCTGCATATTGCCAATGTTGTTGCTGAATATCTTGCAAAAATCAACGTAAAGTGTATCCCTCACCTTTCCTATAGTCCGGATTTAGCCCCATGTGACTTTTTTATATTCCCTAACTTGAAGAAACGCCTTCGTGGGAGGCATTATCCATCATCAGAATCAGTGGTGAAGGCTGCAGAGGCGATTTTGAAGGATCTCTCAAAAAATTGTTTTCATCATGTCTTTGAAGACTGGCACAAACGCTGGGACAAGTACATCGCATTCAGGGGAGACTCTTTTGGGAAGAACCATCAAAATTATGAGGATGAATAAAGGTACGTTGTCATTATTTATTGAACAGCCCTCGTATATCAAGAAATAGAGCAAGTGGTCACCTTGTTCCACGTTTCACTGAACAGTGCCTAGCCATCTTATCAACACCTGACTTTGTTGAGTTGTACATTATCACTTCAGGGTTTTTTTCGCGTCATTTTTCGCGTATAACTTCCACAAAACCCAATTGCTGTGTTTGTATTTTATAATAATTTCTTACAACAGTGCATGTGTATGTACTGTCTACGAATCTGCAACAACAATGTACAATAAATTAAGGTTCAGAATTTGCATTGTTGTCAAGTTTTAATTATTGTAGTACATTTGTAATATAATATGGAAAATCCCATATTGCATACCTGGGATATTTTCTGACCCTGTTACAGAAAATTCAAAATTCTGTGCTATCGATCGTCATATTACCATAAATATTTTGACCATTTATAATAAAAAGTACACAAAAAGCATATCTGGAAGATGAGAAGTCTACGTTCACATTAAAACAGTTTCCACAAATAAACATTCAATTTCATTTTATCAGACGCATCAAGTGACAGTGATTAATACTGTACAAGAGTGCAGTTTGTTTACATCTGACTTGCCACAAACAGATTATCCAATCGGAGGCATCTGTTGATGCATATAGCACATAAGAACGGTTTTGTGATAGCTTGTTCCTAACCTCAAAATGCTATTCCTATTTACTCTGCAACCTTCTTGTAATTTTCTTGCCCCACGCGGTATATTTTCTTTTCTGATCACCAAATTTGTATTTTACACATGTTTATAGTCTATTGTTATTTTTGGATTTGGAAATAATCTTCAATACGTATGTATATCCGATTCGCTTGCAACATCTCACTCGCAAGTAGTCACTTATTTTAGTAGTATTTATGGAGAAATTATGGAGCAGTTATTTGAGCCCTCATTTTCAGGTCCTTGGGATTCCTGGGAAACCCCAAAGTTTTCTTCCCACACTAAGTGTATCCCTTGTTTCACATATGACCATCAGGAGCAAAATCCGTTGCGTTTATGTATATGGATATACTTTCTAATCCGTATGACCTTTCGCGTGGTACCGTTTGTTTGTGTTTGTTGTTCTAGGAACCTGCGACGGCTCTCTCTTCAGCTGTTGGCTGCACTGTAACACACATTCAAGAATTTTAATACGAGTACCTTGGCAAGGAACGGAGTCATGGGCTAGTGCTGTAGTTTTAACAATCTTTCTTAATCGGTTCGACAAATATTTCTTACAGTGTAGAAGATGTTGGATTTGGAAAGTAACAGCAGTAATCCACAATGTAAAAACCAAAGTTTCTGTTAATACAGCACATATTCAAAAAGTAAATCCCTAATACCAATTTATATAATCTGTTAATTATTATTCAAAGATGTGTAAAACGTAAATTGAGATGAGCACACCTATGAGCACACTGCCAAAACATTAAAAGCATTTTGAATTATTCGCGTTTGTTTAAGATGGTCCAACAATTTTGGAATATACAGATCATATAACTTAAAATGGAAAGCTCATAAAAATTATCTACTAACCAAATTAAGCAGGAATATATATGCTCTAAGAATATTAAGTCAAAATGTCAGCCTTCGTGTACTTTTAATGCCTTATTATGCACATAGGACAAAAACAGCAGTCCCATTGCAGCTGAAATAAGAAGTCAATTATTATGTAGTTCTCATCTGTGTATTAAATGGGTCAGAGGACACGTAGGGATTTCCGGAAATGAAAGTGCAGATGAGCTAGCAAAGAGAGCTGCGACTTCAGATCTTCCAGAGACATACACTCTATGTCCCATTTCTTATGTGAAGCAAACATTAAAGGAGATTATAATCAGCGACTGGAATGAATACTAGTTAAAAAGTGATCGTGGTGCTTTGACTAAAGATTTATACTTCCCAACAGTTTCTGACATACATAAATGTAAATTCGTTAATCCTAACTATATTCTCACTCAGTTCTAAACTGGGCATGGCAAATTTTCAGTTTACTTATTTCGATTCAAAATCAAATCCATATCTGATTGTATTTGTGGAAATCATCTTCAAGATGTCTCTCACATTTTATTTGATTGCCCGTTTTTCTGTTTTGAAAGATACGAACTTGAATTATTCCTTCAATCCTTAGGTTACACTTTCTCAAAACCACTTACACATATTCTGACGAATTACAAAACTTATCAATATTTCATGGCTTTCTTAAACAAAATATTTCTTAAGCTAAATGATTCATCTTGATGTTTACTGTTTTTCAGCTTGATATCAAATTTGTTATGTTTTTGTAAATTGTATTATATTCATAAATTTGTAAAATTATATTTCTAATATACCTTTGGGTAAAATAGGAATCAACAAAATTGGATAATAAATAATATTATGCACATATACATTCTATAATTAAATACGGAATAATATTTTGGGGAAATTCACCAGAAGATAAAGATATATTTATTAAATAAAAACAAGCCATTCAAATTATAGGCAACAAAAGAATTCTATGTTCAATAAGCCACTGTTCAAAAAGCTTTGCATACTTCCTTTGCCATGTGTTTATATACTGGAGGCAGTTTTATTTGCAAAAAGAAGTAGATTTAACTTTCAAAACAACGGATATGTTCATGTGCATTACATGAGGCATTTTAAGGATATACATTTAACCTCAATCAGAACTAGAATGTTTAAGAAAGGAATACTGCATTCGTGTACAATAGTTTATAATTCTCTTCCGAATGACATCAAAAGCATAGATAACTACGCGTTTAAAACTAGAACAAGGACTTTCCTGCAGGAGCACTGCTTTTACACAGTAAAGGAATATCTGCAATTTAACAAATCCAGATAACCATAAAACATGAATTTACTTAGCTTGTTCATTTCTTTCATTTATAATTATATCCAATTTGTGGTACATTATAACTGAATGTAGGTTAGGTATATTTGATGTTTAACTTCGTAATATAAAGTGTAAATTTACTGACGTATCCTATATGAAGATACTATGTACAGATTTGATTTTAAAGGATGAATAAATTTAATTGATAACATTTCATGTAGGTTACGTAAAAAATGAAGCTAGCTACAGTGAACCAATAAATATTACACAAATACAACATTTTGCAACAAAACTTCATTTATCTTAATAAAATTATGTTCATTTTTCTTATTAATTGATGAGATCGATTTCGTAAACATTGGTCTACATATTCAGTCATCAAACAACTTCGTCGTCAACGACACTACAGAGGTAACTATGTTTTTTTTCAGTACTGCCAAAATCTAAAAGCGAAACAAACTTAAAAACAGAATCAACTACTGGAATTTCAAAATTCATTGCCGATGTTTATTTTTAAAATAAATAAATATACCCTATAAAAACAGGAATTTGATAAAAAATATAAACATATTATTAATACTGCTTTAATTAATGGTTTTAATAAAGATTTTATACGAAAAAGATTGAAAAATTTAAATGTAAAAACTGTAAATGATATTTCCACCCTTAAAAAAGACGATCATAATTTTAAAAAATTAACTTACCATCCTTGGGTAAATAAACATTTTCAAAAAAAAAGGTTAAAGAGTTTTGTATAACTTTAGTTCCTCAAAATATAGTATTAAAAATTTACTACATTTTCTAAAAAAAGATAAAATTCCTAAAATAAAATATTAGGTATTTATCAATTTAATTGTTTAGATTGTGACCAGATTTATATTGGAAAGACAAAATGTAGTTTGGAAACCAGAACGAAAGAACATTTTCGTAATATTAAGTATAAACAAACCGATAAATCGGCCGTAGCAGATCATTTTTGGTCATTTAACCATGAAATAAATCCTGAAGTTAAATTATTAAAACAAATGGATTGTCCGATAGATTTAATGATTTGGGAAAAATGTATATTTAAAAAAAATAAACATCGCGTAATGAATTTTGAAATTCCAACAGTTGATTCTGTTTTTAGGTTTGTTTCGTTTTCAGATTTTGGTAGTACTGGAAAAGACAAAATCGATTTCATGAATTAATAAGAAAAATTTACATCATTTTCTTAAGATACGTGAAGTTTTGTTGCAAATAGTTGTATTTGTGTAATTTTCATGTAGTTATTTGTTTTCGTGTATGAGTTGAACGTTTAGTGATATACTAATTTCGAACGATTTTTATGACTTTTATAACTGATAGATATAATCTTACCATCAAAATGCAGATCTCATTAAAACTCATAATGTATGTCGAATTAAATTTGTTTGTGGCGTGAATTATACTTGAGGTGTTCGTTGAATTTTTGTTTAAACTTTGTAGTTCTGTATATTTTTAAGCACTGAGGCACCGTTCATTTGTCTCTCGCGATGTCATTCAAAGATTATGGGATTTCAAAGCCAACATCAAACGTACCACTTTTTAAAGTTTTGACTATCGCTTCGGCCTCCTTGTGTCCGCCTTAATGAAGCACGTAACAAGACCATTTCTGCAAATGTTTCAAACAATTAACATGAAGTAAATGGAAAAATGAGCTACTACGAATAGTTTGCTGAAGAGTTATATATACTGTCTAAATTCAAGCAAAACTTTTTACTTATTAATAATATATTTACGATAGAAGGTTCGCTTTTTATATATTATAAGTACATCTAGAATTTTCTGGAATAGGCCTCGGGAGACCCTTCATTCTGGGTGACTTTTGCATAATTAGAAAAGGGTAAGAAATAGACGAAAGCTTATTATACAAAATTGCAGAGCATGTAAAGCATACAATTTGTATGAAATAAATGTTTTCTGGATATAACCTTTGTGGAAGTATTCCTTATTCATGTTTCAAGTTTTAAAATAAGGAAAACAGGACTGAACTGAACTACGCTATAGAGGGGATTAGGCAAGGAGGTCCAAACTTGGTCTATTGTACCTATGTCCCAAGTAGGGCACCCCGTGAGGAAGCATGAGGCAAGAGGATACAGAGGGGGGAACGTCCCAAGGAGTCACGACAGTGTAGAGGGCAGGGCCCCTATAGTTGCCCAGGCTATAACAACCGTCATGCCACGCGCCGTGGTCCAAAAACGGCCCTACCAGATCGGGACGGAGACCGTCCAACAATATGTTTACCAGGAGCATATCACCCTGCCATGCACCGCTGAGACACCCACCGACAATTCTACCCTGAGAGAGACCACCAGATGAGAGATGATGGAGATGAAATGGAGGGACAGGAAATTCGGCGGATGTAATTAACCTAACCAGCATTCAGCTAGCGACCCGGGAAAACCCCAGAAAAAACCATGAGTCAGGTAGGTCGGCCACGGTAATCGAACCTAGACCTTCCGATGCGAACAACAGACGAAACTGCCTCAACCGTTCTCAAGTAGGAAGTCGTTATTAATCTTTTTATCTCCTGGTTATGCAAAGACAATGAAATTTCAAAGCCTCACACAGTAAGCAGGTTTTAAAAATTTTGACTATCGCTTAAAGTCTATTATATTCTTCTACTCGCCTATAAGGACATACAAAATCATGTCTACCAAAGTTTATCTATTAACTGAAGTAGATGGTAAAGTTGGGTAGAGTATCGGTTGTGGCTTAAGCTATTTTTTTCACTGAGGTTTGAAGACTGTCTTCCTAACTAGGTACCTGCCTAAACGGATTGCAAAGTGATCGGGGGAAAACGAATTACAAATGTAGGATATACTTGAGGTTTTTTTTTTTTTTAATTTACGTCCTCCAACGTTGTCACATCGGACGATGAATGAAATGGGTGAAGTGATGCTTAAATGAGTCCGGGGTACATGGAGCCCAGATCTACCCGACATTATTCCATCAGGATAAGGGAAAACCCCGGAAAAACCTTACCCAGGCAACTCACCCTAACCGAGATTCAAACCCGGGACCTCCCGAACGCGAGGCAGACACGCTACCATCCACGCTACCGAGGCGGGCATACTTGAGTTTGAAGAACTCGTACATCTGTATGGATATTTCAAATGTTGTTGAAATATTCGCAATTGACAGCGTCGGTAACGAAAGAACTATTTATTTGTTCATGATGTACGTAGGATCTTCGGCGGTAACGCCTGAGGCCTATGCAAGCTGCGCGGTACGGAAGCTGTGAGGTATGCATCCAAACAAAATGGAGCTGTTTTCTCGCGACCCGTGAGGAAAGTAAACAGCGGAAGAACGGTTTCTAGCGTGTATGTTTACTGTGCAACTGCAACCTACACGGTTGAAGTAGGTCAGATTGATGTCTGCCAATACTGACCCTGGACTTGCCCCGCAAACATGCTGCCCTTCTTGGGTGTAAATCGTTCCAAGGCTTTCTCAAGGCTGCTCCAGGCGCCAGCACCCCAACTAATACCATCAACGTGTTTATTTTTAAACATTCCCTGTTACAAAATATGTACTTATAATGAAACTGTTATACAGTGCTGAGAGAATTTCAGAGCTAGGTGAAGGAAATGTCGCTTTAGTATCGCCCGGCGCCATCTCTCTTCCACGGATAAACTGCTCACCGAATGTGAAATAGTTCCCTCACAGCCTTCTGTATACTATTACGAAGCTCCATTAGTAGAGGAAATGCTTCAATTTGATACTAATCCCTTAGTGGCTAGCTCAGCTGACGTCAAAATGTGCTTTTGTTTGGTATTTAAGCAACTTCTTCTTTTTAGGTTATGCTGTTCACACACTCGTGCTTTCATGGATTTGGATAACCTCAAAACGAGTATTTCCAGTGATATTTCAGTATCAAATACCTTCTCTACCTACTTTTTGTGGTAGAGGGAATAATAAACGCATTCTTCCCAGTGTTTAAACATCAAGGAGGGTATCTGATTTAATATTTTAATAGAGTATAATAAATTCCCCATGAACAAAGACACAAGAAATAGTTATTATTTTCAGGTGTGTAATCATAACATTAAATGTCAGTACGAACGATTTTAATTCATAACTGTCATTCATAAATAGTGTCGTCCACAAATAAGTCAATAATGCTTTTTTTAGCTTTAAAGTGATGGAATGCACTATGAACTCTACTTACTGGATCTTTCGAAAATTTGAATTATTTTCTTTTCCTTGCTTTTGCTTGTGTGTAATTTATAGTACTACAAATCCTCCTTGTCTCACAATACTCTTAACTAACATTTCACATAACGTGTATTTTTCCCTCAAACAACAAATTATCGTGGTTATTTTGTTGATTAGAAACCATTCCGCTAGTAACTGGCCGCTAGAGGCGCCGTAATCTAGAAGAAAGGGGAAAACGACAATCTGTTGTTTCTGTAACGAACAAAGACGGTAGCAAAAACTCTGTTGTGTCATTGTCATGTCTAGCCATCACGGTAGTTGTTTTAGTATGTTTGTGTGAATTATTGTTGTTTAAGTGTGCGAAACTGTCGGGGAGAAATTATACCGCTATCATTGGATCTACCTCGAAAGAGGAGCAGAAGTAGGAGAATCGCCTAGCCTTGTTGGTTATTGATGGGCAAGATGGGAGAGGCACGCCTTCAAGACCAATCACAAACTGACGCCACGAGGCCGGGGGGCGGACTACAGTATTACTAAGCAAGACATTTCGAGACCGTAATTCGAGAAGTTTCGAGTTCCAAAAGAAGAAACTCTCGCGCGTGGCAGATATATAACTTAAAATCTGGTTCTATTTGCATAGTTATAAGTGGAAGGAGAAAAAAACTATTTCCCATTTGAGAAAAGTAAGTTTTAAAATGTAACCTAGTACGAGAAAAAAAACAAGGAATATTTTGGAAATGATTAACATCACAAAAACAGAAGATTATATTTTACAAAATTTGTGTTAAATAAGACCTGAAGTTTTCCTGGCGACGAATGTATTCCAGGGAAACAAGCGAGAAAACGACGATTAAAAATCGACGTTTCGGGAGCGTACATCTCTCCCATCATCAGGATATTTATTAAATGCTATAACCAAAAATGTATTACTGGATATAACACCAACATAAACAAAGACAAAACACTATCAATATTCACAACACTTAACAAAAGACTTTTCATTAAATTAAATGCCAGTTCTCTAGATGGCGTGAGTGTAGAAATTTAATTGGTTCAAAGAAACGTAACTACTTAACTTGATTATCAAGCTGTGTAGAAAACAGGGACGCTTTCTAAGGTAGTACCGCTGTGCCATGGCACCATCTGTATGAAAACGAAAGAAAGAGAAGTGTATAGGAATTGCCCCAAAAAAGTACTTTTTCCGAGTGTCTGCTCCGTCGTGTGAGTAGGCGCGTTAAACGCAAGCGCTCTCTCCTAGTTGTTTTCCGTGACTTGGCGCCGATTCCAGAACGGCACCGTCTACGCTCATAAGCGCTTGTGTTAAGGGCTAGGATGTCTGCTTATACACGGCTTCTTATGGGATAAGGTGGTGCCGAGATTTCTCTGGCGCATAACTTACGCTTTATCCGTTAGAGTGCAGTAAAGCACGGGACTTAAGATAACTATCTCTCTGTCGCGAAATCGTACATGAACGCTTCGTATCACATTCTCCATGAACTTATTATCCATCTTTTACTGTACTCGTTACATCTGTGCATAACAAGAGTACGGATGTAATAAATATCTATTTCCGTTTCCCTGTACGTTCTGTTTGGTACAGTATATTATAAAATAGGATGGATTATTGATAAGATTACCTAAATCGTTCGAAAGCGGTAAACATATTTATATTTTAACAACCCATATTTATTTGTTTATTTATTTATTATTTATTCATTTATTATTTATTTATTCATTCATTATTATTTATTTACTTATTTATTTACTTAATTATTATGGCACCGCCAATACAATGCCTCACCGGCCGCTCCTGGTAGAAAAAAATCGTCTTTTCACCTGGCTTGTTTCCCGAGAAGAACTGAAAAATTATGTTCGTTTATAACATTTAGGATTTTATGTAGGTAGTAGTTCGGTATTTTTATTAATGGTTTATCAGTTATGTAAAGATTATTCAGAATCAGGAGGATTTCATACGCTGTTACCAGAAAATTCAAGATACACATTGCATTGGCATCAAAATATTTTAAACATTGCGAGAGTATCTTGGGTTGGGAAGCCGCTGCGTCCAGCAGATGATGTTGATGTGCGCGGTTCTTTAGGATGGAGTTGAAGTTGCAGGTCATGAAGTCGTCTCAATCTGAGCTTATGCCCAGATCTAGTATTTCAGGCTGAGCAATTCCTCTCGATGTTAACCAAAGCTGCTACATCGAAGAATGAAAACCCCTTACCTTAACACTCGTGTTAAATCTCTTGTTAAACTAACAAGCCATATTTTTGTTAAGTCCTTAACAATTGTGAATAGTAAAGATGGCGGGCCTGAACTCAGCTGTTAATGTCAATTTGCTATATTTAAGACCGTCTAAATGGCATTCGTAATTAAGTACCGACTATGAGGAGAAATGATTTTGAGGAGCTATCAGAAGAAAATTTTCTACAGAGGTATAGACTGTCGAAACAAGTTGTTATGAAGGTTACTGCAGAAGTACAAGAGAGGTTAGAATATGCATCAAAAGGAATATGCCGATCGCGCCTTTGCTTCAAGTATTAATAACTTTGCGATTTTATAATTCACCGAATGTGGATAATACACTATCCACCTCCCGTCTTGTAACGTTAGTCACTCGTCACTTGCCCTTCTTCGCTCCTCGTTTTAAATTTACGTAATACTGAGTTAGAACATGCATCGAAAGGAATATGACAATCTCGCCATTGCTTCAAGTATTAATAACTTTGCGATTTTATAATTCACCGAATGTGGATAATCACTGTCCACCTCCCGTCTTGAAACGTTCAAGTCACTCGTCACTTCTGTCCTTCGCACTTCGTTTTTAATTTAAGTAACACTGACGAAGTTTTTCCGAGCTTCTAGTAGTCACACCTACATTTGAATTAAATTCGTTTCCAATCTTTTCCCACGTGACATCTTTCTCATTTACATTCACCGCATCCGTCCTCTTATTTTCCACGATATCCTTATACTCCGTCACCAATTCAATTAACAATTCTTTCTCCGTCGACGGAAAATTTATCTCACGGTTTTAGTTTACAATTTTGTTCACCCGCCATTTTTTCAGCTGTGTGCAGACGAAAATGAAAACAAAAGCGCAACGCACTACGTCCAGAAAATATGACTCATGCATAGCCTTCTATAGCTGTAATATTTGTAAGTTTATTGGAGTTAACACGTGTTTGTTAACATTTTCAGAAAACAGGTTGGTGAAATGCAAGAAATTTAAGTTTTGTTAGCTCTGTGACAATTGTTACGTTACATGTGTTAACATCGATTTTAACATCTGTTGGTGAAATCAGGCATTAATCTACAATTGTTTTAGGCACAGGCCTAGCTCCGATGGTTTTTAACTGTACTTAAAATTAACAGCCGCAGGTCACTAGGTTTACAAGCATGAGGGATCCACCCCCCCCCCCCCCCCTTTTCCTCTTTCTGCGTGGAATCTGTATGTTCCCCAGATTGTAGGTAGAATCTAGGAAGGTTTCCATATCTGCTATTGTTATACATATAGAACTGACATATTTTCTAACCTCTCTCACCGTTTCATGTCTTTATAGCCAAAAATTAGTTAAATTATGCTTTTCTAACTTGCTCAGCCAACTGACAAGAGTTCAAACGTTCACATGAAGGAAACAGATTTGTAATTAAAGTAAGAAATAGAGTTTAGCTAGGCTTTCATTTATACACATTTGCAAATTTATTTTTTTTGGGGGGGAATCATATTATTCCAGAAATATAAATACATTTTATTATTTTTACAAAATATATACAAGTAGATTTTCAGTAGAATAAATACAGCAAGTAAACACTTTCATTTTATTTTCTTTATGCTATAAATACCAAAACTATATCCATTCCAGTTTAAAAGATTAAAAAATTAGATGTCTAAAAGTTACACATTATGAAACAATTATAAATTCATAATTATTTTTAGTATTTACAAAATTACAAATCACCTTATAAATCATGATGTTTGTAAATAATTACTATCACCATAGAGAGTAAAAATTATACAAACTCCTAATCTTTCTTGATTCAGATGTGAAGATTGTTCCTAACATATAAAAAAACCAATTGAACAAATGTATTAGAGGACAGCCAATAATTACAATAAATATTGTATTGAATTATGCAATCACTGTCAGCTTGAATTTATTTAAAACTTTCTTGGTGAAATAAAAGTTTCTAACAAGTTAGCAATTGATCAATTGTTAGAAGAACAGAAAACATTGGATCTATGAGGGTTGATCAACAAAGACAGACTGATTTGTTTCCTGTTGCTTCCGTGATAGTTTATCTGTAACATAAATACTTGAAAATAGCATGTTTTTGCGCATAATGTCCGTAGGTGGTAGCACTCTCGCATTTGTACGTTGGTAGTAATTCTGTTTTGTAGATGCTACATGCATTTCGTATACCAGACAATGGAGTGACACGTCTCTTTGCTGATGGAGGCAATGCAGTTTTTAAATCAATTATCTACCATTGATGAGTCATTGCTACACCATTATGAATTATAGGCAACGAAAGAATGCTATGTTCATGTAAGCCACTGCATACTTCCTTTGGCATGTGTTTATATACTAGAGACAGCTTTATTTGTAAAAAGAAATAGATTTAACTTTCAAAACAACGGAAGTGTTCATATGCATTACATGAGGCATAATAAGGATATACACTTAACCTCAATCAGAACTACAATGTTTAAGAAAGGAGTACTGCATTCCTGTACAACAGTTTATCATTCGCTTCCTACTGACATCAAAAGCACAGATAACTACGTGTTTAATACTAGAACAAGGGCTTTCTTACAGGAGCACTGCTTTTACACAGTAAAGGAATATCTGCAATTTAACAAATCCAGATAATCATAAAACATGAATTTACTTAGCTTGTTCATTTCTCTCACTTATAATTATATCCAATTTGTGTTACATTATAATTAATGTAGGTTAGGTATATTTGATGTTTCACTTTGTAATATTAAGTGTAAATTTACTGATGTATCCTATATCAAGATACTATGTACAGATTTGATTTTAAAGGATGACTAAATTTGATTTGATTTGATCCTGAAGGAAAACAAGCCAGCAAAGTGTGGAAATCGCCAGGTTCTCCAGCACCAAAAAAGGCAAAAGTTGTTCCATCTGCAGGGAAAGTGATGATCACATTTTTAGACTGTGATGCAGCATGCAGTTCCCCCTCGCACTACTGTTACAGCAGCATACTACACATCAGTATTGCCTACAATGAGGAAGCACATTGCAAAGAAATGACCAGAGCTTTCTCGGACTGGGTGGCAACTTCATTATAACAATGCACGGCCTCACATTGCAAATCAAGTCATGCAGTTTATGGCTCGATTCAACATTATCTGTGTAACACATCTACCTTATAGCCCCGATTCTGCACCCTGTGAGTTTTTTTTATTTCCATCACTATATGTAAAGCTTAGGGGTATTCGATTTGAGAACTCTGAAACAGTGATCAAGAAAAGTGAGGCGATTCTCGAGAACCTGACAAATAATGATCTGCAGCACGTGTTCAAGGACTGGCAGAGATGCTATAAAAAGTGCACTGAAGTAGGAGGGGACTACTTTGAAAAAGATCATGTAAACACTGAATTGCAGAATAAACATCTGTGGAAAAAAAAAATCAGTCTCAGTCTTCGATGATCAGCCCTCGTATGTTGGACAAAAAGAAAGTTGCAATCAACACTTACAACCAAGAAAAAAATTAGATGAGATAGGGCTATCATGGAAAAAAATCCAAGAAACGTCGCTGCACTGCATAACATGTTTTTTATGACTGAATAATTAGCTCGCTCTCAAGATTTAAGTCCTCATGATTATTATCTGTAGGAATGCTTAAAAGTAAAGTTTATGCAACAACTGTTTATGAATTTAGCAGACAATATTCAACATTTATTTTCTAACACTTTAGCTCCAGAAATTTTATCCACTGTTCAATAATGTGTTCAGTAGACAGCAAATGGGCATTATTTTAAACACCTTTCATAACAAAAGGTAAGTACAGTAGAGTCTCGTTTATCTGACCTTTGGTAAACTGACTTTCCGTATTATCCGATACACCCTCAACAGTGCTTGGTCAGCAGAATGTGCAACCTTCAGTGAGTGTGTAGGTGTAAGTACAATATGGCAAGTAAAAGGAAGAAAATGGTTGTTTCTGTGAAGGAAACTTTGAAAAAAAAATATCGGCGACAACTCCTTTTGTCCCTGATACAGGAAATGGACAATAGTAAGGACATGATGGAAAAGTTAAGATCTATCGACATAAAAGATGTTGCATACTGGGTGACTCAAGATTGGGAAGAAATCAAAACGACGAACATTAGCAAAGTGTTGGAACATACTGTTAGGTAATGATGAAAATAAAGAAGAGACAGTACAAGAAGACATGGGTGACATTGTTCCCTTATTGAACTGCATTCCTGGTTGTGAGGACGCTACGACTCAAGATGCGCATAGCTGGTGTGCAGAAGATCAACAGTTTGAACTCACAGACACTGATATTGTTTTTGTGAATGGTAATGGCTAGGGCCCAAATAATTATGTACTAAAAATCAGTAAAATATGTACATATATATGTATTTTAAAATACTGAAATATGTAATTAAACTACTGATATAAAAAGAAATATGTAATATTTTAATACTGAAACAAGTAATTAAACTACTCAAATACAAAGAAATATGTAACATCATAATATTATAATTCCCCTACATGTTTTTGAATTAGATATAGTAAATTGGAGATGTATGTAAATAAGTCAAAAATTGGAAGCTGCATATTGCTCCTAATTTTTTAAATTACGATCCCTGGTAATAAGGTACAAACAGTACCTGAAAACAAGAAATCAGGTATATACAAAATCAACTGCTCAGACTGCAATAAGTTCTACATAGGAAAGACCAAAACCAGTTTACATATTAGATTACAGGAACATATGAGATGTGTGAAATACAAATAGAAAAATCAGTAATAGCTCACCATTTCTGGTCTACCAATCATGAGATTGTACCAAATATAAGACTATTAAAACCAGCCAGTAATGCAGCCGAACTCGATGTTTGGGAAAAATTGCTAATTATAAAAAACAAACAGTATACTTTAAATTTCGAATTGCCGCCTAAAACTCTCTTTGGAAGTTCATCTCACAGACAACAGATGCCGCCACAGACAACCATTTCACTTCAAGAAACCACAGATCCAACCAGTCGGATAACTGCTGACGATGGGGACAAAACGTTCTCCGAAACATGTCCAAGTCAGGATAATTTAAGTGATGTTAGTGTTTGAATTACCCACTCATTACTTTCAAATGTGTTTCAAATTCTCAAATATAAAACTTCTTCTGTTGCCGCGTGATCTTTCAATTTCACATTAATTAATGGGTGCATATTTAAACTTGTACAAGTCTTTTGCTGTGTAGTCAATTTCAAAGTCTTCGGCTTACTTTGACTTAGAATTCTGTTAATAGCACTGATTGTCTTGAATCCAGGGTTTTTCTTCAAACTGGATGAGATTTTATGCTTCACTGCAGCTCCAACCGACCCTTGTAGACTTTCCAGAGAAGTGACCACAGAATGAACATCAAAGCTCTCTGAGAGTTTAGACGATGATGCCTCCAATGATTTAATGGCAATGCATAAATGGGAAATGTAGGTAATATCATTTTTAAGTTTGACATCACTGAATGATTCCTGGGCTGATTCAACAGAAACTTCATCTTGGGAATCAAAATGCTGGAGAACTTGTTTCACAGAATCAAAATTCTTCACATAGTGGCCTACAGCTTCAATCCAGCTTCCCCACCTCGTTAAGATTGGCTGAGGAGAGAGTGGAAGCTCAGGAAACAGTTCTTTGAATTTATCAACTCTTTGTAGGCCTTCAAAAACACTTTCTTTGTATTCGAAATGAGTATGTCAACAATAGAAAATTTAGGACGAACCAATTCTGCTATGTGATGGAATGCATGGACAGGACATGTCTTCGAAGCATGGGCTTGATGATGTGATATGGATAAATGTTGCTACACTTGAAAACGTTGAGAACAGGGAACATTCTTCTCACAGATCAGGCAGAAAAGGACCTTTTCGTCTGTTGAAAAATTGTTAAATTTCTCTGTGGAATGCTTTAACTTTACGCAGAGTGAGGTTTTCTCCTTCGGCATCTTTTACTATAATGAAAAGTTGAATCTACACTTGCCGGCCAACTACAGCTGACTATTTTCTCATGTGATGGCTGGACTTGGACATGCAGTGGTAAGGTGCGCGCATCACGTGGACAGACACACGTAGCAAGGTGCTAAACATGAGATCAACGTGACAGACCAGACAGACTGACTGTCTACTGCTAGCTATATACTTCTAAAGTAAACACACATGTTAAAACGAATAAAATTGCAACAAAGCTTGGAAATATCAATAAATATGTAAATATATGTAAATATATGTACTTTCATGTATTTACATAACTTTCTGGGCCCTAGTAATGACAATTAGGATGAAGCAGAATGGGAAATTGAAGAACAAAACGAGAAGAAAATGAGTCACGCTGAAGGTTTAATTGCTTTAGAAATGGCATTAAGGTACATGGAGCAAATGCTGGAGGCAAGTGCAACTGAGGTATTGATGTTTCGTCATTGGCGAAATCTTGCAGCAAGCAAATGTCATTCAGAGGCAAGACTTCATTGATAAGCTTTTTCCTTAAGACATTTGGAGCTTATTTTTGTTCAATACTGTATGTAGAATTGGTTTGATTATTCAGTAAATACCACAAAACCAACAATAGTTTTAATAACACAGTATACCTACCATGTTTTACTCTATTTTCCAAATTATTTTGTATTATTTGACATTTTCGGTTATCCGACCTTGTCCAGGCCAATTTATGTCGGATAATCAAGACCATAATATATAACATATTCATAATAAATATAATTTTGAGTCGAACTAATATTCAATGCTCCACTTATTGCTAGTATTTACCTAGAACGTTTGTTAGGATCTTCCTAACATCATCAGCTGTTGTCGTCAGCAACAGCAACAGCAACAGCATTAGTCGGCAACAGCTGATGATGTTAGGAAGATCCTAACGAAACGCGTTCTAGGTAAATACTAGCAATAAGTGGAGCATTGAGTACTAGTTTGACTCAAAATTATACTAATTTTGTGCTTCATTGTATCATAGTCCTTACACGTTGGAAGTATTCATATTTGTTTACTTAGTTAGCATTTCTATGGAAGAAATGTCAGATTTGCTGCAATTGCATAAACAGATGAGCCATGGGAGTGTCAGAATACCAGTTGCATCATTCAAGAGAAGCAAAGCATTTGTGTGCCTATATTCTATGAGAATAAAAACAATGAGAAGAAGAGGGAAGTATGTTACATTAAGTTCTACAATGGAAGAAATTGTTTTAATAATTTGACAGTGTCTGCTTCCATCATAGAACATGATACACTCAACTGTTACAATCCTTCAACAATACTTTATCAGGAAGAATTTATCACAAATACTGAACTATAGCTGTACCAAGCATAGACTGCCCTACAGCACTGAAAATCTGCTTTATAAATATTGATTTTTTTCTATATACATCACTTCCTTAAATAAAATAAATAATATTATACTTCTTTGGAAACTGAAACCACTATTTCACATTTAAAACTGTGCAATACTTGTATAATATTTTCTGCTATATAAATTCTATAAAACAATAACTTAACAGAAATGAATACATCATTTTACCACAAAGTTATCATCTAAATACATAATAACATTATTAAAAATGTTTAGCACCATTGTTTTATAACAACTGTAAATATCTTATTAAAAATAGAAAATTAATCTGTTGCTAAAGATTAACATGCATTCCATAAAAAACACATTCACAAAATTGCTGTTTTCTAAGACTTATTTGAACCCAAATACTGATATGGCAGTTTCATTTGTATAAATGATATTTTAGTTATTGAATACATTTACTTGAATGGCCATTAGAACTTGCACATCTACAAATGATGTGATTCAGAATTACAGCTGCTGACATCTTCCAGTGATTCTTCTCTAAGAAGTTTTGTTTTATCCTCTTTTGTTTTCTTGCTAGGTTTTTTCTTTCCACGATGATGAACACCATCTTCTTCATCCATCATTTTGATTATTTGTGTTTGATCTGAGGAGTCGATTGGCGCTACTGAAATATCACGCACTGCTCGGAATTTACCACAGTTGTTCAGATGCTCATTTTCAAGACGGAAGAAATTCCAGACAAATCTTCTGCAGAAAGAAAGTCTCTGGTTTATTCTACATTCCTTAGAATTTTTAACTTTTGTTTACAAAATAAAACAGAGGTTAAGTAAATACAGCAAACCTAAAGCCAAGATTACAATGAACATGTACTAATTGACCTATTTAGGATTGATTTAACACAATATAATTTAAAAGCTTGGATCTCACTCAATCACCAACACAGCTCTTCTTATTCTTGATTTAAAACTTTCCTGGCGACAACAGTCATAAAACTTTTCTCAAGCTACCAGCCAGGTAAATGGCGATGAACTAGCTGCCAAGCTTTCAAGAGCCAACATGGCTCCCCTCATCAGGGCAATGTGCAGAAAGGTGCAATTTGTCTCCTATAAATACTATAAGCTCAGAGATGGGCAGTGACGATTTCTAGCCAATGTGCGGGCTGGAGCTTGGTTATTGGCATGGTCGTAGCAGCCAACAGCTGGAGGGCGTTACTGATTGGTCCGGGCTAGAAACAGACTCATGACAAAACTGCTGTGTTGTTGAAGATCTGCGCCCTCATTTATGCAATGCTCCGCTAAGCCAGATCTTTCAGGATATTTCAGCCTGAAATAGTTTTCATGTTCTTTGCAGCGAACTTCAGTTGTTTTGCCTGTTTGGCCTATATATGCTCTCCCACAACTACATGGGATACGATAAACTCCAGGTGTTTTAAGGCCAAGGTTACCTTTTACGGGTCTTATTAACCCTTTTAACTTAGCAGGGGTCTTGTAAATTGCTTTCATGTTATGCCCTTTAAGAGTGCATCCAATTTTCCCCAAGACTGCCTATATATGACACAAAGGCTTTACATTGTTTTGCCTTATCAGTATTTGTACATGTCTTTGTATTGGGACTGGCTACACAGGATAGAAACCAACCTCGCAAATACAGCACTGGCAGCCCAGGACAACTCCACTATAACTTCCAGACTCTACCAACTCCAAGACATACTCACAACACACATCACTTCATTGGGGTAGCTATTACTACAGCAACAGAAACTGGAGCTAGATAACTTATCAATAAGGAATGTTCCTGGAACAACTTTATCTCCTGCTACTAGACACAGAAAACAGCTCAGCTGGTCCAACAATCTGCACCCAACAAACAACACTGCAGAGAAAGAAATGTAAAAGGTTTCATGTAAGGATAGCTGGTGGGCAGAGCTAGAGAGAACACTGGTCAAAATACGGATGAAGATATCTGGCATGAGAGAGAAAGAAATATAAAAGGATTTTGGACAATTATTAAGAATAGGATAAAGGACATTGACAGACAAGTGACATCGGGAAATATGATAAGTAAGAAATTACTAAATGTATACCTGAAAATAAAGACATAATTGGGAAGGGAAATATATATATATATATATATATATATCCTATATATATGAGATGGAGGGTTTAGCTTGGTTAAGGACAGGAGCCATATTGAGAGGGGGTTCACCAAAGGAGTGCATTCTGTGGGGGAAAAAGTAAGCTTAGAGCATTATGTAGTGGAGTGTAAAGAAATTGAAAACTGGAGGAAATTAATATGGGATAAGAACTGGGATAATAAAGGGGCTTACGTACGAGAGTGGGTCAAAAAGTAATGCCTCCTATTTTATTTGTCTTTTAATTGCCAAGAAAACTGAATCCAATTTACATAGCTTCTAAACTACAACATTGACGATTAATTTGTCACTATTCAATATAATCTCCCTCCTTTTCCACAGTTTTGGTCCACCATTTAACTAGGGCATGTACTCCAGTGTGGTAAAACACACGGTCTTGCTTCCTAAGCCATTGACGCACAGATGTTTTCACAGCATCCTCATCTTCAAAATGAATCCCACAATAAGCTTTCTTTAGTGGCCCGAACAGATGGAAGTCTGATGGTGCCAGGTCAGGACTGTATGGGGGGTGAGCTAGGTCTTGCCATCCCAATTTCTCAATTTCTGCAGTGGTGTAACGGCCGGTGTGTGGTCTTGCATTGTAATGCAAAAGAAAAACATCCGCCATAGTTTTTGTTGGGCGAACTCAGTGAAGACGTGTTTTCAGATTTTTGAGAGTTCTGACCTATTGGACAGAATTTATTGTGCATCCCTGTTCCAAAAAATCAATCATAAGCGCACCCTCTGCATCCCAAAACACTGTCGCCATAACTTTCCCTGCCAACCGCTGAGTTTTGAATTTTTTTGCTTCAGTGACATGTGATGCCATTCCAATGACTGCCTCTTTGATTCAGGTTCAAAAAAATGAACCCACGTTTCGTCTCCAGTAACAATTTTTTCCAGAAACTCCTCTCCCTCCAAATTGAAGTGCTGTAAGTGTTTGGAGGTTATTGTGTTCCTTGTTTCTTTGTTTTGGGCAGTTAATATTCTTGGTACCCAATGTGAACAAACTTTTGAGTAACCCAATTGTTGAGTAATCATCATCACACTGCCTTTACTGAGGGAGGTAATGCGGCACAATTCACCTGTTGTTACCCGGCAATCACCACGAATGATGTCATCGACTCGCTGAATGTTGCATAGAGTCACTGCAGTCACTAGCCTGCCACTTCGCTTTTCATCTGCCAATGGTGTTTGCCCTTCAGCTTTGTTACAGCAATGAACCCATCGTCTAACAGTGCTGACATCCACTGTTGCATCACCATACACATTTTTTAGCCTTTCATGAATGCAAATTGGCATTTCACCTTCCGCAGTCAAAAATTCAACCACAGAACGCTGTCTAATATGAATGTCGATGTCAGCCATTTTGCAAGAGGATGCAGTGCTGCCACCTGTTGACTTAGGAAGTTACTACTGCAGGAGATTGGAGAAGAAGGTTTGAGGAATTGCGCCAAATTCAAAGTTTTCACATAACTTACTTGTTTGAGGAAATAAAAAATAGGAGGCATTACTTTTTGACCCACCCTCGTAGTAACAATAAAAATGCTTATGTTGAAAAGAGAGAAAGGAATAAAGGAGGTGGGGAAATTTGCTGACAAAATCAAAGAGAAATGGACGAGAAGGGCAAGGAAGTAAGATGTAGAGAAATGGAAGACACAATCAGAACATTAGGTCAAGGTCTTGTAAGGGCTAGGATAAAGGTAAACGGCCAGGGAGCCAACACCACTATCAGCCCGTAATATAAGTAGCTGACAAATTTGTACCGAGATTAGAATTGTAAAACTTGTAATTGAGATTGTAAGATTATAGAAGTACAAATAAATTATCATCGTCATCATCAGTATCATTATCATTATTGTACTAAGATCTCTTCTTCTATACTACACCTGATATTAATTATTACCAAAAAACTTGCATAAAAAGTTAGTTTTTATAACTAGTCTTATTGCTTTTATCATCACAAATTCTAATTTACATCAGTATTCCTTTATAATATTACAATGTTTATATATTATTTGTAAGCTACTTTTGTGTATTTGTAAGGATCTTCTCCCTGAGCATAATTAAAAGACATTACCTAAAAAACTAAACACTAAATCAGATACCCTGTATCACAATGAAAGGCTCAGAAATATTATTGTAAATATACCTGTAGAGTAAGTCAAAAACATTCAATAATCATACCTGAACACTTCTAATGGTGCAACAATTGATGTCATCAGGTCACTGCTAACATAACGTGCTTCCGTAAGAACAAAGGAATATGCCCAGGCAAACCTTAGAACCAAATCTTCTATTATGGCAAAGTAGTAAAAGCTCTGTAAAAAAATGTTTAAAAGTTTCCAATCAATATTTATACATCCCAAAGGTTAGAAAGATATACTAGGACTACATTTTACACGTTTGTTATAGTAAGATGTAGTGCCTTGTTAATACTAAAAACATCACTAGAAGGTAATTATACCTGTAAGGCAGCAAC
Source organism: Mantis religiosa (assembly GCA_030765055.1). NCBI lineage: Eukaryota > Metazoa > Arthropoda > Insecta > Mantodea > Mantidae > Mantis > Mantis religiosa. Next base: position 209,460,292 of record CM060951.1, on the reverse strand, counting down.
ACTATAATGAATAAGTCAGCTTGTGGACCTGTAAAAACATATATCCATAGGGTGGTTTTGTGTAAGGGTTGATTAGTCTCACACCAAAATATCTTTCCCCACTATCCCTTTCACTGAAGTCAAGATATGGAATTCTATAGTGGCACTTTTAAATAATCCATGTAACCAACTGCTAACTAATTAAATAATAAAAATTCTTGGCTTTGACGTCTGGATTTATGGATTTATGGATATGAGTTATGGCGAGTTGATACAGTTGGATACTGACAGTTTTTGATTGAATGCATTTTACCATTTTTTTAGAATAAAAAACAAGGTACTCATAACATTACACAGTAAGAACAGATAATACTGCAATCAACATGTGTTTGGATGGACTAGCAGTTTAAGGAATGGTGTCGATATGGCCAGATGTTTGCCCATTAACATCCAACGATCTATTTATAGGATGCTACATATACGAGGAATGATCAAGAAAGACAGACTTATTTTTTTTCACAGATGTTTATTACTGCAATTCAATGTTTACATGATCTTTTTCAAAGTAGTCCCCTCCTATTTCAATGCACCTTTTATAGCGTCTCTGCCAGTCCTTGAACATGTGCTGCAGACCATTCTTTGTCAGGTCCTTGAGAATCGCCTCACTTTTCTTGAGCACTGCTTCAGAGTTCTCAAATTGAATACCCCTAAGCTTCATTATCACCGGTGATGAGTCATTGCTGCATCATTATGATCCTGAAGAATAACAACACAGCACAGTGTGGAAATCGCCAGGTTCTCCAACACCAAAAAAGGCAAAAGTTGTTCCATTTGCAGCATGTAACGACTTGGTGTCGCTGAAAGTGAGCCCTGGAGGAAAAGATGGTGAACCTCGCTGAAAGTCTAGTTGTTGGACTCCAGAAGCTCCATGGCCGCTCCGGCATTCACACAAGATGCTACCTTCAGGGGCAGTCTCAGATGGGAAGTGGTTGAGGTACAAATTAAAATAAAATGGCAGTTCCTCCTTTGCTCTACAAAACCTGTATTTCAATTAAAAGGAAACTTTTCCAACCATCAATTATACCCCTCAATGCTTTACGTTGCAATCCTTCGAAACCTTCCACTTTCCAATGCAAGCACAAACTGTGCAGAAATGCATACACATGTAAAACACACCTTCACACTATCACTTCCATTTGCAGAAAACCAAAATGGCGTCAAGTGTCCCAGCTTTTATAATTCTGCCTTTGCTATAACGACAACTGAACATCTTTCAGCATTTCTACATATATTGTCATTCCTTTTTAAATAAATTTTTCTTAACCTAATTTTAACATTTAAATAATAATTGTTTTACTAATTTTAATTAAAAAATAAACTTAAAATAACTATTATTTGAAGGAAAAGGTTAGAAACAGTGATATATTTAACATTAAAAAGTAATGAGTCGGTAATTCAAAAACAAACATAACTTAAATTATCCTTACTTGGACATGTTTCAGAGAACGTTTTGTCCACATCCTCAGCAGTTATCCGACTGGTTGGATCCGTGTTTTCTTGAAGTGAGCTGGTTGTCTGTGGTGGCATCTTTTGTCTGTGAGATGAACTTTCAAAGAGAGTTTTCAGGTGGCAGTTCGAAATTTAAAGTAAACTGTTTGTTTTTTATAATTAGCAACTTTTCCCAAACATCAAGTTCGACTGCATTACTGGCTGATTTTAATAGTTTTATATTTGGTTTAATTTCATGATTGGTAGACCAGAAATGGTGAGCTATTGCTGATTTTTCTATTTGTTCAAGAAACCACGGATCCAACCAGTCAGATAACTGCTGAGGATGGGGACAAAACGCTCTCCGAAACATGTCCAAGTAAGGATAATTTAAATGATGTTTGTTTTTGAATTACTGACTCATTACTTTCAAAAATTAAAATAACTATTTAAATCGTTGCAAGCGAAAGTGATGGTGGTCACATTTTTTTTACTGTAATGGAATGATTTACCAGCATGCAGTTTCCCCTTACACTACTGTTACAGCAGCATACTACACGTCAGTATTGGCTACACTGAGGAAGCGCTTTGCAAAGAAACGACCAAAGCTTTCTCGGACTGGGTGGTGGCTTCATCATGACGATGCATGGCCTCACGTCACAAATCAAGTCATGCACTTTCTGGCTCGATTCAACATTACCTATGTACCACATCCACCTTATAGCCCCGATCTTGCACCCTGTGACCTCTTTTTATTCCCATCACTTAAGGCAAAGTTTAGGGGTATTCGATTTGAGATCTCTGAAGTAGTGCTCAAGGAAAGGGAGGCGATTCTCAAGAACCTGACAAAGAATGGTCTGCAGCACGTGTTCAAGAACTGGCAGAGACACTATAAAAAGTGCATTTACGTAGGAGGGGATTACTTTGAGAAAGATCATGTAAACATTGAATTGCAGTAATAAACATCTGTGAAAAAAATCAGTCTCAGTCTTTGTTGATCAGCCATTGTATTATTCATTTACTTATCTTACATGAATTCTTTGGGGTTATTTTCATCATATATGTTATTATGTAAACCATTATTGTTTTCTAAAAATTTGCATATTGTGTAGTTTATTAATTTACAACAGTAAGGTGCTAACGACCGCAGTGTGTGTGAAAGTACACTATTGCATTTTGCTTGTTCTCTTTCCCTCCAGATTTCTTTAATACCATAAACTGTCAATAAAGGTTTGTATTATTGCATCACAAAAAGAATCTGAAGCTGAAAGCAATTCTAATGGTGAGAATAAGAGCTGAAAGTCAAGCAATCTATTTATAGACCAGATGATTTTGGGACAATGGATGAATAGAATGGCCAAGTATATTGCTGACAGTCTGTAAGCTGAACTAATACATTACACGTCTTTTTTCAATTTTTGAAAAAATAAAAAAATATTGGGTGTCAATGGGTTAAGGTGGTGAAGGTTTCTTATTTTATTTTATTTTCATCTGTATTCCAAGGGCACAAGCTTTTAACAGCTCAGTTCACCTCACCTCATTGCGTACCTATTCTTAAAGGGGCTACAAAACAAAAACATAGATAATTCTATGTGCACGAGACCAACTATTATAGCAGGGTTATTCGTAATGAAAAAAATGATGAACATAGAAGATGTTAATACACAGACAATGTTATATTATGGATTGATATACCTGCATATATCATATGGGTTAACAGTGTGGGGACATTGTGGTAAAAAACACACTAACCGAGTATTCCTTCTCCAAAAAAGAGCAATAAGACTAATTATGGGAATGAAACAAACAGACACTTGTAGGCAAACCTTCAAAGACCTGTATATTCACTTTACATATATGAAGTAATAGTAGAATTATTTAACAGGCAAGATAAAAGTGAAACAAATAAACAAATACATGAGCATTACACCAGAGGAAATACAAATTTTCATTTAGTCACACAGATTAGAGCTATATAAAACCAGACCTCCTGCTGCAGCTCATGAACTGTATAATAAACTCCCTACCTATCTGAAAAATATTCATAATCTTAAAATATTCAAGAAAAAATTAAAGAAATATTATATGGAAAGTTGTTATTATTCAATTGATGAATATCTTAGTTAATATTGACTAAATAAATAGTATTTGTACAATATAAGTGTAATAGTGTATAGTTTATGATTTATTATTGTAATTAGGTTATTTTAGAACTTGTTTATGTAGATATTAAACTATGCGATTTTCTGGTTGCACATATTTAACTTGACGATGCTTTGAATGTGTTTTATATTCTTTTAAGCAGATGACAGACCGGATGGACGGATGGGCAGATGAATGAATGAATGAATGAATGAATGAATGAATGAATGAATGAATGAATGAATGAATGAATGAATGAATGAATGAATGAATGAATGAATGAATGAATGAATGAAAACTTGTTACCAATCAATCCTTGAATTGTTCAAATGATACCAAACTGGAGCAAAATGGCGCACACCATTGCTTTTGAAAATATAATACAAATATTTCCTGTCCACAAGATCATTAACACTGGACAACAGAGATTATACCCCCTTTACGATTGCCTTTTCATTCTTCCCATAAATGTGTTACCATATTTGAAAAAACTTTTTTTGTCTGCCAGCTTGAAATAGCTGCAAAAATTGCTTGTTAGTGATATTTTCACGGTTACAAACTGCAACTAAAGGAGCATTAGTTTTGCATTCCTTGGCCAAAATTTATTTATGCTGATGTCTACCCAAACCAGTCTTCTTTAGTTTTACTACTTATTAAAAGGTATACAAGTGACAAATAGATTTAAAAGAGAGTTACAGAAGTTCTGTATAATTGGTAATTTTTATTCACTTGAATACTTAAGCATTAAATAAAATATTAAATTAGTGTTGATTTTTATACAGATTTTGTGTAGAATTAAATACAGAAGGTTTAGGCAATCAGTGCAACTTATATTATTAAAACTTTTATCTTTTAGCATAAGTTAATTTTTAAACATAAAATTGCAATAATAAATGTTATTTTATTGTATGTAATTTTAAAATGTACTATTGTATTGGACTTACATTCATTTGTAACATTTTCAACTATATTGTAATTCATATTTATATTTTTGAAAATTATTGTACATAAACTGTATTTTTGTGGAAACGTAGAGTCAGACTGAAAAATTCAATGCCATAGCCAGGATTTGAACCACAGATCTTCTGGTTTCCGTCCAGCCGCACTACCATTGTGCTACTATGGCCAACGTGCCGATATGACATTAAATTCTCCAACTGACTCGTATTTTTCCCGGTAAACCACTTAGGAGTTCTCATACACACATGAGACAACTACCTTAATGACGACTTACATATTGTAAGTACTTTAAGGCCCGGGCTTCATATAGTAAACCACTATTAGGTTAATTAATGGAAATTAATTATTCTTTCACACTGGCAGTGTGTAGGCTAAATTGTGGAAACGTAGAGTCAGACTGAAAAATTCAATGCCAATGCCTGTATTTTTGATGATGCCATGAGTCTGGTTGACTCCTACAGCTGATAAACAAACAAACAAACAAACAAACAAATAAATAAATAAATAAATTACTAAGTTTTAACACTCCATTGAGGCGCGGCTCTGGATGACTTGATTAGGTAACTTGGAAAATTGGCAAAATCAGCATCACAAAAACGGATTTTATACTGGAATAGTGGTTTTGAATTTCGATAGGGCTTCTCTCTGTATATGAATCCAAAAGTTCCTTAAAATTACCTTTATTTAAAGAGTCCTTGCTTTCATTAAGTCCACGAAATGTCATTTGTCTACTTCCCTAATGGGTTATTGCATGAAAAGTCTTAAGCTTGATGGTCTCATTGTATTTTACAATATATAGACATGAGCTTTCCCGAAGAGCGTCTGCGATTTTGTCACTGTTTCTTCTCAGTTCCTTCAATCCGACATAATTATGTTCCTCACACCAAAGAGTCTTAAATGTTCTGGTGTATTTTGAAGATGCTCCATCGCAAAGTTTTTGTAAACATAGCACTGGTTTTGGCCTACCAAAACATTTATCAGGTCGCATTTGTCATCATTTTTCCATAAAGAAAAGGGTATTCGGAGAATCGAACTCACCAAGTCATGCGTTGGATTCATTGTAAATGCCTTAAATATGAAAAATTAAATACTTCACATATCACACAATAATCACTGATCATATAAAATAATTACATTTTTACACAGGATGCAAACTGGTAATATACAGTAGTACATGACTCGTGGGGCTCACTTCAAGCAGGTTACTACTTTTACCAACAAATTTCTTTTCAAATAAACGAAAAAGTAGGAAGAAAGTTGAGTATTGTGTTGGCAACACAAATTGGTGCAGAATATATGGTTTCTATGAATCGAATCCGTAGCCATGGTAACCAGCAATGCATTCTGCCCCTCCAACCTCTCCTCACCCACCGCAAGTGTTACGGTCACCTTGGCCTCTTAACAACGAATCACTAGTTGGGAAGTAAGCTAGCTGCATTATCGACACGCGAGCAACAAGAGAATGGTTCCATTACAAAATATAACTTGGAGAACTTTTATAAGTGAAAATTAAATGCTAGAACATAAAACATAACCATGTAAGTTATTCAAAAACAAGTAGGTGACTCGGCGTTTCAAATGCATCAAGGAAGAACTGCCGCCGACTCCATTTTTTCTTTTAGGAATACACAGCATCTTATTTATGTCATAAAAAATAAACCTAAATATGTATTTAATTAAAATTTATTTGTATAGGCTCTATATTTAGATAATTTTAGAGAAATTAAGAAGATACTTACTGTTGATGAATACACAGTTTCTTCTCTAAGGAATTTGTTTTCCACCGCAGATTTGTCAAACACACCCCAATCCATTTTAATGTCCCATGTATATGCATAGCAAGAACTAATTACAGATGCTATCACCCAAAAATAGAAATATGGATTACCTGATTTATCAGCATATTTACCTGTAAAACATGAGAAGTAAATCATTAAAATATATCTCCAATAATTCTATTGTAAACTGCTGCTACATTTAAATATGCCTAAATCAGAAAATAATTTTTAAATTTCTTTCAGAAATTCAAGAGATTTTTTAGAAAGAAACAGCAGCTTATTTCCAAGAAACATGACTTCTGATATATATGTCATTTGTTAACAACATTGATAAAATCTATTTTTGGACTTCAAGGACAAAAAAAAATGAACAACAAACTCACTTTTGGTATTTACAGGAAACCGACACACACAGATAATTATATTAAGAACAACAGTTTCAACCCAAAACAACACCAACATGCCATTTTCAACAGTTTAATATTTTGGATGATCAACTTTCCACTAAAGAGAGAAGATTATCAATAAGAATAACTACACATAAAAGAAGTAGCTATGTCCAACGGTTTCAACCCAAATTTAGTGGACAAAACAGTTAACAGACTCAACAAAGCTAAGAAAATAAAAGAAACCACCACCCTAGAACCTACAGGAGAAAAAGAGAAAAAAAAATTTAAAAATTCATCTTCCATCCATCAACCCAAGCGGTGGACTTGCGATGCCGATCAATAAATGAAAGCCGGTGGAGGGAGGGGAGACGCAGGGGTGGCTGGGTCTTCGTTTACCCCTCCTCCAGCAGCTCGAAGCAGCACGAAGCTTCGAGAATGTTTTCCCCCTCCATAAAAGGAGGTCTCGGGAAACTTTGGGCCGATCAATACCAGCGAGGCGACGGGCAGTTGTGTTGAGTTAGCCGTGGCGGGTTGAAGTGTAGTTGCGCCGAGTGTAGGGGTAAAAACGAACTGGCAAAATTGTAATTGTGTGCATTAAATTTTATTGTGACATTGGAATAAGGTGGAAATAAAGAACATTTTGAGTGGTGTAATTGAACTTTTTTTTTATTTCATGAACCCACCAAAGTCACACTATAATAAATTCCAAAAAATCTCTTCAAAACACAACATAATTCTTGCACCTCAAAATAGGTTTAATATCATAAATTTGTTAAAAGGTGCCCCCCAAAAAATTCAATTATAACCAAAGAAAAGCCAGGAATCTATGAGATAAAATATGAAACTTGCCTTAAAATTTATATAGGAAAAACAAAAACAAATAATGAAAACAGAACTAAAGAACATATAAGAAACATTAAAAATGGTGAAACGGAAAAATCAGCAGTGGCTTTTCATTTTTTGAATACTAGACATGACATCAACTTGTAAACATCTTTAATAAAATACGTTAATCACCCCTTAGACCTTTCCGTATGGGAAAGAATCTTCATTAACAAAAATTGTCATAGAGTCATGAATTTTGAAACTCCACCACCGGACATCTTTGACAAGTACATCATGCCATCTATCAACAATAAGGAGAAAGAGGAAACCACCACAATTTGCACTAGTCGAGTTCCAGCTGATAAGAGCAAAAGCTCTTGAAACATGTCCTGTGAAAAAACAGTGTGAGTGAAGCAGTGTGTCAGTATCTTCTCGATTCACTATTGTGCAAAATCTATTTTGTTTAAGGTCTAGTGCATGTTGTCAGAACAGTTGCATACAATACTTCTAAATAATTAGGAAAATCAAAAATAAAATATAATTAGAAAAATGAATTCCCAGAGCTAAGACCTGAACCACAGACATTTTGTTATCCATTCCAAGACTCTACCTCCAATTGCATATCAAGACACTTGAACACACAGTTCTTCTCATCTGATTCATGCACTCCACAAACCACCAATGCGACGTAAATGTAATATCCTTTCTCTAGCACTTATCTATAGAAAACAACAAATTTAATTTTTTAAGTTAACTTGATGGAACTTAATCATTTCTTCACATAAGCTGAATATTCAATGCCATGGCCAGGATTTGAATCACGAATTTCCTGGTTTCCGTCCAGTTGCTCTTACCCATTGAGCTACTATGGCCAATGTGCTGTCCTGACATTAAATTTTCCAACTGACTCATATATATTTTCCCGGTAAGCCACTAGGGGCTCTTATATTCGAGATACACTGTTTGTGGTGACTTACTATTGTAAGTATTTGAATCCCATGCTTCATCACTAAACCCTTATTATTTAAGTTAATTGATGGAAATTAATCATTCCTTCACTCTAGCCATGTATAGGCTATGGTTTTGGATAGATAAGAGTCAAACTGAAAAATCGATGCTCAATGGGTAAGAGTGACTGGACAGAAGCCAAGAGATCCGCGATTCAAATCCTGGCCATGGCATTGAATTTTTCAGTTTGACTATCTATAGATTTATTCATTTTGTTTTACTTGCAACTTACTTGCATTATATGCCTGTAAAGTTGAAAATGTAACAACTGCAAAGGTTGTGGCATACTTTCCAGCATTAACCAAATGTGGGAAAGCCTCTTTGGTATCATGGTATCGTCTCAGGCACTGGGCAAATCTAAACCATGCAGGAAGACAATTTACTATTGGCCTGGATATCCAATTGCGTTCCATACATATACTGGTATCTGCAACAATCACAAACAAATTACATCTTTATACAGCAGCAATATTAAATTCAAAATGCACATAATTTAAACTCTTCTTTAGAGAAACAGGCCGATGATGGGGTTGAAACAGACTCGAAAATGTTCCTGTTTGCAACAGTTGATGTGACTGAAGTTTTATGCTTTTAGGTTTTATTATGCAATTTAAAAAAAAAAAATACTAAAAGGCTTTTGACTGTAAACTGCAATAGATAGATAATTTATTCATGTTGTAAATCATACATTTTGCATGAGTACTATGATATAAGACACGTCAAATTGTGAATTTACAGTGCAATTAACTATACTTGTAAATTAACAAGTCACATACAATAAGAACAAGTCAGTGTTTGTACAAAATAATGTTTTATAAAGATATCTCAAGAATTTTATAATATACACAATTAATTAAGAAATGTAACAATATTATAAACTTTCCATAAATTCACTAACAGAATAAAAACAGTGGTCTAGCAAGTATGCCAAAACTGACTTTTTAAATGCTGAAAAATTGCAAGTGGTTTTATTGGCTATAGGCAGTTTATTAAAAAAAGTGATTCCTAGGTTTATTACACTGTTTTGATGAGCTCTTGTGTTACTTCTATTCACATGAATATCCATTCTGTCTAGTATTATGGTTATGACCTGTGTCATTAAAGGTACAGTGGCCATTTCCTGTCATTAAATGTTTCTTTGTATATTGAATTTTTTAAGTAATTGTCTGCATGTAGATGTTGATTTAACTCCTCCAAATATTCTTAGAATCCGTTTTTGCATTATGAATAATGATTTACAATGTGGTGGGTTACCCCATAATGTTATGCCATATTTTAAAATGGAGTCAGTACACATGAAATACACACTTCTGAGAGTTTTTATGTTAACTATGTGTACCAGTTGTCTGAAATTATAACAAATTCTACTCAGTTTTTTAATTAGATCATTAACATGTGTCTCCCATTTTAGGTTATTCTGTATCCAAAGAACAAGAAATTTAGTTGTATTTACATGCTTAATTACTTTATTTTAGCTAATTGATGGAAATTAATCATATCTTCACACTAGCCATACATAGGCTAAGGTTTTTGATGGATAGAGTCAACATGAAAAATTCAATGCCATGGCCGGGATTTGAACCACAAATCTCCTGGTTTCTGTCCAGTTGCTCTAACTCATTGAGCTACCATGGTCAATGTGCCATCCTGATATTAAATTCTCCATTTGACTCGTATATTTTCCCAGTAGACCACTAGGGACTCTCATTCGAGATACACCGTTTGTGGCGACTTACTATCGTAAGTACTTGAATCGCAGGCTTCATCATTTAACGCTTATTATTTTAGTTATTTGATGGAAATTAATCATATTGTAACTTTGTGGGTTCGTGAAATTAAAAGTCCAATTGCACAAACTCAAAATTTTCTTTATTTCCACCGAATTACAGTTGAAACACTTGCCGATTACACAGAATTATGTAGCGCACACAATTACAATTCACCAGTTCGTCTGTCACAGGTCCACTCTGCATTCGCAATTACGCACAACTCCTCCCATGCACGTACAGTCTCCCGGTCCGTACAGTCTCCCGGTCCGTTCCCTCACTGGGCACTCCTCACTGCTGCTCGCCAAGAACTGAACTGACTCACCAACTGCAGGCCTTATATAGGGAAGATCGCCGTTTCTGGAAGGTTCATGGCGCGCACAATTATCCCGAGGTTTCGAGACGTCTGGTGGGAGGGGAAAGAGACGGTACAGGGCTTGCGCCGCTCTCCTAATTATCCCTTCAATTAGTGACATGAGACAAATGGGTGGGCGTGGCCTGAACGCTTCCCGTCTGGCCCTACTCCAGACCGGTTCTATAGGGAGTTCCGACATTCAGGTGACAATATCTTCACATTAGCCATACATAGGCGAAGGTTTTTTTATGGATAGAGTCAACATGAAAAATTCAATGCCATGGCCAGGATTTGAACCACGGATCTTCTGGTTTCCGTCCAGTCATCCTAACCCATTGAGCTACCATGGTCAACGTGCCATCCTGACGTTAAAACCTCAGTTTTCATTAAGTAAATCTTAAGATCAGCAAATTCATGTATTTGTACAGATGTATAATACAGCATGTTCTATGTTAAATTTTACTGTACTGAATTTGTAATGGATACTGTACAAATAAATATCAATATCATTTTTCTAAAATAGGTGAGTTGCATGGACTTTTCCTGCAGCATGCTGTTATTTTTTATTGCAAGCTGCCACTGTTTGTATTTTGTTGTAGCATTATTAAGTGTTGAATATTATTACAGTGCATGCATACTGGCAATATTAACAGAATTACTGTGTTCTCAGATGTCAGTAATGTTTAAATGTTTCAATTGGCAACATTTTATGTACGAATCATTGCCACAAAAAAGGAAATCTCATATCCCATCTTCCCTTCAGAAAAAGATAAGACTAAGACACCAAAAAATGGGACTGTCACCTTATTCTAGTAGAGAAAGAAACTATCAATAAGAGAATAAAATTATGTTATCAAATATATGAGATACAAACCACCAGCTTCCAGCCAGTTATCACTGTTGATGTAGAAGCAGAATAAAAATTCAAAATCTAAAAGAGCTGTAACCAAGCTGTTTAACTGATCTGCCAACCAGAAATCAGCAAACCCAACATGGAAGAATGGTGCTGCAATAATTCTACCCTGAAAGTAAACAAAATACATTCATTTATTGTTTTAGCAAAAGAAAATTTCCAATCTGCATTTAACAACCTTAGAGTTCCTTTTTACTGGTTGTTTACTAGCTGTTTTTTATTGGTTTACATCAGATTCATAAAAATTTACTGCTGTATTTTAACTTCATTAATAACGTTAGAACTTGCAGAATGGTTATATACCTATGCTTTTCACAATAAAAGTGTATTTCAACTGAAAAGCATTGTCACAAGACATTTAATCTCTAAAGAGTTAGAAGATCTTTAATCCATTGTTCAACACTGCTGTATTATTTAGATTACTTGGATTTGAAAATTTAATTTTCTCACAATTTCTTACTGCTGTGGACATCACACCACATAAACTACTTATTTGTATTACATGCAGTAGTTAGGGGCTACCTATTTTAAAAATTGCTCCTCCTTTCAATATTCATAAACTGAAATGGATACTTTTGATTTTTTAAGCAACAGTCAGCTGCTGACTTTGTAATCCAGTGTTGAAACTCAAAATGATTAAAACTATTGAAACATTAATGGTAGTGTTCACTTCCAATAAGTCTTCTTAGAAATACTTTGCTGCAATTATTCTTCAAATTTATAAACATTCTTTATTTTAAATGTTTTATTGCTATAATATCTGCTACGGTAAAACAGTGCTGCTTTCTCATAGTGTGCGGTTAACATGTCTCCCTCACATTCAAGAGATTTGGAGTTTGAATCTCAATTTGAATCTTGAGTTACCTGGGTATGTTTTTTGCACTTATCCTGAAGACATTTTGTCACAAATGTCACATAACCTAAAACTCTAATACTTAAATGACCACCTATTTTTTCACCTATTTCATCCATTCATCATTCAATATTACATAACAAAGGACATTAAACTTCAAGCTAAAACATTACTGAGTACACCAACAATCAGGAGCAGTTTCTGAACTTATCAATATTTGGCACTGTTTCTGATTTACAGCACTTAATCCATCATTTGTTGTAGTCTAGGCTAGACATGGTTAAGTGCCCGGAAGTAGAATGTTGCTTATTAGAACTGTGATCTACTACAGTGTACCTTAAATTAACTATTATAGAGGAAGTGGTGTTGATGGTTAACCAAAAATGTTGATATAAGCAATAGCTTTAATAAGAAACTAAATAGGAAAACTTGCTAAACACCTGACTTCTATTATTAATTTTTAGATGAGTCGTATTTTTTACACATCTGCTTCACTTTCGTCGTTGTGGATGTGTAAAAAATACGACTCATCTAAAAATTAATAATTTTTCGCTTCACTGTGGTGTTCCAATACAGTTAAATCTCGATACCTGACTTCTATGTTGCATTTCTTGTATCCTTACAAAAATTGCAATAAAGGTGATTATTGAATAAGGGAGAGCTCTATAGGATGGACCAAAAGCTGCAATTGGATATATTCTAAGTTTGTGTAACAATAATAAAATTTTAAAAGTGATGTAAAAACATTATTTATGGATTGCTGCACTAATAAGGAATGGAAATATGAAAAGATAAATATAATGGGGTCATGATTTGAATAGAGCCAGACTGAAAAGTTCATTGCTATGGCCGGGATTTCAACCGCGGATCAAAAAAAAAAAAAATTAAATTTCCATCAATCAACATAACTGGGCCATTTAGCATCATTATGAAACATCTAATGTTTGGGTGCATTCAGCATCATTGAATGCACCACCATGTCCGTCTGTTAGCCCACCTCAACATTTCGGGAGGGATCATTCTGAAGTTGTGGATGATCCCTTTCTTCAGTTGTTCATAAACTATCTGAATCTTTACAAGCCCAAAGCCCTCAGCCAGTTGTCGCACGTCAGGTCAGGGCTTCTCGTCCAATCCGTATAGGAAAGCTGGAACTTACCCATTCTCAAACTGGAGCCCAGAAATGCCCTGGGGCATAATTTAAATTGAAAATTACTAACATCATCACTGCAATAATATTTAGATCTTCCGCTGTGTTTTGAATCCAATACAGAGCCTGTTGAGAAGGTCTTCTTTTCCAGTTTACAGAGATGTGCTTCACTGGGAGATGCTTTATTGAAACGAAGAAAGACATTTTCTCTGATTTCTTCATATATTTCACCAGTTTATTCTTTTTCATGAACCTACAGACTAACGATGAGATGTTCATCAATCATATATTTGCTTGTATCAGCCATTGCTTACAACACAAGCAGCATTTCCCATTGACTAATAACCTGCAAAAATGCTCACTTTCTTCTCAGGCAACAAGCCAGGGGAAAAGACGATTGGGTATCGACATTTCGGGAGTGTGCATCCCTTCCATCATCAGGATATTTATAAAATATTTATTTATCCTGAGACTCACTTTCCATCAAAGCAGCTACTCCGAATATGACGAAGCTTCGATCACCAGAGCAAAGAAAGGGAAACCTGTAATACAGCAAGCGTCAGATAAGCCTACTGCTACAGCCTGTATCCCGTTTACTGGCAATCTATCTGGCAGAATCAGCAGAATTCTCGCCAAATACAACATCAGGACCATCCACAAGCCACCTCCAAAGATTAAACATCTGTTGAGACCAGTGAAAGACAAACTGGACTACCAAGTTCCGGGATTTTTTTTTTCATCCTCCAACGTTAAGTCATATCGGACGATGAATGAAATTGGTGAAATGATGCTCAAATGCGTCCGGGGTCCATGGAGCTTAGAGCTTAGACATTCGTCTTTTAGGATAAGGGAAAACCCCAGAAAAAACCTTATCCAGCTAACTCACACTGACCGAGATTCGAACTCGGGACAGAGTGTACCGCATTCCCTGTTAATGTGGGACACCGTATATAGGACAAACTGGAAGGACCATCGCCACCAGAATAATCGAACGTGAACAGAGCATTCGTTTAATGTAACCTGAGAAGTCTGGGCTGGCAGAGCATTGTTTTGATAACGACCATAGAGACAACTTTCGGGAGACGACCATCTTGGCAATATGCAACAGTTACTGGGAGCGAAGGATTAAGGAGGCTTTGGCAATTTCCTCTGAAAGGAGCACGCTTAATGGTGATGCTGGATTTCAGTTCAGCTCCTCTTGGAAACCGGCCTTAAAATGGAAATCCGTCAAATTAAGAAGCAAAGATCAATACAGTATGATAATCAAGTTAAGTAGTTACGTTTCTTTGACACAATTCATTTTCTACTTATACTCACGCCATCTCCTGACCTGGCATTCAATTTACTGAAAACAGTCTTTTGTTCAGTAATGCAAATTTTGATAGTGTTTTGTCTTTGCTTATAGTTGTGTTATATCCAGTATTTCATTTGTGGTTATAACATTTTATAAATATCCTGATGGTGGGAGAGATGCACACTCCCTAAACGTTGATATCTAATCATCTTTTCACCTGGCTGGCTGCCCGAGAAGAAAGTGAGCATTTTCGTCGCCAGGAAAGCTTCAGGTCTTATTTTAACCCGCAACAAATCTAGCTTGCTGCTGTAACATAACAATGCACTTGCTCTATTGGAAAATAGACAAAGTAATGTAATAAAAAGCATTTGAAGGGGAAAAATATCCCTCTCAACCTGTGAATAATTTTTAATTAGTTTTCGGAGTCAGAAAGCAAGTTATTTCAACATAAACATTAACTGATCATGGCTTTTGGCCCAACCTCAGCAGAAAGAGGTAACAGACTTTGGTTTTGTAAAACCAATACAAGTGCACCTGCCTACTTACATCTATTTTTGGTCAATTTTTAGTTACATCACTAGGCGACAACAGTACATTAAGATCATTATTACTGTCTGATTGCATGTCCACTTTGCGATTGGAAACTTAATTTTAAGTTATACACAGTTGAAGGTATGTTGACTAGAGTACATATACATTTATTGATATTGTACTTTTCTAATAATAAATTAACTCATACTTATATCATAGACTGAAACATAAGCAACATTTATATAATACTCAACTTACCATGACACGCAGAGTCCAGAAGCGAGCCTCATGTCTGAACACCTTTAGAGGATTCAGAATAAATGCAAGCATTATTATTGTTAGGGATAATGGGTTCACATAAGGAGGTATGCTCAGAGATGGGCTGTATAGAAAGCTGAGAAGACTAAGAGTCCATATTACTCCAAAAATGGCTGCTAGCTCCATAAGATGTTGCTCAGACAGATGGTTCCGTGGATCAAGTTCAAAGATAAGTACATGATTCACACCAGACGATCTCCATCCATAAACATTTACACCCATCAGGAACAAGAACTCCACTATAAGGAGTGGCCCTCTATATAGTCGAAATGCTACTTTCAGATTGTCTCCAGTGCCCAGGTGGAAAATTGCTGTAAATGCAGAAGGCAACATCAAAATAGATTAACAGGAATGGTGTTATTTTATAAGAAGAGCTTTAACATGCCTTCTGGTATGTGTGACTGAAGGAATTTAGTAACAGTGATGTCAAAATCAATTGAAAAAACTATTTGTAGTTGACTTTTACACTATGTCTTTTTGTTTTTATATTATTGAGGGACTAGTTTCGGAAGCCGTTGTATCCATTTTCAACCTCGGTCCAGTTATTAATAATTGCACATAGGTTAAAAATGGATACAACGGCTTCCGAAACTAGTCCCTCAATAATATAAAACTGTAAGTGACGAAGGGGAGCTGTTGCTTCTATTTTCAACTGCAAAGATCCATCTAAGAATCTAATTTTTATCTGGACCAATCGCAATCAGAGCTACTCAGATAATCCAGAAAAATTATTAAGAGAACACAATCTTTGATTTAGAATATTGTCACAAATGCACTGTTGAGGCAAGGCAGCGCGAGGGACAAGTTCAAAGAGACAGGCAGTGCAGTACAGAGATAAAAGCTCGCCGAAACGGTGGGGGGAAGGAGTCGGATTTCTGGAGAGTTCATCTTTCTTCTAGCGCCGTCTTGATTGTTTGAGAACATTCTGGATAGTGAGTAAGCTATAAATAAGGAAGCCGCAGCTCATCAGGGGGATAGTTGCTAATTGAACTCATGTGTGTGAACAGCTGTGTGAGCTGAGTTGTGGTCGTTGACCTTGCAAGTTGTATTGTGTATGTGATGTAATTCTGCTACTGTCAAGTTGACTAAAGTGTGTTTCTACGTAAATAAAGAGCAATTTTTGGTGTCTGTAAACTGGACTTTTAATTTCACGAACCCAAAAAGTCACAATATTGAAAAGTAGATCCCTGCAAAAGCACAAGCGAACATGTAGGATTGCCATAGGATTGTCATGAAAATGAGTGAAACATAATCTTACACACTAGTTTCATTGTTCTGTGACACTGACCATGGTAACTGTATTTAATGTTGATATATGTGACCAACAGTGACCTCTACATTGCCTACAGTGCCAACATCACAACAGTGTACATTTATGTGTATTTACACATAGTTTCATGGTGGAAAATGTAAGCAGAAATGAATCTAAATAAAATGCAAATCCAGGTTGAGGAGGGCCAAACAAAACGAGGTTTATGTATTAGAAGCTTCAATGTGTCAGTTATAAAAAGATTTATCTTTCATCATTGTAGATCAGTTCTCATAAATTTACCTTCTTGTTATCATAATTAATAAAATAGAATTTATATACTGTAAAAAGAATATTTCAAATCATGAAAATTACCCAGAACATTACTTAAGGAAAAGGAATCTTTTATCTATGTGGAATATTTGATATTTTGAATCTAAAGATTCTCCTTATTCTTTTGAAAGCTAATAATCAACAAAAATGTTCAAAAACAGTCATATTACACATTTGGTTGTAGGTACAATAGAGATATAGCTTTAAAATTTATTGCACGACTATAAGAGAAAACAAATACTGACTTTTAAGTTAATTGATGGAAATTATTTATTTCTTCACACTAGCCATATACAAGCTAAAGTATTGGATTGATACAGTCGACATGAAAAATTCAATGCCACGGCTGGGATTTGAACCACGGATCCACTGGTTTCCGTTCAGTTGCTCTTACCCATTGTCAATTTGCCATCATGACATTAAATTCTCCAATTGACTCATATTTCCCCAGTAAACCACTAGGAGCTCTTGCATCCGAGAAATACTGTTTGTGGCGACTTACTGTAAGTACTTGAGTCCAGGGCTTCATCATTTAACTCTTATTATTTAAGTTAATTGATGGAAATTATTCATTTCTTCACACTCGCCGTATACAGGCTAAGATTGAGATTCGACATGAAAAATTCAATGCCACAGCCAGAATTTGAATGAGTCAATGGAGTCAATGAGTCAGTTGGAAAATTTAATGTCATGACGGCAAATTGGCCATGGTAGCTCAATGGGTAAGAGTGACTGGACGGAAACCAGTAGACCAGTGGTTCAAATCCCAGCCGCGGCATTCAACTTTTCATGTTGACTATCAAATACTGGCTTACTTGAAGTATTGAAAATGTATATCAATAACAAAGAATATATTAGATATGGTTAGTATCACAAAACACAAAAGTGACATATTGAAAATGTAGAGTCAGACTGAAAAATTCAATGTCATAACCAAGATTTTAACCACAGTTCCCCTGGTCTCCATGCAGTTGCTCTAACCACTGAGTTACCATGGCAACATGTCAGTATGACAAGTTCTCCAACTTAAACTTTCCCAGTGAACTACTAGAGTTTCTCATATACACATGGGACTCCCTTAATGGTGACTCAGGTGTAAGTATAAGTCCCTGACTTTATAGATAGTTCAAACCCTATTAGGTCAGTTAATGGAAATTATTTATTCCTTTACACTAACTGTGTGAAACCTTACCCTACACCCAGCTAGTATGAAAGAATAATTCATTTCCATTAATTTACTGTGACATTCTGTGTTTAACAAAATTTACATTTTTGTATAAAACATTTTTATCTTATCTCTTTTGCCAAAGTAGAATGAAAAACCGACTACAAATAGTTTTATCAAAATTTTGTTTTGACTCTTATAAGCTCCTGGCTGGCAAATAATTATTTTTCATTTATTACCCCAGTTTCTTGACACTAAAATGAGTATGTCTATAGTAATAACTCAGTTAAACCACTTCTAACAAAATATTTGTTATAATTAGCAAGAAGCTGATACAATACTAATAATTCCTTTCTTGGAAGTGTTGAAAACAGTGTTGTAGTAAATTAAATTTAAAGCTGAGTCAGTTAATGACACTGAACAAGTCTTAACTTCTAAATTGCCCGGAACATGTTTTGGAGGCTATTTTCCTCCATTGTCAACCAGACATCGACTGGTTCTCAGTGATGTAACTGGCAATATTTTGTTGGAGGTTTCCTCTGCTGGCAGTTTGAGGAACTTGCTGAATAAATCTTTTTGGGGGATATATCGAAATTGAACTGTATTGGAACACCAGTGAAGCGAAATAATTATTAAATTATAGATGAGTCGTATTTATTACACATCAGCTTCACTTTTGTACCTATATTAAGGACATGTTTCACGAACTCTCATTCGCATCATCGGCTCTGGTGCAAGAGTGGGTAGCTCTGGAGTTGCTGCTGCCATCTATTGATGTAGTGATGGATTTAAATGTGGAGTTGTCTTCTGGTGGGATTTCAAAGTTCATTAGTTGGTTTTTATGTTTTTCTATGTATATTCTCTCTCACATGACAAGTTCACTATGTTTTTGTACATATTTTAGTAATTCTGTGCTATCTTCAATTTCATGATTTTCAGACCAGAAATGAGCTGCTATTGCGGACTTATCAATATTTGTGTATCTTAAGTGCCTGAAGTGTTCTTTCTTTCTAGTGCCTATATTTCTTTTTGTCCTCCCTATGTAAAGGTTTTCACAGTCTTTACACTTAATCTTGTAAATGCCTGACTTTTCCTCTGGTTTTATCTTATCAGTATTATTACTGTTACGTAGGTTTTTAATGTTGTAATTATTTTTTGGTGCCAATGTTATATTGCATTTCTTGAATATTTTTGGAACCTTTTTGTGGCCCAAGCGTAGTAAGTAAATTTAGCAAATCTAATTTCTTGTTTTATTGGTGAAAGAGCTGTGATCTGTTTTAATCTTTTGAGAAGTTTGAATGATTTTACTTTTTTATCTAAAAGGCTTTTTCCATATCCATTTTTAATTGCAGTTTTTAAACTTTGATGGTATTTTTTTTATATTCTTGCTGGCTGGGGGATGTCAAAATTGAATACTTTGTTTCTATTTTTTGAAATGAAAATTTGTTCCCACGTGGACAGTTATTTTTCTGTTGTGTGTTTAATTGTTTGTATTTTATGTTCCTAAAGTGTTCTTTTGCTCTTGTTTCTAAATTTCTTTTGGTTTTTCCAATATAAATTTGACTATAGTCACAGCATTCAATTTGGTACATATCAGATTTTTTGTTAGATGGAATGGCATTTTTGATTCTTAAGCATATTAGGGTTTTTAAGGAGTAATGGTTGACTGGTGCTAGTTGAGCATTTACCGACAAAATATTGCCAGCTACACCACTGAGAACCAGTCAAGGTCCGGTTGATAATGGAAGAAAGTAGCCTACGAAACATGCTCTGGGAAATTTAAAAGTAAGTCGAGATTTAACTGTATTGGAACACCACAGTGAAGCGAAAAATTATTAAATTTTAGATGAGTCGTATTTTTTACACATCTGCTTCACTTTCGTACCTATCTTAACTGTATTGGAACACCACAGTGAATAGGTACGAAAGTGAAGCAGATCTGTAAAAAATACGACTCATCTAAAATTTAATAATTAAAAGTAAGTGTTGTTTAGTATCATTAATCGACTCACCTTTATATTTAACAATACTAATATTTTATAGTCGCAAAACACTTACCTGAGAGTACTACTGCCAGAAAGAGTACAATAAATGCTCCAGAGAAAAGACCCACTTTGAAGGTGGTCCAAGGACTCTGTTGTTCCCCAAGTGGTGGTACTCTCAGCCTCTTCATGGCTTTCTGACGGTCTCCACCCTCCAGGTCATTGGTAACCACAGCTTCAGTCTCACTGATGAGCCTGTCAATTTCCTTATTGGTGTAGATTTGTGAAGTTTCAACCTGTTCCTCTCTCCATCTAGCACCTGAATCAACTGACAGTAGCTTGCATGGAACAAAACATCACACACTGTGCTTAGTTTTACAACAAATAAGTATAACGAAATATTGTTATTATCACATTGCATTTATACAGTAAATGGGTGAGTCAATAAATACATAAATAAATTCATAAAACTAAGAATAAACTAAGCAAATAGGATGGGTAGAGCTGGGCAGAGCAGGGTAGAGCAATTTCATCCTCAGGGTGTGGATATGTATGAGAGTAAGGATGGCTCTAATAAAACTGGAATGCAAGTTTCAGACTGGTTTAATAACTGCTTCTTTTTATCATCATCTCAAACTCGAAGTTGCCATCCAAGGGTTACCAATATATCACTGTTTAGAGTTACTGTATGTAGAATTCTTATTACTAGATAACACTTAATTAGTTATTCACATATAAACCGACAGATCTTCTCTCCGGCTCTGGTCTGCCTTCACCCAAGACAGAAGCAGATGACCATCTTAACAGGCTGCCAGCCATGGTCTGTCCCTCCCACACAGCTGCGCACGTGTGCGACTTTCACCTCTTGAAACCCTGTCTTTTCACACCAAAATTCCCCTTTGTGACTATTTTTTCCATTGTGATTATTAGTCTTGGTTATGCCATTATTAAGGGTCCGAAGAATACCTTTTCAAACAGAGTCAAGTGTCATTCAGTGAGAATCCCTGCTAGGAACACTTTCTCCCGTGTCTTTTGTTACACAACTCAACCCAATGCACCTGCACGTGTTGTAACAAAGATCCAATGTACCTTTAAAATCCATTATGATTCTTTACTAATTGCACCCCTTAATTTCGGTATCAAAAGCATAGTAAAATTCTTAAATACAAATGTACTGAGTCAGAACCTAGCTTAATTGAAATGACATAGTAGGGAAAAAGAGAAAGAATGAATAAATGAAAATATATAAGATGCTCAAAATTGTCTTGGTAGCATCGCTGTGACAATTATCAACTTCTTTTGTTCCAGTTGTGAATTCTAATATACTATTTTATGCACTTGCAGTTTGCCACATCAAAGAAAGTCCTATAAATAAGGTGGAAGGGACATATTGCTAATTAGCCATGGTTCCAATACCCTTCCTAGTAATTGATTATGATACTAGATCAGTTCAGTTACAGCCCACTCAAAAACATCTGGCCTACATCTGTTGCTTTCTGCTTTTGTATATACTGAGTGAATTCTTTTTGTGTAGTGCATATGTTTTTTTAATGGTTCCACTCCTTGTGTAGCATGCATTCTCTGTCACATGCATTCAGTGTCCTTGTCCTATTGTTTTGAAATGGATAAAGGTAGCACATTCCTATCAGGGACTTTCTCTCTGTTGGCAAAGAGTAATTCGCACCCCTACACCATTCCAAGAAATATTGTAACCCAATAAGTGCTAAGGTCACGCATGCATTCATTGTGAAAGGCTATTGCTATATTAATTTTGGTATTAGTCCATGCGGTTTTTTGCATTAACACATAGTTTAGAGTTATTAACATATTGAGTTATACTATTTACAATTTCATTCGTTTGTATTTCTAGGTATTTCTTTTCAATCTATCAACTCAGTTTCTTCCATTACCCTTGTACATACGATGAAACATGTATTAATATGTCCTCCAAATATTTATTTCTATTACTATGAAGTATATAGAAAAATAAACTTTTATAAGGATAACTTATAGAAACTGTATAAAAAGAAATTATATTTTTCTTATGTGGCACTTTTTTGTCAACAATCTCAATTTTTCTTGAACATGAGTCATTAATTTATGGTATTTTCAACAAATCTGATATAGTACAATCCATACAAACTTGAACCATTTCAATAAGCCACAATTTCCCTTTGAAAGCACATAGAATGTATACATTTGTTTTAATGATCTCGGGAGAATTGACTGCACTGACAATTGTTGACATTTCTTTGATACGACTGTAGACACTGAAGTTTATATGGGTATCTTTAGTACATTTGTGGAGCAGCTGGATGATATCTAATTGAGAGAAGGTTATTTCCAGCAAGATGGAGCAACGTGCCATACATCTAATGACACCATGGAACTTGTAACCAGTTTCTTTGATAATCAAATAATCTCAAAATGTCTGTGGCCCCTCACCAGATTTTTTTCTTGTGGGAGTATCTAAAATTACAGTGTACAAGAATAGGCCACGGACAACTGATGTTCTCAAGGAATCCATTTGAACCGAAATAGGTAATATTGGCGAGGATACTCTCCGTAAAACTTCAGAGAATATTCATATTCATATTTATTGCAACTTAATACAGTGTTTGAACATTTGTAATACATACTCTCTCTTAAAAGTAATTGATTAGAAATAACAAAATAATGGAGAGATCAAATTAAATATACAAGCTAGTCATAAATTGCTTAATGGTATAGAATTTAAAAATAAATATAATATGCTAAAATCAGTAATAATAAATTCTTTGATGGTATAAAATACATTATCTATTAGAAAGGCTTTTAAATGTGTTTTAAATGTATTTAAATTATTACAGGTTCTAATTGAAGTGGGAAGTACATTATAGAATTTTATTCCTGTATAACTAGGCATTCTGTGCATTCTGTGTCCTGGAATACCGAGATTATTTTTGCCCCTTCTATCATAGTTATGGATATCTGAGTTTGTTTTCATTGGAAACTTATGATTAACCAAGTGAAGAATAGATCTATAAATAAGTAAGTTTGGGAGTGACAGTATCTTTGTTCGCCGAAAGGTATTTTTGCAAGAATCTGTATGTTTTATATCTAATAGCACGTTTTTGGAATATGAATATCCTACTGAGGTTTGTTTTCCTCGTGCTACCCCAAATTTCTATCCCATAGGATAAGGCCGAGTGGATAAGGGCAAAATATATAATTTTAGTTGTTGTACATGGAATGTAATTTTTAAGAGTTCTCAAAACAAATAAGTTTTTGCTAATTTGTAATGTCAGTTTCTCGATATGGCTATTATAAGTTAATGTCCTGGCTATATTTAATCCTAGTAAGTTTACATAATCTACATTTTTGAGAATATTATTAGATATGTTAAAATGGTGGGGTTGCTTATGTTCCTGTAACCAAAGATTATAATTTCACGTTTCTTGGGGTTTACAGTTAAGTTTGAGTCACTGAAATATTTATTTATGGAATTTACTGTAGCATTCATGTATTTTTCTAGTGCATTTGCATCTTTATCACTAATTATAATTGTTGTATCATCCGCATACTGTATTATATTGGCATTTGGTGTGCTCTCTTTTATATCATGCATGTATAAAATAAAAAATTATGAGACAAGTGCAAACATGTATAGATGCTGAGGGAGGACACTTCCAACATTTCTCTGAGATGTAAATAATGTAATGTAATCTCCCAATTGCAGGGGCGGCTTCTGAGGTAGTGCCGCTGTGCCATGGCACTATCTGTATGAAAACGAAAGAAAGAGAAGTGTATAGGAATTGCGCAAAAAAGATTGTTTCTGTCTATCTGCTCCCTTGTGTGAATAGGCGCGTTAAACGCAAGCGCTCTGTCCTGATTGTTTCCCATGGTTTGGTACCGATTCCAGAACGGCACCATCTACGCTCATAAGCGTCTGTGTTAAGGGCTAGGATGTCTGCTTAAACACGGCTTCTTATGGGAGCAGGCAGTGCAGAGATTTCTCTGGCGCATAACTTACGCTTTATCCGCTAGAGTGCAGTAAAGCACGGGACTTAAGATAAGTGTCTCTCTGTCGCAAAATTGTACACGAATGCTTCTTATCACATTCTCCATGAATTCTAATATCAAACTTTTACTGTGCTTGTTACACCTGTGCGTAACAAGAGTACGGAAGTAATAAATATTTATTTCCGTTTCCCTGTACGTTCTGTTTGGTACAGTATATTATAAAATAGGATGCATTATTCATAAGATTACCTAAATCGCTCGAAATTGGTACACATACTTATATTTTAACAACCCTTATTCATTCATTCATTCATTCATTCATTTAATTTATGTATCTATCTATTTATTTAGTCCTTCATTCATTTATTTATGGCACCGCCAATACAATGCCTCACTAGCCGCCCCTGTCCAACTGTGTATTATATTCTCCCAAAGTTGCACGTGTGTCCTATTATTGGTTCAAAAGTTATGTCCTATTGAAATGGTTCAGGTTTATATGGATCACACTGTATTTTAGTGAAAATGAATAATTAACATTACAAATATTTAGTAAAGATTATGAGTTTCTGTTAAAGTAAAAGTCCCAAATTACAAATTTTTAAAAATCTATGCAAAGTGCCTATTACCATACCTTGTCATGTTTTTTGAGTATTTTGCGAAAGCCTGTGAAGTTGAGATTCTGATAATTTTGTAGAAGGATGAGACTGAGGTAGAATTCACTGAAGGCCAGCTTCAGCTCCTGAATCTTACGTGTAGGCAAGTGGGACTTTTTATTTTCATGATGCAGGCGGCTTTTACTGCTCCTGTTATAACCAAGAGAAATGGCCAGCTCACTTTGTAAGGAAGCATATTTTCTTGTAGCTTCAGCAAGCTTCTCTGAAATGACAAACACAATTTTAAAGCATTCCATACTGATAACAGAAGCTAAATGTTATACAAAGTGCCTTTTCTACTTGTGGTAATAAATTAAATATAATGTAGATGTTGTGATGTTGTTTTCAGGTATTTGGAAGTCACAGAACCAGCTTTTATTTGAATCAGGAGTTCCAATTCTTCCAATCAGCTTTAATTTTACTTTCTCCATTATTAATAAGTGGGAGAATTGTAGTATTACAACCAAACATTTGATGTCAAGATTTCATTAAAAACGTTTTAAGACCCTATGTGTGTGTGCATGTACGCATGCATGTGCTAGTCTCTGAAATTCCCTTCATTCTGAATGATGTTTACATAACTGGTAAACTGTAATAAATACACATCTTAATACTCAAAAATGTAGATCTCATTAACCCTTTATTTGGCAAATGATTCTGCTGCTTATGCCAGTCTTGCTATACTTGCTAAACCAGCTTTCTGCTGCACCTCAATGCATTCGATTCAAATAGGCATGGTAGTTAAAGCGATATGCAATGGTTTGGCCACCCATTCAAACCTAAGTGTTGTGGGTTCGAATCTTGGCAACTGCACTCAAATGTGCCTGTGGTAGATGGGGAGGGCCCAAGTAAATCAATTGGTGTGATGACATGTTTGGATGTTGACAGGGTATCGTTTCACTGCAGTTGCTTGGGTTTTTCCTTTTAATAGTAAAAAAAAAAAAAAAAAACACTACAATATAACTGTAAAAATAATATTATATTTACAATTGAAAAGACTCAAAATTTTGCTACTATAACTGAAAAAAGCCAGTAGAATATTATAATAACAAAGAAACCGCACTAAAATATTTTTAAATTGAATGCCCTAGAGCAACACCAGCAACTAATGGGTTAAAGCAAATAATTTATGAAAGGGTAGAACCAGACTGAAAAATTCAATGCCATAGCCGGTATTTGAACCACGGATCTTCTGGTCTCCGTTCAGCCACTCTAAACCATTCAGCTATTATGGCCAACGTGCCAACATGATATTAAATTCTCCAACTAACTTGTGTTTTTCCCAATTTAGAGTGGCTGGACGGAGACCACAGGATCCGTGGTTCAAATCCCGGCTATGGCATTGAATTTTTCAGTCCGGCTCTACCCTTTCATAGTGCGTCCTACACATGACTAGTGTGAAAGAACAATTAATTTCCAAATAATTTATGTTTGATAGAATGTATTTGGGGTTTTAGCAATTCTGAAATATTTATTGTTAATTGTTTAATTTTCTAAATACTTATACTTTTCTCAAAGTAGAAGTTTCCAATCCTTTTTCCCCTCCCTCCTCCTCTTCCTCCTAAATCATACAAATCAAGTGAAAATTCTAATATCTATGTTGAAAAACCTTTCCTGCAAATGATTACCATCAGTTAACATGTATGGACCAAAAAAAAAAAAACATCTGATAACATATGATGTACGCGATGATGCTTTCATATCCGACTCATCTTAAAAATTGTAATTTTACACACACCCACACACCCACCCGCACCCACACGCACATGCACACACACCCGTGCACGCGCACCCACACGCACACACACACCTACTCAGTCATCATCATCATCATCATCATCATCATCATCATCATCATCATCATCATCATCATCATCATCGTCGTCATCACGAATAAATTATAATCATAACAAATATTTTACTATTTTTTGACAGTAGACTTGTGGATTAGAAGGTTCCAATTCATAATCTATTTTGTAGTTTAGCTCAAACAAACAAATAAATAAGCAATACGGGTAAAATCTTTAAATCTGAAAAGAGTACTTAACTTGTAGTATAGTATAGTAAATGATTACTATAATTTATTTTTGTAACATTAACAAGATCTCTAGAGGGAGATTCCATAGGCCAATGCTAGAATTTATACTAGTCGTTACTCTATCACATAGATATGAACTGCTATATGTTTTCCATGTGTGACTTACAGTGTTACAAAGTGTGCAAACTATTTATTTTCTGCTCAGTTAATGGGAATTAGTTTTAAAGAATTCCATCACAAGATGTAACAAACATTTTAAATAAAAGAGATAATTCATCTTCCAACATTTAAATGTGACTTATTGATAACACATTTCATTTACTTACCGGAGTAGAAAGTGTTGATTTTTTTCAGTTCGCTCTCACAGAAATGAAAGAAGTATTCATCAAAATTTGCAAAATGTCTTCTAAGTACTTCAGGTTCTACTGACTCAACTGAAGGCGCTTCTTCAACAGCTTGGTACAGCATAGTTTTCATTTCCTATCACATACATCACAAATGCACTTAAGATATAAAATAGCTATGAGATATCTGACTGCTAGACATAAATCTGCATTTAAAGAACTAAAACACTTCTATGTTAATAACAAGACTAAATTATCTTTTCCTTTTACACTGCATACTTTCTGAAATATAAAGTTGTAAATCTAACTACCAACAAATATAAATATTGTGACAAAAGAAAAAAAAGATTCACCTTAAAACTGCTTTATTTGCACCAAAATTATTAGCTGAATGCTAACATAAATGTCTTTCTTTTAATATTTCTCTACAATATTCCTTTAAGCCACTGTAGCATGCAACCTTTGTTGCTAAGCATGCTAAGTATACCTTTCTGACAGATCCACCACTATCACGAAGTTACACACCAAATTCTGAACACAACACAGATATTCACACGTAAACTGCTTTGCTGCCTGTTCCACAGCTTGGCGATCCCTCACTTACTGAGCTACAAACTGTTTTTGATACAATTTATAATTCACAAATACAACATAATCATGGAACGAGAAATAAAAATAATCTAATACCACCCATGCACAGATCAGCACTGTATAAAAAAAAGCCCACAATATGCAGGAATAAAAATATAAGAAATTACCTGTAAGAATCTGTGAAATGAAAAAGCTCAAATGCTTTAATAAAGCAATAAAAAGCCTAATGGACACAGCATATTGTTGCATGTATAGGCTGAGCAAGATTACTGAATATATGATGATAAAATTGAATTATATATAATAACATTTTTTGTCATTCTGCAATTATTTAAATTCTAATAAAACTGACAATATTATTCCAAGGGCATGTCATAATTATAACAAAACTTGTATATACTTGTATTTATATTATTACTAATTATCTTATTAGTATAATTAATAATTATTTTATTTAATTATATAATTAATAATTATAGTATTATATTATGAGTATTAGTATTATATTATTAGTATTATTAGTAATTATATTATTAGTGTTATTTTGTGTAATTATTGTTATTTTAAACTTTTTGCTGTTGACGAGTCACCTGTTTACAGAGTTTTTACTCACTATTTGTAAGTGTATGTGACAATAAAGCACCCATCCCATCCCATCCCATATCCCATCCCATCCCATTCCACCCATTTGTCCATTCCACGGTCTGCTGACTCTTTATCACGGAGCTTGAAACATATCACAGTCAGCTCGAAACACTACACTGCACTCACACAACTCACTGACCACAACTCTGGCCAACTCACAACGGTTCATGCCTTAGCTACTTACATAGCTACCTTTGTTGGTGGATGTTCTCTAAAATGAGTCTGTTGTGCATTGGTTATGGTCATGTTATCAGTTTCGGGACCTACATCTGAGAGAGTTTTAGGGTAACAATTGGACTGAGCAGCGTCACACGATGGACATTGTAGGCCCTTTGTGACGTACGTGACCCCTGGGAGCCCCGAACAGCCTGAGACCCCGGAAACGAACTACACCGGCAGGCCGGCCACTCAAGCACCAACACAAATCTTTACATGCCATGCACCAATCGCTGTCGCCATATCTCACAACCGTGAAACAAAAGTTTAGTGAGGTCTACCCGAAAGTCCGAAGTTACCCGGGAGCGATGGAAAACTCTGGGGGTCTTTCCTTGGGGCAATACCTGGAATGTAAAAGGCTCCCCCATCGACAACAACGTCAAGACGGGATGGAAGTGGATACGCCACTTAGGCGCGTCAATCCCGCAAGGAAGACTACCGAAAACCTCGGTGGGGCCGCCTGGTGATTTAGCACACCTACTAGCTCTGCAGGCTAGTACGCGGGACTTATTAGGCAACCATCTGCTCCCTCCGGGCGGCCGAAGCCTGGTCGGAGGTACCCAATTTCCCGTGGGTTACGGGAACAAGCTGCCCCCTCGAGTCCAACCCAATTCGAACAACTCCCATTCGGGAGGGGCTCGAATGTTCGGCCCGAGGCTCCTCTAGTAACGCCAGAGGTACCACGAGTGCAAAGGGTTCCCAGCGCTCGCACTAAAGCAGCTGAAGGGGACGGATCCCCTCCCCTACGGGAACAACCGTGAAACATATGAAAAGAAACGCGGACAGGGAATTTATGGTAGAAACATTCACCTGCCGACCAGGAAAAGACACGAAAAACCTAGGCAATGTTGCCGGCCCAAGGGAGTCGAAACGGGGTCTCCCGAGTGCAAGCCTCACACGTTACCACAAAGTTGTCTCGGTCGATTGCGGGAGTTTTGGACTGCCTCAGATCTACAGACGGGGTCCAGCATGTCTCGTGTTCTCTGGTATCCAATTTAAGCGGTCCTGCTTCAAAAACCACTTAATTGATCAATCATCGCATTTGCTTACATTCCGTCATATTCTCAAGTAATTATAGAAATATTTGGCCAAATACTCTCAAGTAACGATATAAATTTATATTGAGGAATTAATCATTTCAGGATTAATCCTTTTAAATACATTACTCCTGCATATGGATGTTTTTAATTAATTAAGAGTCAACTGAAAAATTCAATACCACGGCTGGGATTTGAAACACGGATCTCCTGGTTTCCGTCAAGTCGCTCTAACACTTTGAGCTACCATGAAATGAAATGTGTAGTGTTTAACGCCCGCTTTTACTACATACGGCACCGCAGGCGGTGACACTGATGATACATGAGATGAAGATGGAGCACCGGTGGAATGAAATGGCGGGGGAAACCGGAGATCCCGGAGAAAACCCGCCCCGCGCCGTGTTGTCCACCACAAATCTCACTTTGCGGTCGCCTGGGATCGAACCCGGGCCGCCTTGGATCAGAGCCAAGCGGTCTAACCACTGAGCCACGGCGCGGCCTTGAGCTACCATGGCCAATATGCCAACATGACATTGATCTTTAAGCCTGGGCTTTATAGTTTAGACCACTATTAGGTCAATTAATTGTTCTTTCACACTAGCCGTGTGTAGGACGCACTATGAAAGGGTAGGACCAGATTGAAAAATTCAATACCATAGCCGGGATTTGAACTACGGATAAAATCTCCGTGGTTCAAATACCGGCTATGGCATTGAATTTTGCAGTCTGACTCTGTCTTTCCAAACTCTTACGTGGTTTACCGGGAAAATATAACGAGTCAATTGGAGAGTTTAATGTCACGTCGGCATGTTGGCCACGGTAGCTCAGGAGGTTAGAGCGACTGGACGGAAACTAGGAGATCCGTGGTTTAAATCCCGGCCGTGGCATTGAATTTTTCAGTTGACTCTAATTAACGATACAAAATTTTCGATCGAATATTTTGAACTGACAATATGAAATGTTAAGTCGATATTTTTCAAGTAACGATGTGAAATGCTCGATCGAATATTTTGAAGTGAGAATATGAAATGTTCTTTGGTTCCTTGAGCCCGGAATGCCTCCGGGCTGGATCCCACTCCTGGTGGGGGGAGGTGCAGATTTAACTCCCGGGTTTAGGACTGGCGCCCACTCAACATCGTGAGGAAATTGAGGAGCTACGCTAGTTAGCAAACCGTGGTCTAGAAAACCAACTTTCCGGCTGGAGGTACCGTGATGCTGACCACATCTCCCATATAGGTTGGATAATCGCCCACCTCTGCCTTGCGTATGTTTGCGTGAGGCCGGCAGTCGGGATGACAGGCTCTGATTCGTTTGCGGGCTGGATTACGTTATGTGAATTGAATGAGGTGCTGCAACGTTGGCATGGTAAAGCAGTTGGTTAGAACAACGACACGGAAACTCCAAGAACCATAGTTCAAATACTGTCTACGGCGTTAATGTTTAACTTCCCAACTTTGCTACATACCTCATAGCTGATGTATTGTTTCCTCCACTCTGGAGTAATATGAGCTCCCAGGTGCTCCGCAAACTTCATGTTGTCTCACTGCTTGGTCCTCTCTCAACAGATGCTATAA
Source organism: Mantis religiosa (assembly GCA_030765055.1). Taxonomy (NCBI): domain Eukaryota; kingdom Metazoa; phylum Arthropoda; class Insecta; order Mantodea; family Mantidae; genus Mantis; species Mantis religiosa. The sequence continues at coordinate 209,428,717 of CM060951.1, read as the reverse complement.
CACAAACCTGAAAACAGTTTATTATACAATTAACAATATTCTTACCAAAACCACGAGATATTAACTTCTTTACATTGTTTAAAAACGTTATGGATATTTTATATGACAAACAGATAATAAATAGTTATATATCATATATATGTTCCAACCTCCTGTACCCCACTTAACCTACATCGAAATACACAGGTAATGAAATCATTTTATTAATGTCACCCAGTTATCGGAAGGCACGACAAACTGACAGCTGAGAGGGGGACAGGAGGCATTCAGACCACACCTACCCATTTATCTTTTGGCGCTAACTGAGGGGATGGTTGGGGGTACCGCGGGCCACTGTACCGTCTCTTTCACCTCCCCTGACGTCTGTAACAATCGGGATGATGTTCCGAACCGCGTAGCTTCCAGAAACAGCGATCTTCCTATATAAGGGCTGCAGTGGACGAGTCAGTCAGTTCTTGGCGAGCAGCCGTGAAGAGCGCCGTACTAGCGAACGGACTGGAAGACTTCGTACGTGTATCAGAGGAGTTGTACGTAATTGTGAGTGTGGAGTGGACTTGTGACAGACGAACTGGTGGATTGTGATTGTGTGCGCTACGTAATTCTATGTAATCGGCAAGTGTACCAACTGTAATTCGGTGGAAATAAAGAATATTTTTGAGTTTGTGTAGTTGGACGTTTAATTCTACGAGCCCAAAAAGTCACATTAATTTTACTCCTCTGAACATGACGGCAATAAGAATATTGTGCAGAAAATGACAATAAAGGAACTTACAGGTACAAAAATTAATGTAGCATAAAAATAATATTTTTTCATATAAGTAACCGTATTTATTTTAAACAAACACATTATTTTGTATTCTTGTAAGAGAAAAATACTCTCTGGGTTGAAAGTTATATATTACGTATGTACGATCTTGATTGTACTGCTCTGACATTAGGAAACTCTAAAAGAATAAGTGGATGATATCAAGTCAAGGCTGTAAGGTGGATGTTCCAGTTGTTTGTTATTGGATATACACGATGTTCATTTTTATTTGTAATTTTACCGTGCAAAATTTGACGTCATTAATAGCATCGCTGATGGAGCGAGTTTATATACGATTCCCCTAGCGACTTGCGATCGTATTTGATGTGCTGACAGAAGCTCTGAGGTCTCCCTCTACCGGTAGGTAAATATACTATTTGAGAGATGGGTCTGCACGCGTAATATAAAGGTACGTAATTTTCCCTGGTCTCGTAATTATGCAGCCAAAAAAGTATACCATGAAGAATATACGAAATAAGTTAATAAACACTTCTTTCACAATGAACATCTGTTTTTCTGTTTAGTAGATATATATGTGCATATTGTAAACCAGTCACATAAAATAGAAATATTTCAATTTGATCTCAATTCTTTTCTATCACCCACAGTTTCCTCACAATGTAACTTCATTACAAACCAGAAAATTAGCAGAACATGTCCTAGGAATGAAATATAAATTAGTGTTACAATATGTACAAAGCTTTTATCCAAGTCTAAACAAGAAAATATCTCTAGTACATAGTCTTATGTGTCTATTTTCTTATATTTCCTTTCTCTCTTCCCCTTAAACACTGTCTGTACTGCGAGAAGGTAAGCTTGAAGTCTTTCTGTCATAATATTATTTATTGCTTCTAGATGGGGACCAGTCACTTTATAGCGTCCAGTGTCTCTCTCTTTTTGCGAGCAACTTGATCCTGTATCTTGGAAATGTTTGATGTACCTATTGGTTTTAAAAGACATAAGGATACCAACATAAATAGACATTTTAATTAAGCGTGAGAATGGCAAAAAATTTACGAGGGAAGCCCGCCTCGGTAGTGTGGTGGTGGAGTGTCTGCCTCACGTTCAAGAGGTCCCGAGTTCGAATCTCGGTTAGGGCGAGTTACCTGCATAAGGTTTCTTTCCGGGGTTTTCCCTTATCCTGAAAGATGAATGTTGCTTTTTGGGGGGGGGGGGGGTTGGTGATGAAGGAGATTTCCACACTGAGCTTTGCTGTTTGCTCTCAGGATCAAATTGATGTAGCCAAGTTTCTCAGCAGTGATTACGTTTGAAAGAAACTCCGGATCTTCCTCTAACATCAACTTTAACTGCATGTTACCTCCATTGCACGGTTAGGCGATACTGAACATGGAATGGGTGAAATGATGCTCAAATGAGCCCAGGGTACATAGAGCTTAGAGTTACCAGACATTCATCTTTCAGGATAAGGGAAAACCTCCAACGTTAAGTCATATCGGACGATGAATGAAATGATGTTCAAATGAGTACAGGGTACATAGAGCTTAGAGTTACCAGACATTCATCTTTCAGGATAAGAGAAAACCTCCAACGTTAAGTCTTATCGGACGATGAATGAAATGATGTTCAAATGAGCCCAGGGTACATAGAGCTTAGAGTTACCAGACATTCATCTTTCAGGATAAGGGAAAACCTCCAACGTTAAGTCATATCGGACGATGAATGAAATGATGTTCAAATGAGTACAGGGTACATAGAGCTTAGAGTTACCAGACATTCATATTTTAGGATAAGGCAAAACCTCCAACGTTAAGTCTTATCGGACGATGAATGAAATGATGTTCAAATGAGTACAGGGTACATAGAGCTTAGAGTTACCAGACACTCATCTTTCAGGATAAGGGAAAACCTCCAACGTTAAGTCATATCGGACGATGAATGAAATGATGTTCAAATGAGTACAGGGTACATAGAGCTTAGAGTTACCATTCATCTTTCAGGATAAGGGAAAACCTCCAACGTTAAGTCATACCGGACGATGAATGAAATGATGTTCAAATGAGTATAGGGTACATAGAGCTTAGAGTTACCAGACATTCATCTTTCAGGATAAAGGAAAACCTCCAACGTTAAGTCATATCGGACGATGAATGAAATGATGTTCAAATGAGTATAGGGTACATAGAGCTTAGAGTTACCAGACATTCATCTTTCAGGATAAGGGAAAACCTCCAACGTTAAGTCATATCGGACGATGAATGAAATGATGTTCAAATGAGTACAGGGTACATAGAGCTTAGAGTTACCACACATTCATCTTTCAGGATAAGGGAAAACCTCCAACGTTAAGTCATATCGGACGATGAATGAAATGATGTTCAAATGAGTATAGGGTACATAGAGCTTAGAGTTACCAGACATTCATCTTTCAGGATAAAGGAAAACCTCCAACGTTAAGTCATATCGGACGATGAATGAAATGATGTTCAAATGAGTACAGGTACATAGAGCTTAGAGTTACCAGACATTCATCTTTCAGGATAAAGGAAAACCTCCAACGTTAAGTCATATCGGACGATGAATGAAATGATGTTCAAACGAGTATAGGGTACATAGAGCTTAGAGTTACCAGACATTCATATTTCAGGATAAGCGTAAACCTCCAACGTTAAGTCATATCGGACGATGAATGAAATGATGTTCAAATGAGTACAGGGTACATAGAGCTTAGAGTTACCACACATTCATCTTTCAGGGTAAAGGAACACCTTCAACGTTAAGTCATATCGATGAATGAAATGATGTTCAAATGAGTACAGGGTACATAGAGCTTAGAGTTACCAGACATTCATCTTTCAGGATAAAGGAACACCTCCAACGTTAAGTCATATCGGACGATGAATGAAATGATGTTCAAATGAGTACAGGGTACATAGAGCTTAGAGTTACCAGACATTCATCTTTCAGGATAAGAGAAAACCTCCAACGTTAAGTCATATCGGACGATGAATGAAATGATGTTCAAATGAGTACAGAGTACATAGAGTTTAGAGTTACCAGACATTCATCTTTCAGGATAAAGGAACACCTCCAACGTTAAGTCATATCGGACGATGAATGAAATGATGTTCAAATGAGTACAGGGTACATAGAGCTTAGAGTTACCAGACATTCATCTTTCAGGATAAAGGAACACCTCCAACGTTAAGTCATATCGGACGATGAATGAAATGATGTTCAAATGAGTACAAGGTACATAGAGCTTAGATTTAGCAGACATTCATCTTTCAGGATAAGGGAAAACCTCCAACGTTAAGTCATATCGGACGATGAATGAAATGATGTTCAAATGAGTACAAGGTACATAGAGCTTAGATTTAGCAGACATTCATCTTTCAGGATAAAGGAACACCTCCAACGTTAAGTCATATCGGACGATGAATGAAATGATGTTCAAATGAGTACAGGGTACATAGAGCTTAGAGTTACCAGACATTCATCTTTCAGGATAAGGGAAAACCTCCAACGTTAAGTCATATCGGACGATAAATGAAACGATGTTCAAATGAGTACAGGGTACATAGAGCTTAGAGTTACCAGACATTCATCTTTCAGGATAAGGGAAAACCTCCAACGTTAAGTCATATCGGACAATGAATGAAACGATGTTCAAATGAGTACAGGGTACATAGAGCTTAGAGTTACTAGACATTCATATTGCAGGATAAGGGAAAACCCTGGAAGAACTTGTCGCTATGACCGAGATTCGAAGTCGGGAACAGTTGAGGCAGACAGAGGGGGACTTTTCAGATATCATTTATATTTCTTAAATATATAAGTGTTTTAATGAAAATCATTAGTTATTTTGAGAAAGTACCAAAAATCAGGATTTGTAAATTGTAGTTTTGGAAATTGGATATCTTCTTTTAAAATCCCTCGTGTGGGATGGTGAACTTAAGTACAGCAAAATTGGTCCTCGTATTTGTGTAGTCGTTAACTTTCACGACTGGGGTTAGAAAAATGCATTCATTTTTGGTGAAATGCAGTACCTGAGGAAGGCGATAGAAAATCTATATTGGAGAAGTATCTATATTTAGAAGAAGAATTACTTGAAATATTATACGTCAAAGAATGTCAACCCTGTTTCTGTGTGACAACGTTTACAGAACCGGTATGAAATTAATATATGCAGTAATCATATGCGGGCGAACTTATGTTTTGACATTTCTCGCTAGACACGCCCAAGCTGCTATTTATAGCAAGTGTCAACATTTCCTGGGCTATGCTGGCAGTTTTAATCTCACTTCTCTGTCTAAACCACTCACCAGAGGGAATTTGATGAGAATATTTTAACCAATACTGTAATAATTTGGAATAGAACATCTGGTTGCAATTGAATAACAACAGGACCATTTTCTAAACGTTTGAGAAATTACGTAAATCATTATGAACTGTCAGTAGGAGTAGTGATATTTAGAATTTTGAAATCAGAAGTTTTGCATTCTGATTTTTACATTTAGCACTTGTAGCATTTATATACGAGGGCTGTTCAATAAAGAATGATCATAATTTTAGGGTCATAATTTTTCGCACTAAAATTCACTGTTAGCTTAATGTGAAACAAACACGCCGTAGTAGTTTTATTGTTGGTACTCCTGGTTCCCGCCTGTAAGAACCAGGCAAGTTCAGAAATGTTCTGTATCGCCTACCGCTGCAATGGAAGTAACACACGAGGAACAATATGCGGCTTTGAAATTCTGCTTTCGTCTCAACAAATCTTCAGTTGAGGTCTATACATGTTACAGGAGGCCTATGGAGAGTCTGTTCTTCCCTACAGCACAGCTCGAAGGTGGTTTAAAATGTTTAAAGAGGGGAAACAATCAATTTCAAAGGAAGGTGGACCCGGTGCTCCAGTTGCTGCTCTTACGGAAGAAAACATCAACACTGCTGCTACCATTGTGAGAGAGGATTGACGAATTACCTTAACATCACTTTCTAAAATCCTGAACATTTCATTGGGTGTCACCCACACGTTGGTGACAGAAACATTACACATGAGACGTTTTGTGCGCGATGGGTTCCAAGACTGTTCATTTCCGAAAAAAAAGGACAATCGCATGCAGGTCGGCATGCAGTTAAAGTTGATGTTAGAGGAGGATCCGGAGTATCTTTCAAACGTAATCACTGCTGATGAAACTTGGCTGCATCATTTTGATCCCGAGAGGAAAGAGCAAAGCGCAAAGTGGAAATCTCCTTCATCACCAACCCGCAAAAAAGACAAAAGTGGTTGCTTCTGCTGGGAAAGTTATGGTCATATCATTCTTTGATATTTATGGAATGGTTTATCAGTATGTTGTACCTGCACACACATCAGTAACTGGAAAATAATACAGGGATGTCCTGAAAACACTGCAAGTCCATATCAAGCGCAAAAGACCACATTTCCGTGAAGCAGGCTGGATGTGCGGCCGCATTTTGCCAATGTTGTTACTGAATATCTTGCAAAATTCAACGTGAAGTGCATCCCTCACCCTCCCTATGGTCCGAATTTAGCCCCATGTGACCCTTTTCTATTCCTTAACTTGAGGAAACGCCTTCGTGGGAGACATTATCCATCATCAGAAGCAGTGGTGAAGGCTGCGGAGGCGATTTTGAAGGATCTGTCAAAAATGGTTTCCAGGATGTCTTTGAGGACTGGCAGAAACGCTGGGACATGTGCATCGCATTCAGGGGAGACTATTTTGAGAAGGACCATCAAAATTATGAGGATGAGTAAAGGTACGTTGTCAAAAAAATTGTGATCATTTTTACTGAACAGCTCTCGTAGCTAAAATGACTCAAGTTCGAGTCCTTTAGGCTCTACTACGCTATAAAAATTAAGATTGCAGCCTTTTATAAGTTTTTGTGTAATTTTACTCCCCTAAATTGAATTAAATGAATAAATTTTTAGTTGTATAACTTTTTTGGTTTAGTTAAGTTAAAATATCGAAATTATCTCGTTAATTTCGTGGCATATAACGGTAAAGAAAAGTACTTACTTTGACAAGTACTCCTGAAAAGCTGGATGGTCCAATATCTGAAGAGGGATGTTCGTCTTCAAAATGTCTTCAACAAAAGCACTTTTTTCAGATTTTGCACTCTTCAGTTTTTCATGCATCATTTGAATTGTTTTTCCTCTTGTGATTTATTGTTGAAATTTTCTTTGGCACTTACATGTCCCCGAATTCGGACGTGTTTGTCAAAAACATCCTTCTTCTGCCAATCTACACGCTGATTGCAGAACTTGCACCTTAAAATTTCACTGTCACTAATATAAAAACTTTCACGTTTATAATTCTCTGCCCACTGTTTGATTGATTTTTTCGCTATTACCTCTTCGCAGTTAGTGACGTGACCTACGTATAGAATGAATGAAAGTTTCTAACAGAAAAAACCGAACATAACAATGAAAATCGGAACTTTGGCAACTAAGAACTCCAACTGGAAGTAACATGTGTTTATCACTTCCTTAAAATTAGGGCTGCTATTGGTTTTCATAGACAAGGATTGAAATTCTCCGTTAACTGGGTTGTGAATATAAATTTATGACTGTCATTAGACGTCGTAAGAGGGTTTCTTTTGTAAAACAACTGAACTCGCTTCAGTATCAAACATACCTCATATGGGCAATGGTGGAACAACAGCCTAATTTAGCGGGAAGGGTTGCTTTCCACATTCCAGAAGAGTGGTCACTTTATAACTTTCTAAACATGCAAAGGTTTTACAGACTCTTCAGTTAAAGTTTCCAGAAGAAAAAGCATTGGGGAAAAATAATTACTTGGGAAAATCTTCAATTTCGTATAAATATAGCATTTTGAGTCAATTTCGCACTTTATCGCATTTACGAAAAATCACCACCCCTAACTATCAGCATTAGCAAATGTTAGACAAAGCCTAACCCGAAGGTGAGTGCTTCAATTGAACATTACCGCCACCCCAAATGCAGGAAACAAATTGCAGATTAAATTCACCTTGCCATGCTGCTGATAACGTTACATCACAGTAATGAAGTGCTGCTTGCACCTGAAAACAAGAAAAACACAAGTACTGATAACGGTGTTTGAATTAACAGATACGTCCTGGAGGACTCTGACGTAACTACCAAAGTCCCGTGCTTCCGTATATTCTTAATGAATCTCCTACAGTCCAACGTTTCATTGATATTATATCTTCATCAAGATTGTACTGCGTATGTGTTAGCAGTATGTTGCGTTTTCGTATTCAGTACAAGCTTTAGGAAACTGAAAGATCAACAAATTTCTGGAATGTTACTTGCACTGAATTTCTCTGCTCATTATGTTAGCAGATAAAGAAAACTCAATAGCTAGGCAATTTTTAAAAGCAGGTTGCCCTATAAATTTCATACTCTTTATATGGCATTGCAAGAAACAACTGAATAGCGACAGTACTCTGAAAAATAAAAATATTGAAAAATTCAAACCAATAATAAAATGAATATATTGTCGCCGATCGCATTGTTGCGACAAGTGCGGCCGACGTGCAAAAAGAGACAGATAGTGCAGCGCAGCGATAAAGACTTGCCGAAACATAAAGAGACAGATAGCTGACTGGAAGGTTCGTGTTTCGTCTAAAGCCGTCTTTATTGTTAGAGAACATTCCACAAATGTCTAGAAATATGAGTAGAGGTATATAAGGAAGCCGCGACTTGCCAGTAGAGAGAGTCGTAATCGCAACTGCGTGTGCGTACAGCTGTGTTTTGAAAGTGAACGCTTTTGTTGGTGGTCAGTTACCTTGGAATATTGTATTTGTGTATGTTATGTAATTCTGCTACTGTAAGGGTTGACCAAAACGTGTTTCTACGGAAGTAAAGAACATCTGAATTTCTGCAATTGGACTTTTAATTCTACTGCTCCATTTATACCACATTAACTTCACTTTCACATTGGGGTCTTTGGAACATACGCGCCGGTCGTTTATCTAAATAAACAGTATGCTTTAAGTTTGTGTATGGTAAGACATTGTATATCTCTTTCGCTTTACGAGTTGTCCAAAATTCATTTAAAGTGAAGAAAACTCGTGTTTTTCAGATATTGTTTCAATTCATATTTTCTTGGAGATAAAACTATGGGGGGTTTACCGCCCCCAAGGCAATCTGCCAACGAACAGAGGAACTCTGGATCAGAATAACCAGGACAGGGAATCAGCTGAGACCTGGCAAATGATGGATGAAACAAAAGGTGATTACAGGACAATTGACAGAATGGGATTGGGGATTGGGATTTCATTACGGAGGGGATTCGGTACGTCGGCCACCATACTGGGCCCACTGTTCCTATGTCCCCAAGTGGGGGCACCCCCGGAAGGAAGGATGAGGTGAAGGAGACAGAGGGCGTCTGACCCAAGTACAGAGGGCAGGATCCCTACAGTCTGCCCCCTACAGCCTGTCCCCCGACAGGCCAGGACAACGAACTCGCTCCCCCACCGCGGGACGACGAGCCCTGCATCCGAGCCCTAACGGTACCAAGGCTGGCGATCCGAGTCCCAAAGGTCCCTGGCTGGTGGTCACGAAATGGTCCCAGCAGAGGAGTGGAGACCGGCAGCCGACCTACCGGAGGAGGAACTAGCTTTCCTCAGAGCATATCATCCTGCCATGCACCGCCGAGACTCCCGCCGACACTTGTATACTGAAAGAAATGAAATGTGTAGTGTTTAACGCCCGCTTTTACTACATACGGCAACGCAGGCGGTGACACTGATGATACATGAGATGAAGATGGAGCACCGGTGGAATGAGATGGCGGGGGAAACCGGAGATCCCGGAGAAAAACCGCCCCAGCACAAATCTCACTTTGCGGTCGCCGGAGATCGAACCCGGGCCGCCTTGGTGAGAGCCAAGCGGTCTAACCACTGAGCCACGGCGCGGCCCTATACTGAAATAGACCACCAGATGAGAGATGATGTGAAATGATAATGGAGGGACAGGAAATTCAGGTGATGTAATTAAGCTACCCAGTGTTAGCCTAGCGACCCGGGAAAACCCCCGAAAAAACCATCCGTCAGGTAGCTCGGCCTCAGGAATCGAACCCAGGCCTCCCGAATGCGGGCAACAGACGAAACCGCCTGAGACATCCGTATTGGATGGCGGGGGAAATTGGAGAAAACCCGTCCAGACGCCGCTTTTTCCATCAAACACTTAAGATAATGCACGCCTTAAAACGGATAAATTAATACTTGGGAGAGGCTAAGTCAACGAAAAATGTGTTTGCCAAAAATATTTGTTTAACAAGCACTATTTTTTAGTTACTTCTTTGTTTATTACATTGATTTTCCAAGTTATGTAAAATCAGAAACAAGCAGAAAATTTATAAACTCGCAGCTTGACTGTCTTATATAAATGGTAGTTTAATAAAAATGTTAACATTTTGAGAGAGTATAGCGTCGGATGTTTTCTCAGAAATATTTACCTAGCATTTGTTTTACGTTTTAATGAAACTGGGTATTTTCCGAGCTTTTGTTTACGAGCTACGTTGTTTATCACACACACGCCCACGTACTTAGAACCGACAGCGCCTTACCAGTAGATTCACTGACATCTGAAAGAACTGTGGGACGAAATTCCGATACACCGGTGGCACTGATATTCACAGCTCCGTTAACAAACAAAATAAGAAACTTAACACACGCCTTTTTGGGTGAAATGCCTTTCTTTCCATGTTAGATGAATGCAATTTAAAATAAATCGAATGTGTCGTTTATGGGTGAACTACAACACAAGTAATGTCGTTATTTACGGAAAATAGAAATTACTACAACAATTCTGCTTATAGATTTGTATCTACAAATAATGGTTGATAAAAATCTCTTACGTGGATATACTTCTTCTTGTTCTTATACCTCCATGGATTAGGCTATAGTCTGTTCCGGTCTCACATCGATCCATCGTTTCCTAGGTCGTCCTATTGATCTTCATTTCGGTTTATATTCCATTATTTGTTTAGGGATTCTCTCTGGAGTCATTCTTCCTAAATGTTGGAACCAATTTTCTCTATATTCCATTAATTTTTATAAATCAGAAATGATGTTTAACTCATTTCTTATGTCTTCATTTCTAAGTTGATCTTCCCTTGTACATCCCTTAACAGATCTTAGGAAAAGCATTTCTGCTGCTTGTATTTTACTAAACTCTTTGTTTCTTAATGTGCATGTCTCGCTTCCATATAGCAAGACAGGGAGTGCCATGACAGAATAAAATTTTAATTGAGTTTCTCTTCTTGTTTTACCTTTTAGTGTTCTCTTAATTGTGTGGATATACTTTTATAAAGTAATTAAAATATTATGTATTTATATACGAGTACTGATCCACAAAGACTGAGACCGACTTTTGCCTATAGCTTCCGTGATAGTTTCATATCTGTAACATATCATAATTTTTTGCACTAATATTCAATCTTATTATATTCTATTAGCTTAATTTGAAACAAACACGCCGTAGTAGATTCATTGTTGGTACTCCTGGTTCTCGGTTCAGACATGTTCAGTATCGCCTACCGCTGCAATGGAGGTAACATGCAGTTAAAGTTGATGTTAGAGGAAGATCCGGAGTTTCTTTCAAATGTAATCGCTGCTGATGAAACTTGGCTACATCATTTTGATCCTGAGAGCAAACAGCAAAGCTCAGTGTGGAAATCTCCTTCATCACCAACCCCCAAAAAGCAAAAGTGGTTGCTTCTACTGGGAAAGTTATGGTCATCTCATTCTTTGATATTCATGGAATGCTTTATCAGCATGTTGTAGCTGCACACACATCAGTAACTCGACAATACTACGGGGATGTCCTGAAAACATTGCAAGTATCATATCAGGCGCAAAAGACTACATTTCCGTGAAGCAGGATGGATGCTGCACCACGATAATGCGCGGCCGCATATTGAAAATGTTGTTGCTGAATATCTTGCAAAAATCAACGTGAAGTGCATCCCTCATCCTCCCTATAGTCCGTATTTAGCCCCATGTGACTTTTTCTGTTCCCTAACTTGAAGAAACGCCTTCGTGGGAGGTATTATCCATCATCAGAAGCAGTGGTGAAGGCTGCGGAGGCAATTTTGAAGGATCTCTTAAAAATGGTTTCCAGCATGTCCTTGAAGACTGGCAGAAACGCTTGGAGAAGTGCGTCGCACTAAGGGGAGACTATTTTGAGAAGGACCATCAAAATTATGAGGATGAGTAAAGGTACGTTGTCAAAAAAAAAAAAAAAAAAAAAAAAAAATTGTGATCATTCTTTACTGAACAGCCCTCGTATTTCAAAAGATTGGGTTCTTATGTATAATGTCGGTAGGCGGCAGCACTCGCGTATTTGTAGGTTGGTAGTAATGCTCTATTTTGTAGACCCTACGTGCATTTCGCATACCAGACAGTGGAGGTGACGCGAGAGGAGCAATACAGCGCAATCAAATTCTGTTTTCGTTTAAACCATACAGCCACCGAAATTTATAAAAAACTGAAGCAAGCGTACAGTGAAGATGCACTACCTCGTGCAACAGTGTTTAGGTGGTTCAAGGACTTCAAAGAAGGCCGACTTGTCAGTGTTAAGAGGGTGGACCTGGTGTTTCGGCTTCTGCTGTGACTGCTAGCATGCAGTTCCCCCTCACACTACTGTTACAGCAGCATACTACACGTCAGTATTGGCTACACTGAGGAAGCATATTGCAAAGAAACGACCAGAGCTTTCTCGTACTGGGTGACGACTTCATCATGACAATGCACAGCCTCACGTCACAAATCTAGTCATGTAGTTTCTGGCTCGATTCAACATTACCTGTGTACCACATCCACCTTATAGCCCCGATCTTGCACCCTGTAACTTATTTTTATTCCCATCACTAAAGGCAAATCTTAGGGGTATTCGATTTGAGAACTCTGAAGCAGTGCTCAAGAAAAGTGAGGAGAATCTGAAGGACCTGACAAAGAATGGTCTGCAGCACGTGTTCAAGGACTGGCAGAGATGCTATAAAAAGTGCATTGAAGTAGGAGGGAACTACTTTGAAAAATATCATGTAAACATTGAATAGCAGTAATAAACGTTCGTGAAAAAGAAAATCAGTCTCAGTCCTTGATGATCAGCCCTCAACATGCCCTGAGATTTGTAGTGGACAACATGGCGCTGGGACGGGTTTTCTCCGGGTCCTCCGGTTTCTCCCGTCAGCATTCCACCAATTGCTTCATTGTCATCTTTCCTATCACTCATCTCACCCTCATATATCATCCACTTCCTTCACCTTCACACCAGGCAGTGGGCTGATCACCTATCCTGGTTCTCTATCGGATCCAAAGCTTCGGTTCCTCGAGCCCGCCTTAAAAGGATAGATGAACAAGAATCCCCTAACACCACGATAGTGGTACAACTCGGGAAGTTAAAGAATATGAAGTTTCTATTGTTAATAAATTTGAAGCAACAAACATTCTACAGCAGTTTTAGCAGAAAATAAACAAAATGAAATCGCTGTCAGATTAGAGCGATCGTCTCGAAGATCGTTAAACAAATGAATGTAAACACAATCGATTATAACTTCAGAAAAACTTTGTTATTCCGTGAAATGCCTTACTGTGGCTGAGAATTTGAGTGTTGTGTGCGATAACTGCCAGCAAAATAATGACCCATTTTGTTTAATATAATTTGCCTGATTGTTGGATAAACAGTGTGTCTGTGCCAGCAACATCACCTCTGCGACCATAATAAATATGGAATGTCACATTCAATCTTATTAGTAAATAATAGAAATGTGCAGGTGTTATTGCATTATGTCTGCCACAAGATGGCTCTGCAATGTCGTGATCTTAGTCGACATTCACGCTCAGTTCCCAAAGCCTGCAGTTAAAACACAAATACCTAAAATAGATAGCTAATAAACATTAACCTTGTAAGATAAAACAGCACCTGTTTTCCCGTTAAGAGACACTGAACCGACTAGTTATAGGCAATTAAGAAGGTTAATGGATAGTTCAGTTGTTTCTGAACTTTGCGATCGAAAACCCTGCTGACTATACGTACAGGATCTTTCAATATAATTAATAATACACATAAAATTAAAATTCTCATTTTAAAAAATTCGTGAACATTCCTAAATAAACGTGAAGCATGTATAACACCCCACCTTACAGAAGATACTGGAAATGTCTACCCTCAGCTAAACAAGCATTAGGTATATCGGGAGAACAGCCGCCTACGTAGCTTAGATGGTAGCATATCTGCCTCACGTTCAAGAGGTCCCGAGTTCCAATCTCGGTTAGTTGGAGTTACCTGGATAAGGATTTTTCCGGAGTTTTCCTTTGTCCTGAAAGACCAATATCGGAACTGTAAGTTCTATGGATCCTGTGCTTATTTGAGCATCATTTCAACCATCTCATTCATTGCCCGATATAACTTAAGACAACTTGGAAGACAGACTGGAAAAGAAATACCAGGAGAACTTATTTTGATTCATACGATTAAGTTTGGCCATGTAATGTTAACCGATTTCACATCTAATATTTTGTTTTAGTTCTTCCAATGTATGAGGATTTATCTCGTAAACTTTCTCTTTCAGATTACCCCACAAGTAAAAATCTCACATTGTTAGATCGAGTGAGCGAGAAGGTCAAACACAAGCAATAATTAATCTATCTTCAAACACTTCCCTTATTTTATTTATGGATTCCTGTGCTGTATGGGCAATCTTGCTCGAACCACTCATATGATTTCTCTTCTTCTGTCAGTTCATGATAAAATGGTCTCAAAATGACATTTCGACACCTCTCTACATTTACGTCTACTAGAAGAATATTGCACTGATTATCACTGGGCAACAAAAAAAAATATATATATATATATATTTTTTTAATGTTTCGAGCACTTCATGAGGCAATTCCTACTAATTTTGGTTTGAGAAAAACAAATATAGCAATGAAAAAGTTTTATTAGCTATAGTTTCTATGATATACACAAGGTGGAAGTATTACATATTAACGGATTGACAGAAAATGATACATTTTAATTAAATACATGCTAATAACAATGAAAGTGCATTTATTATTTTTAACTGGTAATTACATGATAAGAGTTCTAAATTGCTGGAAAAATACTTCGCAGATAGTCGTGTCTGAATTCGTCGTCTTTTAGCTTGCCTCTTGTGATGGAGTTCCGCAGAATCCCTATACAAAGACCAACAGTAATCCGCAAGCATTACTTCATTCCAACGGCCCTGATATCTTTGTTCCATAACAGAAATGTCCTGATGGAATCTCTCTCCATGTTCATCACTAACAGCTCCACAACTAGGAGGGAAAAAGTCTAGGTGGGAGTGGAGAAAATGGATCTTAAGGGACATGTTGCATCCAAGGTTACGGCATTTTTGCTGGAACACTGTCACCAAATGCTTGTAGTTGTCATCTACGGTATTTTGACAGGTGTGCCAACTCCCCCCCCCAAAAAAAAAATTCCCCCAAATTTAAAATCTTCACTTTAAAAAATGAAATGTCACTTTACCTTAAAAACAAGAGGTAATCTATCATTTTATGGTGATATTTTAATTCAGCAGATGGAAGCACATGTAAATTCACTATTTTTAAGCCCGAAACATTTTCATTGTTGCTCAATGATTATGCATCATAAGTTTTTGTTTGCTCAAAACCACTGGTTTTGAATTTTTTCACAATCTCGTGAATTGTTAATCTGGATGAAGGCATCTCATCAGGGAACGTTTGAATATACTCTGTGAGAACACGGCTTCGTCATTCCCATTTATAATAACTTTACACACGACAATGCACTGCTCTAGAATTCACGTTGGTGGCCGGTACAACACCAGCGAGTGGATTGCACATCGTAGCCCCCGAGCGCAACAGCAGCCAGTAGTGAAGAAATCCAGCAAGATTCACGGAAAGTCGAAACACCGGGTGCTCTGCTAGGTTTTAAATGAAGAACCGTGTAGATTTTGAAATAATAACTCTGCTACTAACTCATACCAAACTCACAAGTTGTTGATTTCACATCGCATAACCTGGTGACGAAAAATGCAACATGTTTCATTGGCTATGAATACAACAATAAGATTAATGCAGGGAAATGTTAAGGATATTGTTTGAGCCTACAAACAAAAGATGGGCGAATGTTTCAGCTATTCAAAACGTCTAAAAAGGCTCGTAAAATTTTCGAACTATTTGTCGATCGTACGAGGACTGCTAAATAAAGAATGATCACGATTTTTTTGACAACGTACCTTTACTCATCCTCATAATTTTGATGGCCTTTCTCAAAATAGTCTCCGCTGAATGCGATGCACTAGTCATAGCGTTTCTGCCAGTCTTCAAAGACATGCTGGAAATCATTTTTGAGAGATCCTTCAAAATCGCCTCCGCAGCCTTCACCACTGCTTCTGATGATGGATAATGTCTCCCACGAAGGCGTTTCTTCAAGTTAGGGAATAGAAAAAAAGTCACACGGGGCTTAATCTGGACTATAGGGAGGGTGAGGGATGCACTTCACGTTAATTTTTGCAATATATTCAGCAACAACATTGGCAATATGCGGCCGCGCTCTATCGTGGTGCAGCATCCAGCCTGCTTCACGGAAACGTAGTCTTTTGCGCCTGATATGGACTTGCAATGTTTTCAGGACATCCCTGTAGCATTCTTTCTGATGTGTGTGCAGGTACAACATGCTCATAAAGCATTCCATGAATATCAAAGAATGAGATGGCCATAACTTTCCCCAGAAGAAGCAACCACTTATGCTTTTGGGGGGGGGGGGGGGGTTGGTGATGAAGGAGATTTCCACACTGAGCTTTGCTGTTTGTTCTCAGGATCAAAATGATGCAGCGAAGTTTCATCAGCAGTGATTACGTTTGAAAGAAACTCCGGATCTTTCTCTAACATCAACTATAACTGCATGTTACCTCCATTGCAGCGGTAGGCGATACTGAACATCCTGAACATGTCTGCACATGCCTGGTTCTTACAGGCCGGAACCAGGAATATGAACAATGAAACTACTACGGCATGTTTGTTTCACATTAAGCTAATAGAATATAATAAGAATGAATTTTAGTGCGAAAAATTATGACCGTAAAAAATTATGAACATTCTTTATTGAACAGCCCTCCTAATTTCTTATCAGAAGATGATGCTACATTCCCTAATACATGTAGCCTAACATCTGTAGAGTTTGCCACAAAAATAACGCACGTAAATATTTTCATACATATTTCAGCAAGAATTTTAATACTTTCATCAAAATATTTACGATTTTATTAAGGTTTCTAAGATAAACAGAAATGTGTATCAAATTGCAAAGTATAGATACACAGAGAAGAATTAAACCACCTATCAGAAATAAGCAAATATATACAGAGAGCCCAGAAAGTATTCGTACACTACAAAATCTCTAAATAAAGTCGATATTCTGAAAAATATTTAAAATACCATCATTCATTAGACCAGCAGACGACAGCTCCAATAACATTTAATTTTCTATGAAAACAAGAATAATTCATAAATGAAATGCCACTTTTATAAAAACAAAAACAAACTGCACATTTTCGTCGGGTAAGGAACAAATGCCTAATGACTGGATTGTGGGAATAATCTGTCCAATACATAAAAAGGAGACAAGGCAGAGTGTGGAAACTACCGTGGGATTGTACTGCTAGATGGAACTTACAAGGTTTTTGGCAAGATACTTGCCATACGACTGGAGCGATGGTTAGAAAAGATACTTGGAGATTACCAAGCAGGATTTAGGAAACAACGCTCTACATCAAACCAGACTTTTATAGTGCTACAAATACTGGAAAAGTTTTATGATGAATATGACAGACAGATTCATCAGCTGTATGTAGATTTTAAACAGGCGTATGGCAGCCTGGACAGAGCTAATATTTATCAGATAATGAGAGACTTCGGAATACCAGGGAAACTGGTGAGATTGACAAGAATGATTTTGGAATTGACAAGATGCAGGGTTAGAATGGAACAATATTTATAAGGTATAAGAATAGGAATTTATACAAGTCCAAATTGTCCTCTGTGCAACAAAGAAGAGGAAATGACTAAAGAACTTCTTTTAACCTGTGAAGCCCTACTTGCCGGACCCACTACACAGAAATATTGGAGAGCAAGAGAGCTAATGGCTTCAATGCCAAAGCCTAGCATTTGACAACAAAGAAGAGGAAATAACTGTAGAACTTCTTTTAACCTGTGAAGCCCTACCTGCCGAACCCACTACACAGAAATATTGGAGAGCAAGAGAGCTAATGGCTTCAATGCCAAAGCCTAGCATTTGACAACAAAGAAGAGGAAATAACTGTAGAACTTCTTTTAACCTGTGAAGCCCTACCTGCCGAACCCACTACACAGAAATATTGGAGAGCAAGAGAGCTAATGGCTTCAATGCCAAAGCCTAGCATTTGACAACAAAGAAGAGGAAATAACTGTAGAACTTCTTTTAACCTGTGAAGCCCTACCTGCCGGACCCACTACACAGAAATATTGGAGAGCAAGAGAGCTAATGGCTTCAATGCCAAAGCCTAGCATTTGACAACAAAGAAGAGGAAATAACTGTAGAACTTCTTTTAACCTGTGAAGCCCTACCTGCCGAACCCACTACACAGAAATATTGGAGAGCAAGAGAGCTAATGGCTTCAATGCCAAAGCCTAGCATTTGACAACAAAGAAGAGGAAATAACTGTAGAACATCTTTTAACCTGTGAAGCCCTACCTGCCGGACCCACTACACAGAAATATTGGAGAGCAAGAGAGCTAATGGCTTCAATGCCAAAGCCTAGCATTTGACAACAAAGAAGAGGAAATAACTGTAGAACTTCTTTTAACCTGTGAAGCCCTACCTGCCGAACCCACTACACAGAAATATTGGAGAGCAAGAGAGCTAATGGCTTCATTGCCAAAGCCTAGCATTTGACAACAAAGAAGAGGAAATGACTGTAGAACATCTTTTAACCTGTGAAGCCCTACCTGCCGGACCCACTACACAGAAATATTGGAGAGCAAGAGAGCCAATGGCTTCATTGCCAAAGCCTAGCATTTGACAACAAAGAAGGGGAAATGACTGTAGAACTTCTTTTAACCTGTGAAGCCCTACCTGCCGGATCCACTACACAGAAATATTGGAGAGCAAGAGAGCCAATGGCTTCATTGCCAAAGCCTAGCATTTGACAACAAAGAAGGGGAAATGACTGTAGAACTTCTTTTAACCTGTGAAGCCCTACCTGCCGGATCCACTACACAGAAATATTGGAGAGCAAGAGAGCTAATGGCTTCAATGCCAAAGCCTAGCATTTGACAACAAAGAAGAGGAAATGACTGTAGAACTTCTTTTAACCTGTGAAGCCCTACCTGCCGGACCCACTACACAGAAATATTGGAGAGCAAGAAAGCTAATGGCTCCATTGCCAAAGCCTAGCATTTGACAACAAAGAAGAGGAAATAACTGTAGAACTTCTTTTAACCTGTGAAGTCCACCTGCCGAACCCACTACACAGAAATATTGGAGAGCAAGAGAGCTAATGGCTTCAATGCCAAAGCCTAGCATTTGACAACAAAGAAGAGGAAATGACTGTAGAACATCTTTTAACCTGTGAAGCCCTACCTGTGGAACCCACCACACAGAAATATTGGAGAGCAAGAGAGCTAATGGCTTCATTGTCAAAGCCTAGCATTTGACAACAAAGAAGAGGAAATGACTGTAGAACATCTTCTAACCTGTGAAGCCCTACCTGCCGAACCCACTACACAGAAATATTGGAGAGCAAGAGAGCTAATGGCTTCAATGCCAAAGCCTAGCATTTGACAACAAAGAAGAGGAAATAACTGTAGAACTTCTTTTAACCTGTGAAGCCCTACTTGCCGAACCCACTACACAGAAATATTGGAGAGCAAGAGAGCTAATGGCTTTAATGCCAGAGCCTAGCATTTGACAACAAAGAAGAGGAAATAACTGTAGAACTTCTTTTAACCTGTGAAGTCCACCTGCCGAACCCACTACACAGAAATATTGGAGAGCAAGAGAGCTAATGGCTTCAATGCCAAAGCCTAGCATTTGACAACAAAGAAGAGGAAATGACTGTAGAACTTCTTTTAACCTGTGAAGCCCTACCTGCCGGATCCACTACACAGAAATATTGGAGAGCAAGAGAGCTAATGGCTTCAATGCCAAAGCCTAGCATTTGACAACAAAGAAGAGGAAATGACTGTAGAACTTCTTTTAACCTGTGAAGCCCTACCTGCCGGACCCACTACACAGAAATATTGGAGAGCAAGAAAGCTAATGGCTCCATTGCCAAAGCCTAGCATTTGACAACAAAGAAGAGGAAATAACTGTAGAACTTCTTTTAACCTGTGAAGTCCACCTGCCGAACCCACTACACAGAAATATTGGAGAGCAAGAGAGCTAATGGCTTCAATGCCAAAGCCTAGCATTTGACAACAAAGAAGAGGAAATGACTGTAGAACATCTTTTAACCTGTGAAGCCCTACCTGCCGAACCCACTACACAGAAATATTGGAGAGCAAGAGAGCTAATGGCTTCATTGTCAAAGCCTAGCATTTGACAACAAAGAAGAGGAAATGACTGTAGAACATCTTCTAACCTGTGAAGCCCTACCTGCCGAACCCACTACACAGAAATATTGGAGAGCAAGAGAGCTAATGGCTTCAATGCCAAAGCCTAGCATTTGACAACAAAGAAGAGGAAATAACTGTAGAACTTCTTTTAACCTGTGAAGCCCTACTTGCCGAACCCACTACACAGAAATATTGGAGAGCAAGAGAGCTAGTGGCTTCAATGCCAGAGCCTAGCATTTGACAACAAAGAAGAGGAAATAACTGTAGAACTTCTTTTAACCTGTGAAGCCCTACCTGCCGAACCCACTACACAGAAATATTGGAGAGCAAGAGAGCTAATGGCTTCAATGCCAAAGCCTAGCATTTGACAACAAAGAAGAGGAAATGACTGTAGAACATCTTTTAACCTGTGAAGCCCTACCTGCCGAACCCACTACACAGAAATATTGGAGAGCAAGGGAGCTAATGGCTTCATTGTCAAAGCCTAGCATTTGACAACAAAGAAGAGGAAATGACTGTAGAACATCTTCTAACCTGTGAAGCCCTACCTGCCGAATCCACTACACAGAAATATTGGAGAGCAAGAGAGCTAATGGCTTCATTGCCAAAGCCTAGCATTTGACAACAAAGAAGAGGAAATGACTGTAGAACATCTTTTAACCTGTGAAGCCCTACCTGCCGAACCCACTACACAGAAATATTGGAGAGCAAGAGAGCTAATGGCTTCAATGCCAAAGCCTAGCATTTGACAACAAAGAAGAGGAAATGACTGTAGAACATCTTTTAACCTGTGAAGCCCTACCTGCCGAACCCACTACACAGAAATATTGGAGAGCAAGAGAGCTAATGGCTTCATTGTCAGAGCCTAGCATTTGACAACAAAGAAGAGGAAATGACTGAATAACATCTTTTAACCTGTGAAGCCCTACCTGCCGAACCCACTACACAGAAATATTGGAGAGCAAGAGAGCTAATGGCTTCATTGCCAAAGCCTAGCATTTGACAACAAAGAAGAGGAAATGACGGTAGAACATCTTTTAACCTGTGAAGCCCTACCTGCCGGACCCACTACACAGAAATATTGGAGAGCAAGAGAGCCAATGGCTTCATTGCCAAAGCCTAGCATTTGACAACAAAGAAGGGGAAATGACTGTAGAACTTCTTTTAACCTGTGAAGCCCTACCTGCCGGATCCACTACACAGAAATATTGGAGAGCAAGAGAGCCAATGGCTTCATTGCCAAAGCCTAGCATTTGACAACAAAGAAGGGGAAATGACTGTAGAACTTCTTTTAACCTGTGAAGCCCTACCTGCCGGATCCACTACACAGAAATATTGGAGAGCAAGAGAGCTAATGGCTTCAATGCCAAAGCCTAGCATTTGACAACAAAGAAGAGGAAATGACTTTAGAACATCTTTTAACCTGTGAAGCCCTACCTGCCGGACCCACTACACAGAAATATTGGAGAGCAAGAGAGCCAATGGCTTCATTGCCAAAGCCTAGCATTTGACAACAAAGAAGGGGAAATGACTGTAGAACTTCTTTTAACCTGTGAAGCCCTACCTGCCGGATCCACTACACAGAAATATTGGAGAGCAAGAGAGCCAATGGCTTCATTGCCAAAGCCTAGCATTTGACAACAAAGAAGGGGAAATGACTGTAGAACTTCTTTTAACCTGTGAAGCCCTACCTGCCGGATCCACTACACAGAAATATTGGAGAGCAAGAGAGCTAATGGCTTCAATGCCAAAGCCTAGCATTTGACAACAAAGAAGAGGAAATGACTGTAGAACTTCTTTTAACCTGTGAAGCCCTACCTGCCGGACCCACTACACAGAAATATTGGAGAGCAAGAAAGCTAATGGCTCCATTGCCAAAGCCTAGCATTTGACAACAAAGAAGAGGAAATGACTGTAGAACATCTTTTAACCTGTGAAGCCCTACCTGCCGGACCCACTACACAGAAATATTGGAGAGCAAGATAGCTAATGGCTTCATTGCCAAAGCCTAGCATTTGACAACAAAGAAGGGGAAATGACTAAAGAACTTCTTTTAACCTGTGAAGCCCTACCTGCCGGACCCACTACACAGAAATATTGGAGAGCAAGAAAGCTAATGGCTCCATTGTCAAAGCCTAGCATTTGGCAACAAAGAAGAGGAAATGACTGTAGAACATCTTTTAACCTGTGAAGCCCTACCTGCCGGACCCACTACACAGAAATATTGGAGAGCAAGAGAGCTAATGGCTTCATTGCCAAAGCCTAGCATTTGACAACAAAGAAGGGGAAATTACTAAAGAACTTCTTTTAACCTGTGAAGCCCTACCTGCCGGACCCTCTACACAGAAATATTGGAGAGCAAGAGAGCTAATGGCTCCATTGCCAAAGCCTAGCATTTGACAACAAAGAAGAGGAAATGACTTAAGAACTTCTTTTAACCTGTGAAGCCCTACCTGCCGGACCCACTACACAGAAATATTGGAGAGCAAGAGAGCTAATGGCTTCATTGTCAGAGCCTAGCATTTGACAACAAAGAAGAGGAAATGACTGAATAACATCTTTTAACCTGTGAAGCCCTACCTGCCGGACCCACTACACAGAAATATTGGAGAGCAAGAGAGCTAATGGCTTCATTGCCAAAGCCTAGCATTTGACAACAAAGAAGGGGAAATTACTAAAGAACTTCTTTTAACCTGTGAAGCCCTACCTGCCGGACCCTCTACACAGAAATATTGGAGAGCAAGAGAGCTAATGGCTCCATTGCCAAAGCCTAGCATTTGACAACAAAGAAGAGGAAATGACTTAAGAACTTCTTTTAACCTGTGAAGCCCTACCTGCCGGACCCACTACACAGAAATATTGGAGGGCAAGAGAGCTAATGGCTTCATTGCCAAAGCCTAGCATTTGACAACAAAGAAGAGGAAATGACTTAAGAACTTCTTTTAACCTGTGAAGCCCTACCTGCCGGGCCCACTACACAGAAATGTTGGAGAGCAAGAAAGCTAATGGCTTCATTGCTAAAGCCTAGCATTTGACAACAAAGAAGAGGAAATGACTGAAGAACATCTTTTAACCTGCTGGACCCACTACACAGAAATATTGGAGAGCAAGAGAGCTAATGGCTTCATTGCCAAAGCCTAGCATTTGACAACAAAGAAGAGGAAATGACTGTAGAACTTCTTTTAACCTGTGAAGCCCTACCTGCCGGACCCACTAAACAGAAATATTGGAGAGCAAGAGAGCTAATGGCTTCATTACCAAAACCTAGCATTTGACAACAAAGAAGAGGAAATAACTGTAGAACTTCTTTTAACCTGTGAAGCCCTACCTGCCGGACCCACTACACAGAAATATTGGAGAGCAAGAGAGCCAATGGCTTCAATGCCAAAGCCTAGCATTTGACAACAAAGAAGAGGAAATGACTGTAGAACTTCTTTTAACCTGTGAAGCCCTACCTGCCGGACCCACTACACAGAAATATTGGAGAGCAAGAGAGCCAATGGCTTCAATGCCAAAGCCTAGCATTTGACAACAAAGAAGAGGAAATGACTGTAGAACTTCTTTTAACCTGTGAAGCCCTACCTGCCGGATCCACTACACAGAAATATTGGAGAGCAAGAGAGCCAATGGCTTCAATGCCAAAGCCTAGCATTTGACAACAAAGAAGGGGAAATAACTGTAGAACATCTTTTAACCTGTGAAGCCCTACCTGCCGGACCCACTACACAGAAATATTGGAGAGCAAGAGAGCTAATGGCTTCAATGCCAAAGCCTAGCATTTGGTAACAAAGAAGAGGAAATGACTGTAGAACTTCTTTTAACCTGTGAAGCCCTACCTGCCGGACCCACTACACAGAAATATTGGAGAGCAAGAGAGCCAATGGCTTCAATGCCAAAGCCTAGCATTTGACAACAAAGAAGAGGAAATGACTGTAGAACTTCTTTTAACCTGTGAAGCCCTACCTGCCGGATCCACTACACAGAAATATTGGAGAGCAAGAGAGCCAATGGCTTCAATGCCAAAGCCTAGCATTTGACAACAACAACAACATTTATAAGGTGTGTTTATTGTGGAGAGGGGGTTGAGACAAGGAGATGTACTATCCACACTACTGTTTAATTTAGCACTGGTAAAAGTAATCCGACAATTACCCATAAATCCTGGAGGAACTGTACTTTCCAGGTCAGTACAAATAGTGGCATATGCTGACGATGTGGCAATTCTCACAAGGAATATAAGAGCTCTTGAGGAAAGTTATGTAGTGTTGGAAGAGAAAGCACAAGATCTAGGATTGGTAGTGAACGTTAGTAAAACCAAATATATGAAGATGGGAGGTGATGAAGATGCAAGAAGAGAACCTACAGTTAAATTACATGAGAAATAATACCAAAGAGTGGAAAAATTTAAATACCTTGGATCTATAATAACAGTAGATAATAGAACATCAGTGGAAATTCCAGAAAGAATATCAAGTGGTAACATATGTTTCTATGCCTTGTAGAATATGTTTGAATCAAGGAACTTCAGTAGGAATACTAAAATTTAAATATATACAACTGTACTGAGACCAATAGTAATGTATGGTTCAGAAAGTTGGGTGTTGACAATCAGAGAAGTACAGTGGTTATTACGGTGAGAAAGGAAGAGTTTGAGAAATATATTTGGAGTGATAAGGGACTTGGACGGATGGAGAATGCGGACTAAGTTGGAGTTACAGTGCCTATTGTCACCCAATTATCGGAAGGCACGACCAACTGACAGCTGAGCGGGGGACAGGAGGCATTCAGCCACGCCTATCCATTTATCTTGTCGCGCTAACCGAAGGGATGGTTAGGGAAGTATCACATACCGTCTCTTTCCCCTCCCCCTGACGTCTGGAACAATCGGGATGATGTTCTGAGCCGCGAGACACAGCGATCTGCGTATATAAGGGATACAGTGGACGAGTCAGTTCCCATACGTGGAGGACGAAATTAGGAGCCGGGCGACAAAATTTTACGTTAAAATTCCTGCTCATAGAAGCGCCCTGGTTCGGTCTCTAGGAGACTACGACGCTGCGAGAAGCCGCTTCAGGCGTTACCGGGTACTCCGTATGGCTTGCGGGCATCCGAGGTAACAAAGGAGTTAATCCTTACAGCAGCGCAAGCTAAATTTCAAAACTCCAAAAGAGCTGTTTGGCTACAAAATTTACCCCACTTTAGAAAAATAAAACACCAGGGTGTAAACAAAAAAGCGGTTTGGCATCCTGTACAAAATTAAAGAGGAGCAAAAAGCTACCTCAACAAATTTCCTCAACAAAAAATACCACATCATCCTGTAAACATCACAATTACCAACCTGAGGTCAGACCCAAAACCTGGGTGGGTACGCAGCAAAAACCTTCTGGCTGTTAACAGTCTGTCAGTATACGACTTGGACGACTTGGTCAGTCAGTTCTTGGCGAGCAGCCGTGGAGAGCGCAGTGCTAGCGAATGGACTGGAAGACTGTGTACGTGTATCAGAGGAGTTGTACGTAATTGCGAGTGAGGAGTGGACCTGTGACAGATGAACTGGTGGATTGTGATTGTGTGCGCTACGTAATTCTATGTAATCGGCAAGTGTTCCAACTGTAATTCGGTGGAAATAAAGAACATTTTTGAGTTTGTGCAGTTGGACTTTTAATTCTACGAACCTACAAAGCCACACTATTTGGACAACCAAATATAGTAGTGACAATTAAACAAAGAAGAATAAGGCGGATTGGCCATGTGCAGAGAATGCCGGAAACCAGTGTAGTTAAGAAGATATTCATAGGAAAGCTGGATGGCAGAAGGAGAAGAGGAAGACCCAGGAAAAGATGGGTAGATGCTGTAGAAGATGACTTGAGAAAGTTGGGAGTTAAAGGCTGGAGAAGAAAAGCAGAGGACCGAGTAGAATGGAAGAGGGTGGTTAGGGAAGCCAAGGTCCTACATGGCCTGTAGTGATAACTATCATCATCATCATCATCATCATCATCATCATCATCATCATCATCATGTCTTTAATTATAGCCTCTAATGTTCTTGGTAGAAAATGGACAAGCTTTTCAATTTCTGTATTTGGTGTTTTCTTCTATACCTCAACAAGAGATGTTTCGGTGTTTTTTTTTTTTTTTTTTTTTGTTAGAAATTGTCCTTTTCTTTATAGGTTTTCCCAGGGTACTCGATAGGGTTAATGTCTGGGGAGGTGTATGAACGTTGTATATTAACCGTAGTCCCGGATTAAGCACCGTATGCTTTGGACCATAGACATCCAGCCATTTTGGAGACCCATTTTCTCCACACTGGTACTCAACGCCTATATACTTCCTGTGATCCATTATTACATCGATAATATGGAGGTTTTCGACACCTGACACACTGATACAACCCCAAACAAGGTCGGATCCTCCACCATGTTTCACTGTGAGAATCCGGTAAATGTAAAACAAAGTTACAATCGCTTTCTGATACCTTTTATATATTCTATAATACAGACACAACTTCAAATATTATGTATTTATAACAATTCACTGCGTAACAGCCCGCTAACGAGCCAGAACCTGCCAACCTGACTGTCGGTCTCACGGGCACATATGCAAGACAGAGTTTGGCGATCTCCAACTGATACGGGGGGAAATGTGGTCAGAATCACGCACCCCCAGCTGGACCAGGATTCGCTATCTATCGTAGCTCCTATATACGGGACTTAAAATCTGCGTCCCCAATGGTGGGATCGAACCCAGTTGTATTACGTGGCATGGAACCAAAGCACAACGCCCTGGTCCACTACACCACGGCGCAGGACACCTTAAATATTATTTTTATTCAAATAAAACATACACCAAATTAATATAAATGTATTATCTCTAAAATGATAAATTTCCAATTCTCGGTTACCTATCCTGTTTGTTAAACTGAGACTGTTCAAAACATCTTTGACATGTGCTTGGACACATGTTTACTTGGATAACCCTTAAAATATTTTTAAATTAAAAGCTTTTAAGCCATTAAAAGTAAGCTAAGTTTTGAGTAATCTTATTAATTTTCAAACTTCCTATCACATAACGACTAAACCCAAAATATAATGTAGTCTTGCAAAACCAAACCGCACAGATATGTAAGTAAAGAAAGTTACGTTTGTAATGTTCAAATAAGAAAATAAAAATATCAAAGAATGTTAAAATAAAGCTAAGTAAATATTTAAGGATGTAATTTGTGTGAAAACAATAGTAGTTTGTATGGAGAGTCTGCTAAAAATATATTTAGAAGATACTTTCCCAAAATGTCTAGTAACTATCAGAACTCGAGACAAACATTTTGTGATTCCAGCTAAAATGTAAGGTTATGTTACCTTTATGACCTGTTATGCACGATTTCACCAACAGACGTTAAAATCGACGTTAACTAATGTAACGTAACAATTGTCACAGCGCTAACACTACCGTTAAATTTCTTGCATTTCACCAAACTGTTTTCTGAAAATGTTAACAAACACGTGTTAACGCCAAGAGACTTGTAAATATTACAGCTATAGAAGGTTATGGATGAGTCTTATTATTTTCTGAATGTACTGCGATGAGATTTTGTTTTCATTTTGGTCTGCACACAGCTGACAAAATGGCTGGTAAACAAATTCGTAAAGAAAAGCCCTGAGACAAATTTCTCATCCATGGAGAAAGAATTGTTAATTGAATTGGTGACGAATATGTAAGGATATCGTGGAAAATAGGAGGACGGATGCAGTGAATGTAAAAGTGAAAGATGTCACGTAGGAAAAAATTGGAAACGAATTTAATTCAAATGCATGAACGAAAGAATTTCGTCGGTATTACGTAAATTTAAAACGAGGTACGAAGAAGCACAAGTGGCGAGTGACTTGAACGTTTCAAGACGGGAGGTGGACAGTATATTATCCAAATAATTCGGTGAATTATAAAATAACAAAGTTATTAATACTTGAAGCAAAGGCGAGATCGGCATATTCCTTTCGATGCATGTTCTAACTCAGTATTACGTAAATTTAAAACGAGGAGCGAAGAAGGGCAAGTGACTTGAACGTTTCAAGACGGGAGGTGGACAGTGTATTATCCACATAATTCAGTGAATTATAAAATAGCAAAGTTATTAATACTTGAAACAAAGGCGAGATCGGCATATTCCTTTCGATGCATGTTCTAACCTCTCTTGTACTTCCGCAGTAACCTTCATAGCAACTTGTTTGGACAGTCTGTACCTCTGTAGAAAATGTTCTTCTGATAGCTCCTCAAAATCATTTCTCCTCATAGGCCGTACTCTATTACGAATGCCATTTAGACGGTCTTAAATATAGCAAATCGACATCAACAGCTGCGTTCATGCTCACCATCTTGACTATTTACAATTGTTAACGACTTAACAACAGAATTTTGGGTTGTTAGTTTAACAAGAAATTTAACACGAGTGTTAAGATAACACTTGTTGAAATGCAATTTTTGTTATAACTATCGTTAAACTCGAGTTAAGTCTTAACATTTGTTGGTGAAATGGGCATAAAGGTACAAGTTGCATGTAGCTGGATGGGATAGAGACAACAGATGGGATTAGAGAGAGAGAGAAAGAGAGAGAGAGAGAGAGAGAGAGAGAGAGAGAGAGAGAGAGAGAGAGAGAGAGAGAGAGAGAGAGAGAGAGAGAGAGAGAGAGAGAGAGAGAGAGAGAGTTACGGAGAAGGAAAAATTAGGAGGTGTGTGAGAGCTATAACTTAACAATGGCGTATCAAAATCACGTGGCTTTGTTTACTTGTGTTTACAGAAGACCCGTAACAAAGATGAATGAGCCAATTTGACCCTTGTATGTTTACACTACGTCTGTGGTCTACAAGGCGACGTCTGTCTTCTTTCAATACAATCGTTGTTACACGGTGACTCCAGAAAATAAACAACATTCTTAAAACATTGTTTTCGCATTTTATTGGTTTCCCAGATGTTTCGTTTTATTGGTTTTATAATTTTTAAAAAGGTGCACCGATTTATTTTCGTATTATCTTTACAAACTTATTTTACGCCTATTTAGTAGAACAAATATCCAATATAGTACTTGAAATCGAGTTTTCATCTGACGGAGAAAACAAATGAAATTATCAACGTTTTATTGAACTTTCTCATAACGCGAGAAAAATATTTTCATACATATGTTGGTGGTATTGTTAACTATTAGTACATTGCACAACTTTAACCTTGCAGAGCGTTAAAATCCGAGCCATTGCCATGGTTATGAATGTCTGTAGAATACGTTTGGCTTCCTTCACCGTTGTTAAAACTTTGCAACTTCGTCTGCTAGGGTTGTATAAACCCTCACTATTTTAAAAGCAAATAATTCAAAGAACTTTGTTTAAGATATTTTAGTTGCTAATAAAATGTGTGTCTTGAATTTGCTGAAATTATCTATAAAATCATCTTTAAACTGAAATTTAATTTTCTATAGGTAAGTGGTAATCAGAGATATCTGCATAAAAAATGTAAATCAGTGTTCAAACACGCGGTTTGTATCGTACGTTTTTGTGGCATTAACCGTTTCGGAAGTATTCGTTGTTATTGGTCTGAATGTTTTAATACTTATAAATGTTTTGAAGTGCTAATACACCATCACAATTAGAATCTCTCGTTATGCTACGAGTGTACAATTTCAAGGAACTTCTTTTTAAGAATTTGACTATCACTTCAGCTGTTAAAATGCCTTTGATACTACAACGAAATACGAAAGTGTAATAAAATTATTTATGCAAATGTTATTTCAATTTACGAGAAATAGGGAAACAAATCAGATTATTGTAGTCCGGTGATTTTCTCTACTCTTGCACAACTATCTTAAAAACTCTTATTCCCCTACCTACTTCATGTTAAACGAGATAAAAATTATTTATAATTTTCTTGTTCTTACATGGGAATATGGGACTACAAAGGCTTCAAGCGATAGTCAAATGTTTTAAACTTTTCCGCTTGTGAGGCTTTGAAATTCCGTTCTCTTTGCATTTCCAATAGATAAAAAGATGAACAACGACAAGGGAATATGGGAGTATAATAGGCTTCAAGCGATAGTCAAATGTTTTAAACTTGCCCGCTATGTGAGGCTTTGAAATTTCGTTGTCTTTGCATGTCCAAGAGATAAACAAAATGAATAACGAACTAATTTGAGAAAAGAAGTATTCAGATAGATTCAAAAATAAGAAATCTCTCTCTGAAATGGTTCACTTCTTAAACATAACTGTGTTTGACATAAATTGCGTGTTCTAACGTGACATGCTTTTTAGCAATAAAATTTTGTGTAGATATCTTTTATGGTTTATCAAAAGTCATCCTGAATAAAATTCAAGATATACATTTCATTTGCTGTCATATATCTTAAACATCTGGCAGGTATTTTAATTTAAATCGTTTAGAGTTATTTTCAAAATTGTCGAAAAGTATTCCATGTAAAAGGTAGTCTAGCATGGAAGAATTTCCTTTAAAATCTTCGTATCTTATTCTTGGAAGATGAACCGAAATACCAAGTTTTGTATTTAATCAACAGACACAGATGTTTTCTAAAAATGCTTTTATAGGATGTTAGCTTATTAAAGAATTAACAACTTGAACAATTTCTAGTAGAAAATTGGAATTCACTTAACACACAAAGCATCAGCTTTTGGTCGTGTATTACAGTTACCATAACAACTAAAGAAAATTAAATGAAACAGGACTGCTGTTCTGAAAGAGTAACCAATGTTTAGTTGTTTTTGATATATTTCGAAACTACACGGTCAAATGAAACCCTGTAAAATCATTTTCAGCACTTTAACCTAAAAACAAAGCATGTAATACGAGTAAATGCTACCACTATAATTATATAAAGAAATAGAGTCCAAAGTCTTAAATTATGATTTTTATTCTTACATTTTAATAGTTATAAAAATATCACTGCTTTTAATCGAAATTTTGTAACCTTTTACCCTTCTTCAAATTGTCATAACGTTTTCGTGCAACAGTGCAATCGTTTTAAGTGTTACATATTTCGCTAAATTTTGTATTCATTTGTTTACACTAATTATTCTTTTTTATCTATTACGATTCATGAATGCTAACAAAGCAAAAGATACATTTCTTTCAATATAAAAACGCAGAATCGGCACCTATATGGAGAATACATGTTGTAAATGCGTTAATATTTAGTTAAAATTTAGTATTTAAGTAAGTAACAACGTGAGAAAAATTAAGTTACAAAAAGTGGAATTTCAGAACAGAGTGATGGCAGTTCAAATGTTACACGCCCATCACTTTCTGTGTTGCTTATTTATAGTACACAGAAAACAGCTGCATTCAACCCAAAAAGTTTCCACCGGAAAATACTCTTGAATGACTTTAATATAATTGATAAATCCATAGAAATATCATACATAGACAAAATACAATAAATATATATGTACTTAAAATACATAATATAATGTCAAATTGTTTGTGACGTTCACCATTTTATTTATTTACATTTTCAAATATTTATAACTTTTTCAAGTGGTTATTAGTTATTTCTAGTGGCCATGCAAAATGCATGCAGCCACAGATCAATCAAATATGGAACCATTTTTAAAAAATCTGGCTATCAGTGCTACTGCATCCTTATTATCCCTGAAGGAAATGAGAAAATGACGATTTACAACAAGTACATACAAGAATGTTTTTGTAAAATAGTGAGCAGAAAAAGTGCTCTGAATGTAACACATCAGTTTCTTGTTAAAATTAAATTATTTCAGTTTTGTATCGCCTTAAGTATACGCTTGCAACATTATGCAAAAATATGTCAACACGAAATTCTTCAGAGGTGAAATGGTGCATGATCAACAGTTTTTCCCCTGCACAAAGAGTGCGTTGCTCTTTTGTTCCCACGCCCATTGTTCTTACCTAGTTTACGTATGGAGATCATTCCCTGACAGGTTTTAACGCACAACACACTTAAAAATCACTAGCGTCGATTTCCTAAGACGATTAAGAAATGACTGAGCCAACACGTGCCAAACGCTGCGCGCGCACCAAAACTGTGGGCAACAAAAAAACAACTGCCGGTTATCACAGAGGCGTATCATAGCAACAAAACAAATGACGTTCGCTGATGGAACGGACTTAGGACTGAAAATGCCTCAGAGGCATTCCACGCCTCCTTTCGAATAAACTCGAAAACTTCACCATTTAAAACTAGTTGTGCCGGCGGCCTTAGGATGGCCAAGACTCGGCTTGAAAAACGACAAATAATGCATTATAAAAAGACCCTCGGAGTTGCTTTGGTAACTCCTTGGTACTTAATATGCTTAATACATACCCACAAACTTTTATTGTTAAATCTCCTCCGCAAACTTTTTTTTTTTACAAAAGTTTACTTTTATACGTGTTATATTTGGTATCGAGATAAACGTTTTCACGGAAATGTTTCGTTAAATAGTTCGTGGTATGAAGGGTGGTAGTCAAATATTTAAACAAATGAATTGCTACTTACTTTGAAACTACATACTCTTTGCATGACGTCCGGAAACAAAAGAATGTGCGATAAGGTAATGCAAACTTCAGAAATGGCCATAAAAAGGACTGACATTTGTTGTCTGTTTTAACGAGACATGAACGGCATGCTTTTGTTTCTTACTTACGGTTCTACAAAATAACACAACGTTCGTTTAGAAGCAAGAATATTGTAGAGAAAATTAATCCGAAATTTCTGGTCTTTCATTACGCCGTTCACAGACCTTTATACTTTCTCTATTGGGCATCCATAAGGAAATAAAGAAAGTATAAAGTATTAAATATATGTAAAAACAAGAAAAACATGTATCATCAATATCTGTATTAATATAAACATTTAATTGTCTTAGGAAGGAATTTTGCAGTCTTGTATAGCTAACTGGTAAACGTTGAAGTCTATCTTTTTTTCTTACCGAACAGGATGCCTCAGGCGGTTTCGTATGTGGCACGCATTCGGGAGACCAGGGTTCGACTCCCCTAGCCGGTCTACCTTACCATGGTTTTTTTCGGGGCTTTTACCGATTCGATAGGGGAATGCTGGGTAGGTTAATTACATCCCCTGAATTTCCTGTTCCTCGATTTCACATCATCTCTCATCTGGTGGTCTCTTTCAGAGTAGAAGTGTCGGCGGGAGCCTCGGCGCTGCATGGCAGGATGATAGTTCTTGGTAATCACCTCCTCCTCTGGAGGACGGCACAGGTGACGGTCTGGTAGGCCATTTCAGGACCACAGTGGTGAGATGCCAGCTGTATGAGGGGGTGTCTAAAAGTTTTAATTATCACACTTTAAAAAATATGATAGAGAGTTTGTGTTGATATGTGCTTGTTAGTTCTTCTCTACGTAGTCAACATCCAGACTTACACATTATTCCCAGCGTTTCTTGACCTTCCGAATACATTGATTGTAGAAGCCTGCAGAATTCGCTTTAAACCACTTTTCCACTTCATTAATGACGTCATTTGTGTTGTCAAATCGGCGACCACGCAACGGATTCTGCATTTCCAGGAACAAGAAAACGTCACTTGGTGTGAGATCGGGCGAATGAGGCGGATGCTGTAAGGTCTCAAAGCCACATTTCCTTGTTTTGTCAACTGCAACTTGAGATGAATGAGCTGGTGCATTGTCAGACAAAAGACGAACAACTTTGGAGAGCACACCGCGTCGTTTCTTAATCAGAGCTGCTCGTAGCTTGTCCAGAAGATTGCAGTAGTATCTGCCAGTGATGGTTTGACCCTTGGCAAGATAATCTGTAAGGATGACTCCACGACAGTCCCAGAAAACTGAAAGCATGACCTTCCCAGCTGACTTTTGCACCTTTGCCTTTTTGAAAGCATGACCTTCCCAGCTGACTTTTGCACCTTTGCCTTTTTGAAAGGAGGGGAATCGGCATGTTTCCATTCTATGGTTATATTTTCTGTCTCTGGATCATACTGATAGATCCAGGATTCATCCATGGTTACCAGACGATCTAAAAATCATCTTCATCCTGTTCCAATAGCGTCAACATCTGTCTTGAAAGGTCACGCCGTGTTTGCTTTTGGAAAGAGGTTACCAAACGTGGATCCCACCGTGCAGACATCTTAGACATGTGCAGTTCGTCCACACACTACCATAACAAAGATTTGTCTCATTCATGATCATTTGGATGGTTGCTCGTCTGTCTTCCAGCATTAAACACTCCACTTTCTTCACTGTGACAGCTGACGGTCTACCAGCTCTTGGCTCATCTGTCAGGGACATGTGACCAGTTTGAAAATTCGTTTTCCACCTCACAATAGTGTCATACGATGGGCAGTCATTTTCATAAACAGCCGTCGTCTCATCGTGGATTTCCCGGGCAGTTTTCCCCTTAAATGCAGGAACTTGATCACACTACGAGCCTCAATTTTCTCCATCTTACACCTCAATCACTTCTGGCACTCACTGTAAAAAAGGACTCAAAGCACTGAAATTACCAAATTATATCCCGAGGGATCTATGATGATACTGAATAATTTTCATCACTCTAGCATAAAAACTACTGGGTGATAATTAAAACGTTACCACCCCTCCCCCTTGTACTGGCCTGCCAGCGAGTTTCCAACTATCAATTGTATAGATCCTCTCCTCTTCACTGTTATGACTCCTTGGCGCGGCCGACCTCCGTCTCCTCTCACATCATCCCTCATCCCAGGGATGCCCCACTTGGGGCCCACTCTGTAGGATTCTATCCTATCCTATCTTTCTTTCTTATTTATTTCTTAGGTACGCCATTTCCGAGCTATTCGTTAGGTTTGAACTGTTCAATATTTTGTCATTCTTTTTAAAGTAATTTCGACATTCAGTTGTTTTTTCTAGATTTTATGGGAGGAGTATGGTATCATATAGCACTGACTTACTAAAATGGTCTATGAATCTAGAAAAGACTAAACCCACAAAAATTATTTACATCTTTATGGAGAAAGATGTTTTCCATATTATTATATATAATTTATAGTTTACAAATTATAAAAGGATGATTTAGAGGACTTCTGAGGCTAATGCAGGCACACATTTCACTCTTTTCTGAAACTAAGATATATAAGAGATTGCACAGAAAATGAAGTTAGTTACAGTGGAGTAATAAATATTATACAAATAAAAATATTTGCTAATTTACTTCCACTTATCTTAAGAAGTTGATGTTCATACTTCTATCTTCTTTATACAAGATCGATTTCATAGACATTTGCCCACATCTTTAGTCAACACACTTCGTTGTCAAGGATACCATGTATTTACGTATTACCAACATCTGAAGACGAAACAAACCTAAAAACAGAATCAATTGCCAGTATGTCAAAATTCATTACGTGAATTTTATTTTTTTAAATAAATATTTTTCCACGCTATTAACTCTATGGGAACATTTAATTGTTTTAATAATTTAACTTCGGGATTTATTTCACGGTTAAATGACCAAAAATGATCTGCTACGGCCAATTTATCAATTTGTTTATATTTAATGTTACGAAAATGTTCTTTGTTTCTGGTTTCCAAACTACGTTTTGTCCGTCCAATATAAACTTGATCACAATCTAAGCAATTAAATTGGAATTTTATCTTTTTTAGAAAATTGTAATACATTTTTAATACTATATTTATTTTGGGGAACTAAAGTTATACCAACTTCTTTAAAAAAAATTGAAAATTTTTATTAACCCAAGGATGGTAAATAATTTTTTTAAATTTATAATCATATTTTATTTTTTTAAGAGTAGAAATATCATGAATACTTTTTTATATTTAAATTTTTCAATCTTCTTCTGTATAAAATCTTTATTAAAGCCATTAATTAAAGCAGTATTAATAATATGTTTATATTATTTATTAAAAATATTATATTTTTTATTCTTTTAGTTCCTCAAAATAAATAAATAAAGTATTAAAATTTATTACAATTTTCTAAAAAAGATAAAATCCCTTATAATAAAAAATATGGTATTTATCAATTTAATTATTTAGATTGTGATCAGGTTTATATTGGAAAGACAAAACGTAACATTAACATTAACATTAACATTTTAAAAAATAAAATTCGCGTAATGAATTTTGACATACTGGCAATTGATTCTGTTTTTAGGTTTGTTTCGTCTTCAGATGTTGGTAATACGTAAATACATGGTATCCCTGACAACGAAGTGTGTTGACTGAAGATGTGGGCAAATGTCTCTGAAGTCGATCTTGTCTAAAGAAGATAGAAGTATTAACGTCAACTTCTTAAGATAAGTGGAAGTTAATTAGCAAATATTTTTATTTGTGTAATATATACGAGATACGTGAAAATGTGGAGAGATTCCCATGGCAATAAACAAAGGCCAATCACGATAAGTGTGGAAGACGGAATTGGTCATGCACGCGCATGACATCGCCAGATTGCACTTGAAACTGGAAAATGTCACGAAAGTAAGGAACAACATGACCAAAAGTGATTCACTTAAATGGCTTTGTGATCAAAAAAGTTATCTTGCGTTCATTTTTTGAGTTATACTATTCATAAACATACTCAGGGCTCTTAAATGAGTACCTGAGGTCGATGAAATGGATCAAACCGGAGAAATCCCACTTTTTATCGAAGCCATTTTGGTGAGAGGCGAACGGTGTATCTGCTATGACACCGGGCATTTTTTATAAAAATATTTTTTAAGGGGACGTTGATGCATGCGTGAATGAGAAAGTAAAAATTTTCAAAGCATTTTTAAGGGAATGGGTCTCATGTTTTGTTTTCAGTTGCATACACGAGGAACGATCCGTCACGGTTCACTTCCGGTGCTCGTTGTGTTTAATACAAACGATCCAGAGTTCCGGTCGCCTTTATTTCTGAGCACGCCGACCACAGCTGAGAGATGCAAACAGTCACATGTTTATTTTATAGCGTGAAGGGAAACACCTCGCGCAGGCAGGCCACAGAGACGCGTCGACGTCCAGGAGAGGGCGTTGAACGACCGATGTAACCAGCCAGCCCTCTTAAGAAATAATACTCTTTCGTTTCACACAAATAGAAAACAGAATAAAGCGGAAATCATGCGCTAACAGACAGAGAACCACGAAACGCTTAAGATCAAAGTAGATGATCAACGGAATCGCGCCCGCCTCGGTAGCGTAGATGATAGCGAATCTACCTCACGTTCAAGAGATCCCGAGCTCGAATCTCGGTCAGGGTGAGTTACCTGGACAAGGTTTTTCCGGGGGTTTCCAATATCATGAAAGATGAATGTCGGGTAACTCTAAGCTCTATGGACCCTGGGCTCATTTGAGCATCATTTCACACAATTCAGTCATCGTCCGATATGCCAACGTTGGAGGACTTAAATTACAACAAAAAAGCGGAATCGAGCCCGACGTGCCCCCCGATTGCCATCCTCACATTATGACGCAGTAGATCCACAAGCTTCCGACCTAACCATTTTCTAGGCATGATAAAGGTAAGAATTATATTTTTCTTTTCAAAATGGTTAACCTTTATTGTAATACACTTCTCCAATCCCTCCCCCCCCCCCCAAAAAAAAGGTCCTGTCTGTAAAATGCGCATAAGTTGGACGCTTTTTTCTTTTCTTTCTGTATCTTTCCTTCTTTTTTTTTCTTTTCTTTTTTTCCTTCTTTTACGTCCTCCAACGTTACGTAAGTCATATCGGACGATGAATGAAATGGGTGAAATGGTGTTCAAATGCGTCCAGAGTCCATTGGAGCTTAAAGCTACCCGACATTCGTCTTTCAGGATAAGGCAAAACCCCTGAGAAAACCTTATCCAGGTAACTCGCCCTGACCGAGATTCGAACTTGGGACCTCTTGAACGGGAGGCAGACACGCTACCTTCTACGCTACTCAGGCGGGCCATTTCATGCTCGTCAGATTTACTTTTGCTTCTTTAAAAGTCCTTATGGTCACTGGGAACTACATCTGGGCTGTAGGGTGGATGGTCGATCTCCAGAATTTGTCACAGCTTCCTTATTATTTATTTATTCATTCATTTTTTTATTTACTTGCTTACTTATTTATTTATTCATTTATTTATTCATTCATTCTTTCATTTGTTTGTTTGTTTGTTTGTTTATTTATTTATTTATTTATTTATTTATTTATTTATTTATCTATCTATCTATCTATCTATCTATCTATCTATCTATCTATCTATCTATCTATCTATCTATCTATCTATCTATCTATCTATCTATCTATCTATCTATCTATCTATCTATCTATCTATCTATCTATCTATCTATCTATCTATCTATCTATCTATCTATCTATCTATCTATCTATCTATCTATCTATCTATCTATCTATCTATCTATCTATCTATCTATCTATCTATCTATCTATCTATCTATCTATCTATCTATCTATCTATCTATCTATCTATCTATCTATCTATCTATCTATCTATCTATCTATCTATCTATCTATCTATCTATCTATCTATCTATCTATCTATCTATCTATCTATCTATCTATCTATCTATCTATCTATCTATCTATCTATCTATCTATCTATCTATCTATCTATCTATCTATCTATCTATCTATCTATCTATCTATCTATCTATCTATCTATCTATCTATCTATCTATCTATCTATCTATCTATCTATCTATCTATCTATCTATCTATCTATCTATCTATCTATCTATCTATCTATCTATCTATCTATCTATCTATCTATCTATCTATCTATCTATCTATCTATCTATCTATCTATCTATCTATCTATCTATCTATCTATCTATCTATCTATCTATCTATCTATCTATCTATCTATCTATCTATCTATCTATCTATCTATCTATCTATCTATCTATCTATCTATCTATCTATCTATCTATCTATCTATCTATCTATCTATCTATCTATCTATCTATCTATCTATCTATCTATCTATCTATCTATCTATCTATCTATCTATCTATCTATCTATCTATCTATCTATCTATCTATCTATCTATCTATCTATCTATCTATCTATCTATCTATCTATCTATCTATCTATCTATCTATCTATCTATCTATCTATCTATCTATCTATCTATCTATCTATCTATCTATCTATCTATCTATCTATCTATCTATCTATCTATCTATCTATCTATCTATCTATCTATCTATCTATCTATCTATCTATCTATCTATCTATCTATCTATCTATCTATCTATCTATCTATCTATCTATCTATCTATCTATCTATCTATCTATCTATCTATCTATCTATCTATCTATCTATCTATCTATCTATCTATCTATCTATCTATCTATCTATCTATCTATCTATCTATCTATCTATCTATCTATCTATCTATCTATCTATCTATCTATCTATCTATCTATCTATCTATCTATCTATCTATCTATCTATCTATCTATCTATCTATCTATCTATCTATCTATCTATCTATCTATCTATCTATCTATCTATCTATCTATCTATCTATCTATCTATCTATCTATCTATCTATCTATCTATCTATCTATCTATCTATCTATCTATCTATCTATCTATCTATCTATCTATCTATCTATCTATCTATCTATCTATCTATCTATCTATCTATCTATCTATCTATCTATCTATCTATCTATCTATCTATCTATCTATCTATCTATCTATCTATCTATCTATCTATCTATCTATCTATCTATCTATCTATCTATCTATCTATCTATCTATCTATCTATCTATCTATCTATCTATCTATCTATCTATCTATCTATCTATCTATCTATCTATCTATCTATCTATCTATCTATCTATCTATCTATCTATCTATCTATCTATCTATCTATCTATCTATCTATCTATCTATCTATCTATCTATCTATCTATCTATCTATCTATCTATCTATCTATCTATCTATCTATCTATCTATCTATCTATCTATCTATCTATCTATCTATCTATCTATCTATCTATCTATCTATCTATCTATCTATCTATCTATCTATCTATCTATCTATCTATCTATCTATCTATCTATCTATCTATCTATCTATCTATCTATCTATCTATCTATCTATCTATCTATCTATCTATCTATCTATCTATCTATCTATCTATCTATCTATCTATCTATCTATCTATCTATCTATCTATCTATCTATCTATCTATCTATCTATCTATCTATCTATCTATCTATCTATCTATCTATCTATCTATCTATCTATCTATCTATCTATCTATCTATCTATCTATCTATCTATCTATCTATCTATCTATCTATCTATCTATCTATCTATCTATCTATCTATCTATCTATCTATCTATCTATCTATCTATCTATCTATCTATCTATCTATCTATCTATCTATCTATCTATCTATCTATCTATCTATCTATCTATCTATCTATCTATCTATCTATCTATCTATCTATCTATCTATCTATCTATCTATCTATCTATCTATCTATCTATCTATCTATCTATCTATCTATCTATCTATCTATCTATCTATCTATCTATCTATCTATCTATCTATCTATCTATCTATCTATCTATCTATCTATCTATCTATCTATCTATCTATCTATCTATCTATCTATCTATCTATCTATCTATCTATCTATCTATCTATCTATCTATCTATCTATCTATCTATCTATCTATCTATCTATCTATCTATCTATCTATCTATCTATCTATCTATCTATCTATCTATCTATCTATCTATCTATCTATCTATCTATCTATCTATCTATCTATCTATCTATCTATCTATCTATCTATCTATCTATCTATCTATCTATCTATCTATCTATCTATCTATCTATCTATCTATCTATCTATCTATCTATCTATCTATCTATCTATCTATCTATCTATCTATCTATCTATCTATCTATCTATCTATCTATCTATCTATCTATCTATCTATCTATCTATCTATCTATCTATCTATCTATCTATCTATCTATCTATCTATCTATCTATCTATCTATCTATCTATCTATCTATCTATCTATCTATCTATCTATCTATCTATCTATCTATCTATCTATCTATCTATCTATCTATCTATCTATCTATCTATCTATCTATCTATCTATCTATCTATCTATCTATCTATCTATCTATCTATCTATCTATCTATCTATCTATCTATCTATCTATCTATCTATCTATCTATCTATCTATCTATCTATCTATCTATCTATCTATCTATCTATCTATCTATCTATCTATCTATCTATCTATCTATCTATCTATCTATCTATCTATCTATCTATCTATCTATCTATCTATCTATCTATCTATCTATCTATCTATCTATCTATCTATCTATCTATCTATCTATCTATCTATCTATCTATCTATCTATCTATCTATCTATCTATCTATCTATCTATCTATCTATCTATCTATCTATCTATCTATCTATCTATCTATCTATCTATCTATCTATCTATCTATCTATCTATCTATCTATCTATCTATCTATCTATCTATCTATCTATCTATCTATCTATCTATCTATCTATCTATCTATCTATCTATCTATCTATCTATCTATCTATCTATCTATCTATCTATCTATCTATCTATCTATCTATCTATCTATCTATCTATCTATCTATCTATCTATCTATCTATCTATCTATCTATCTATCTATCTATCTATCTATCTATCTATCTATCTATCTATCTATCTA
Organism: Mantis religiosa; assembly: GCA_030765055.1. Classification (NCBI taxonomy): domain Eukaryota; kingdom Metazoa; phylum Arthropoda; class Insecta; order Mantodea; family Mantidae; genus Mantis; species Mantis religiosa. Next base: position 209,386,665 of record CM060951.1, on the reverse strand, counting down.
TCTATCTATCTATCTATCTATCTATCTATCTATCTATCTATCTATCTATCTATCTATCTATCTATCTATCTATCTATCTATCTATCTATCTATCTATCTATCTATCTATCTATCTATCTATCTATCTATCTATCTATCTATCTATCTATCTATCTATCTATCTATCTATCTATCTATCTATCTATCTATCTATCTATCTATCTATCTATCTATCTATCTATCTATCTATCTATCTATCTATCTATCTATCTATCTATCTATCTATCTATCTATCTATCTATCTATCTATCTATCTATCTATCTATCTATCTATCTATCTATCTATCTATCTATCTATCTATCTATCTATCTATCTATCTATCTATCTATCTATCTATCTATCTATCTATCTATCTATCTATCTATCTATCTATCTATCTATCTATCTATCTATCTATCTATCTATCTATCTATCTATCTATCTATCTATCTATCTATCTATCTATCTATCTATCTATCTATCTATCTATCTATCTATCTATCTATCTATCTATCTATCTATCTATCTATCTATCTATCTATCTATCTATCTATCTATCTATCTATCTATCTATCTATCTATCTATCTATCTATCTATCTATCTATCTATCTATCTATCTATCTATCTATCTATCTATCTATCTATCTATCTATCTATCTATCTATCTATCTATCTATCTATCTATCTATCTATCTATCTATCTATCTATCTATCTATCTATCTATCTATCTATCTATCTATCTATCTATCTATCTATCTATCTATCTATCTATCTATCTATCTATCTATCTATCTATCTATCTATCTATCTATCTATCTATCTATCTATCTATCTATCTATCTATCTATCTATCTATCTATCTATCTATCTATCTATCTATCTATCTATCTATCTATCTATCTATCTATCTATCTATCTATCTATCTATCTATCTATCTATCTATCTATCTATCTATCTATCTATCTATCTATCTATCTATCTATCTATCTATCTATCTATCTATCTATCTATCTATCTATCTATCTATCTATCTATCTATCTATCTATCTATCTATCTATCTATCTATCTATCTATCTATCTATCTATCTATCTATCTATCTATCTATCTATCTATCTATCTATCTATCTATCTATCTATCTATCTATCTATCTATCTATCTATCTATCTATCTATCTATCTATCTATCTATCTATCTATCTATCTATCTATCTATCTATCTATCTATCTATCTATCTATCTATCTATCTATCTATCTATCTATCTATCTATCTATCTATCTATCTATCTATCTATCTATCTATCTATCTATCTATCTATCTATCTATCTATCTATCTATCTATCTATCTATCTATCTATCTATCTATCTATCTATCTATCTATCTATCTATCTATCTATCTATCTATCTATCTATCTATCTATCTATCTATCTATCTATCTATCTATCTATCTATCTATCTATCTATCTATCTATCTATCTATCTATCTATCTATCTATCTATCTATCTATCTATCTATCTATCTATCTATCTATCTATCTATCTATCTATCTATCTATCTATCTATCTATCTATCTATCTATCTATCTATCTATCTATCTATCTATCTATCTATCTATCTATCTATCTATCTATCTATCTATCTATCTATCTATCTATCTATCTATCTATCTATCTATCTATCTATCTATCTATCTATCTATCTATCTATCTATCTATCTATCTATCTATCTATCTATCTATCTATCTATCTATCTATCTATCTATCTATCTATCTATCTATCTATCTATCTATCTATCTATCTATCTATCTATCTATCTATCTATCTATCTATCTATCTATCTATCTATCTATCTATCTATCTATCTATCTATCTATCTATCTATCTATCTATCTATCTATCTATCTATCTATCTATCTATCTATCTATCTATCTATCTATCTATCTATCTATCTATCTATCTATCTATCTATCTATCTATCTATCTATCTATCTATCTATCTATCTATCTATCTATCTATCTATCTATCTATCTATCTATCTATCTATCTATCTATCTATCTATCTATCTATCTATCTATCTATCTATCTATCTATCTATCTATCTATCTATCTATCTATCTATCTATCTATCTATCTATCTATCTATCTATCTATCTATCTATCTATCTATCTATCTATCTATCTATCTATCTATCTATCTATCTATCTATCTATCTATCTATCTATCTATCTATCTATCTATCTATCTATCTATCTATCTATCTATCTATCTATCTATCTATCTATCTATCTATCTATCTATCTATCTATCTATCTATCTATCTATCTATCTATCTATCTATCTATCTATCTATCTATCTATCTATCTATCTATCTATCTATCTATCTATCTATCTATCTATCTATCTATCTATCTATCTATCTATCTATCTATCTATCTATCTATCTATCTATCTATCTATCTATCTATCTATCTATCTATCTATCTATCTATCTATCTATCTATCTATCTATCTATCTATCTATCTATCTATCTATCTATCTATCTATCTATCTATCTATCTATCTATCTATCTATCTATCTATCTATCTATCTATCTATCTATCTATCTATCTATCTATCTATCTATCTATCTATCTATCTATCTATCTATCTATCTATCTATCTATCTATCTATCTATCTATCTATCTATCTATCTATCTATCTATCTATCTATCTATCTATCTATCTATCTATCTATCTATCTATCTATCTATCTATCTATCTATCTATCTATCTATCTATCTATCTATCTATCTATCTATCTATCTATCTATCTATCTATCTATCTATCTATCTATCTATCTATCTATCTATCTATCTATCTATCTATCTATCTATCTATCTATCTATCTATCTATCTATCTATCTATCTATCTATCTATCTATCTATCTATCTATCTATCTATCTATCTATCTATCTATCTATCTATCTATCTATCTATCTATCTATCTATCTATCTATCTATCTATCTATCTATCTATCTATCTATCTATCTATCTATCTATCTATCTATCTATCTATCTATCTATCTATCTATCTATCTATCTATCTATCTATCTATCTATCTATCTATCTATCTATCTATCTATCTATCTATCTATCTATCTATCTATCTATCTATCTATCTATCTATCTATCTATCTATCTATCTATCTATCTATCTATCTATCTATCTATCTATCTATCTATCTATCTATCTATCTATCTATCTATCTATCTATCTATCTATCTATCTATCTATCTATCTATCTATCTATCTATCTATCTATCTATCTATCTATCTATCTATCTATCTATCTATCTATCTATCTATCTATCTATCTATCTATCTATCTATCTATCTATCTATCTATCTATCTATCTATCTATCTATCTATCTATCTATCTATCTATCTATCTATCTATCTATCTATCTATCTATCTATCTATCTATCTATCTATCTATCTATCTATCTATCTATCTATCTATCTATCTATCTATCTATCTATCTATCTATCTATCTATCTATCTATCTATCTATCTATCTATCTATCTATCTATCTATCTATCTATCTATCTATCTATCTATCTATCTATCTATCTATCTATCTATCTATCTATCTATCTATCTATCTATCTATCTATCTATCTATCTATCTATCTATCTATCTATCTATCTATCTATCTATCTATCTATCTATCTATCTATCTATCTATCTATCTATCTATCTATCTATCTATCTATCTATCTATCTATCTATCTATCTATCTATCTATCTATCTATCTATCTATCTATCTATCTATCTATCTATCTATCTATCTATCTATCTATCTATCTATCTATCTATCTATCTATCTATCTATCTATCTATCTATCTATCTATCTATCTATCTATCTATCTATCTATCTATCTATCTATCTATCTATCTATCTATCTATCTATCTATCTATCTATCTATCTATCTATCTATCTATCTATCTATCTATCTATCTATCTATCTATCTATCTATCTATCTATCTATCTATCTATCTATCTATCTATCTATCTATCTATCTATCTATCTATCTATCTATCTATCTATCTATCTATCTATCTATCTATCTATCTATCTATCTATCTATCTATCTATCTATCTATCTATCTATCTATCTATCTATCTATCTATCTATCTATCTATCTATCTATCTATCTATCTATCTATCTATCTATCTATCTATCTATCTATCTATCTATCTATCTATCTATCTATCTATCTATCTATCTATCTATCTATCTATCTATCTATCTATCTATCTATCTATCTATCTATCTATCTATCTATCTATCTATCTATCTATCTATCTATCTATCTATCTATCTATCTATCTATCTATCTATCTATCTATCTATCTATCTATCTATCTATCTATCTATCTATCTATCTATCTATCTATCTATCTATCTATCTATCTATCTATCTATCTATCTATCTATCTATCTATCTATCTATCTATCTATCTATCTATCTATCTATCTATCTATCTATCTATCTATCTATCTATCTATCTATCTATCTATCTATCTATCTATCTATCTATCTATCTATCTATCTATCTATCTATCTATCTATCTATCTATCTATCTATCTATCTATCTATCTATCTATCTATCTATCTATCTATCTATCTATCTATCTATCTATCTATCTATCTATCTATCTATCTATCTATCTATCTATCTATCTATCTATCTATCTATCTATCTATCTATCTATCTATCTATCTATCTATCTATCTATCTATCTATCTATCTATCTATCTATCTATCTATCTATCTATCTATCTATCTATCTATCTATCTATCTATCTATCTATCTATCTATCTATCTATCTATCTATCTATCTATCTATCTATCTATCTATCTATCTATCTATCTATCTATCTATCTATCTATCTATCTATCTATCTATCTATCTATCTATCTATCTATCTATCTATCTATCTATCTATCTATCTATCTATCTATCTATCTATCTATCTATCTATCTATCTATCTATCTATCTATCTATCTATCTATCTATCTATCTATCTATCTATCTATCTATCTATCTATCTATCTATCTATCTATCTATCTATCTATCTATCTATCTATCTATCTATCTATCTATCTATCTATCTATCTATCTATCTATCTATCTATCTATCTATCTATCTATCTATCTATCTATCTATCTATCTATCTATCTATCTATCTATCTATCTATCTATCTATCTATCTATCTATCTATCTATCTATCTATCTATCTATCTATCTATCTATCTATCTATCTATCTATCTATCTATCTATCTATCTATCTATCTATCTATCTATCTATCTATCTATCTATCTATCTATCTATCTATCTATCTATCTATCTATCTATCTATCTATCTATCTATCTATCTATCTATCTATCTATCTATCTATCTATCTATCTATCTATCTATCTATCTATCTATCTATCTATCTATCTATCTATCTATCTATCTATCTATCTATCTATCTATCTATCTATCTATCTATCTATCTATCTATCTATCTATCTATCTATCTATCTATCTATCTATCTATCTATCTATCTATCTATCTATCTATCTATCTATCTATCTATCTATCTATCTATCTATCTATCTATCTATCTATCTATCTATCTATCTATCTATCTATCTATCTATCTATCTATCTATCTATCTATCTATCTATCTATCTATCTATCTATCTATCTATCTATCTATCTATCTATCTATCTATCTATCTATCTATCTATCTATCTATCTATCTATCTATCTATCTATCTATCTATCTATCTATCTATCTATCTATCTATCTATCTATCTATCTATCTATCTATCTATCTATCTATCTATCTATCTATCTATCTATCTATCTATCTATCTATCTATCTATCTATCTATCTATCTATCTATCTATCTATCTATCTATCTATCTATCTATCTATCTATCTATCTATCTATCTATCTATCTATCTATCTATCTATCTATCTATCTATCTATCTATCTATCTATCTATCTATCTATCTATCTATCTATCTATCTATCTATCTATCTATCTATCTATCTATCTATCTATCTATCTATCTATCTATCTATCTATCTATCTATCTATCTATCTATCTATCTATCTATCTATCTATCTATCTATCTATCTATCTATCTATCTATCTATCTATCTATCTATCTATCTATCTATCTATCTATCTATCTATCTATCTATCTATCTATCTATCTATCTATCTATCTATCTATCTATCTATCTATCTATCTATCTATCTATCTATCTATCTATCTATCTATCTATCTATCTATCTATCTATCTATCTATCTATCTATCTATCTATCTATCTATCTATCTATCTATCTATCTATCTATCTATCTATCTATCTATCTATCTATCTATCTATCTATCTATCTATCTATCTATCTATCTATCTATCTATCTATCTATCTATCTATCTATCTATCTATCTATCTATCTATCTATCTATCTATCTATCTATCTATCTATTTATTTATTTATTTATTTATTTATTTATTTATTTGTTTGTTTGTTTGTTTGTTTGTTTGTTCGTTCGTTCGTTCGTTCGTTCGTTCGTTCATTCATTCATTCATTCATTCATTTATTCATTCATTCAATCATTCATTCAATCATTTATTTAGACTCAGCAAGTCTCGAAGTGTATTTCCGGTTACATCTGGGTATTAAAGTTTTGGAGAAATACAATACCTCGGCTGCTTGCTGTAAGTACTTATTACAGAGAGTAATTAGGTTTTGTAGAAGACACATAAAAACAAACGAGTAGTTATATCATCAGATAAATGTAACATCAGATCAAAAACATAATCTATCTAATATTTGGTAAGCAGTGATCATATAAAATTTAAATGTTATATACAAGTCATCATTAATTTACAAATTTCAAACTAAATAACTTAAAAAGTTACGTGAACTGATTAATTTAGACGCATTCTCTGGGCAGACAAAGTGAACCGCTGCACACACAGAATGTTTATTGACAGCAGGAATGTCCGAATCAGCAATAAGACATGACGTAATATTCAAACTTCATAAACAACAAATGATGGGAAAACTACGCACACACTTTCTGCTATTGATGCAATATGCTGTTGTAGGACAATGTACTTCCAGTCGTTTATTTATTATCGACGTTCAGAACTTAATAAATCATAGGTTAAATCTACGAATGTAATCTAAATGTAGATACGTAAAGCTTGAAGACATTTTCTACTTAAGGTTATTTCAAAGAATACATCATAGTTATTTATATTACTAGTGAATCAACTCGCACTTTATCCACGTGTAAAGGTTTTTTAATTTCCGCGAATGTATAAATAAGACTTGATTCACTAGTGCCATACAATGTTTTATCCAACACTTGCCCTAATCACTAAAAAGGCCTCCTATCTTTTTTAATTAAACTAAAATAAAATAGGACAAGTATTCGCAAATTTATTTTCTGGAAAATCGAACTATATAGACCAAGGCCGGCTGGACGTGTATCACAAACATTATTAGCTAATACCTCATTTGAGAGAATCGATGTTTAATTGTTGATATAGTTTGAATAAATTACGGCAGTTGACTATGCTAAACAATTAAATTTGCCAAAAAGAAGTTTGTTGTACCACACACTCATCTTTCAGGATAAGGGAAAACCTCCAACGTTAAGTCGTATCGGACGATGAATGAAATTATGTTCAAATGAGTACAGGGTACTTAGAGCTTAGAGTTACCAGACATTCATCTTTCAGGATAAGGGAAAACCTCCAACGTTAAGTCATATCGGGCGATGAATGAAATTATGTTCAAATGAGTACAGGGTACATAGAGCTTAGAGTTACCAGACATTCATCTTTCAGGATAAGGGAAAACCTCCAACGTTAAGTCATATCGGACGATGAATGAAATTATGTTCAAATGAGTACAGGGTACATAGAGCTTAGAGTTACCAGACATTCATCTTTCAGGATAAGGCAAAACCTCCAACGTTAAGTCATATCGGACGATGAATGAAATGATGTTCAAATGAGTTCAGAGTACATAGAGCATAGATTTGCCAGACATTCATCTTTCAGGATAAGGGAAAACCTCCAACGTTAAGTCATATCGGACGATGAATGAAATGATGTTCAAATGAGTTCAGAGTACATAGAGCATAGATTTGCCAGACATTCATTTTTCCGTATAAGGCAAAGCCCCGGAGAAATCTTATCACCGTGGCAGATATTTGAACTTGGGACCTCTTGAATGTCAGGCAGACACGCTACGAAGACGGCTCCATGTGTCTGTAAACATTGTAACTACGATACAAGAAGTTGGCCACCTATATAGCCTGAAATTCAGGAGGTCTCAAGTTCAAATCTGCTCAGGTTCATAACGTTTTGGCAGGGTTTTCCCTTATCCAGCAAGATAAATGTCAAGTAACTCTAAGTGGTATCGATCCTGGATTCATTTGAACATCCTTTCGCCAATTTCATTCGTCATCCGATGTGAATTTCCACTGGAGGACGTCAATGGCAACAATAAAACCGAAAAATCTGTAATCGCTTCGAGGGTCTTCTGTACACTTATAAAGAAAACTTTTCTATCCGTATGTACATCACAGTAATATTACTCAAAGTATGGTATTCCTGCATCAGTATACCACTGCGCGCATTGTGCCAGTATTGTACACCTCGCAGTAATAGCAACTGAAGGTTATATCTCCGTTGTAGCGATTTAGATCAGAGGAAGACAGCTGCGAGAGTTGTGAGGTATTTCAGCCGGAAGCGAGGCCCATTGTGCGTGTGACGTCACGTAAGAGCAATATAGTACCAAGTTGTCTATATAAATGGCGCTGTGAATACAGAATCTGAGGGTTCAGTCAGGTGTAGCGCACTCGAGGACAACAATGTAGCTGCTACGTACCAAATGGAACTGTTAAATTTACAATGTGACGATTTATTGAAGGACAAATATACACACAAGAAATATTTGACTGACTTTTACAAGAATGTCCCCCAAACCAGATTTCCGAGGTTGTATTCACTTGCCGCACGGACATTGTGTATGTTTGGCTCGACATATGTGTGCAAACAATTTTTTTTCTGTTATGAAATTAGCTAAGTCCAAACCCCGAAGTATCTTGTCGTATCACAATCTAACCTGCAGCCTTCGATTGCAAATTTCCCAGAACTTACGTCCTGATATTGATAAACTAGTTAAAGAAAAACGAAACAGAAAGTGTCGGAAAATATCCACGAAATGTTCTGAGTGGGTCTCCTCTAATTTGCAGAGAAAATTTGCTTTATGTTTTATTTTATTTACTTTATAACATGCCTGACCTTCAGACATACTACGAGTTGAAGTTTTACATATTTTCTCATAGCACAGAGCTAAAATGTAATTGTTTATAAACTGTGACGAATTTTGTAATTAAAGCAGTCAGCATTAATATTACAACACCCAAGATGTAAGTTGTACATATTATTAACACCCAATACGTTTCCTGTCTTTCCTACGCTGTCGGAACATATCAAACTGTTTCCTTCCTCTTGGACAGCAAAAATTAGCGCGGTGACGTCACACGCTAACCTGTCTTTCGTTCGGGAGCATATTTGGCGGTTAGAGAAGCCGGAGCTGACGTCACACCACCAGTACCTGTCTTCCTCTTGTTTAGATCACCCCAGTCGTGTAGAAATGATGCCCTTTTTAGTTGGTTTTGACTCGAGAGAACAAACCGAAGTCGAGTGAAGGGGCTAGGTCTGGACTATAGTAATGATGTAATCGGGTTATAATAGTGATAGCTATTCTTATCTCTGTCGTTTTAGTCAATACTGTTCCTTTCATGAGGGCCAGTAATTTATCAGTTAAGTTAAAATTATCACCTGGTTCATATCTTTACCTACCCAGTACTTCACATTTGAAGATCATATGAGAGACAGGTTTTTCCTCTTCATTACATAACCTCTCTCTTAAGATACTAATTATATATTGATATTACCGTAATCTGTAATGTCCAGTCACCCGGCTTATTTCAAGTTTTAGTACAGTACGCGCAAGATAAGAAGAGCGCTGGATCTACGGGGTAGTGCGGGTAGAAGGGAAGTTGCGAGAGCTAACGCTCTTTTGTTTCTACGGTGTGGTCAACCTTGAAAACCACAGTTCAGCAAAATATCGTGTAAGATAAGCGAAGATATGCGCCGCAAGTGTGAGATCTCTGGACAAACATTAAATTGAACTCGATCCTATAAGCTGTATATTTAAATACTTACTATTTATGAAAAGCAGTAAACAAATATGACAGCTATAAATACTCACTCATTCGCTTTGTGATTCTTCGATTTCTGAGTCCACTGCGTCAGTTTCATCGCTATTATCCTCTGATCTGTTGATAATTTCATCAATCGCATTTTCAATTACACCATTATATATTTCATTTCCAGTTCTTGTAGTATCCTTCCCAATCCGTCGCAGTTACAGAAGAGAATGCTTCTATAGCAAGTTTCTGCAGATTTGGAGCCGACATAGTAACGTTGTATCCTCTGAAAACATTCTTTATTTTTGCCCACGCCAGTTCAATTGCATTCAGATCACAGTTATACGGAGGTAAATGAATAATAGTGTGTCCACTTTCGAGAACCGTAACATCCACAGCATAGGTAAGTCTTGTTGGCCTCTATTAAATACCGGTGTGGCTTTGGTAATGGACGGAAATAGAAAGCTATGTATGTACAAAGGGCTCAGAGAAAGAAAAAAAGAAAGATAAAAGAGCAAGATATAAGGAAAAGGATTGAAGGGAAAAGAAGAAAGAAAGAAAATATCACTATTAGTCATTACCGTACACAGATCACAGCCTTGCCTGCTTTTTCCTGGTGTTTTTGGAGATCATTGGGATGAGATGTACAAAACGATTTAATACGCCTGACAGTGCTGACGCATTTTCCTGTGTAAGCAGCAGCTGGTTCTATGGATTTGCTGAATGGGAACATTAGCTGATTGTTATCCTGTTCTATATCGCAACTTTCTGCAACTTTCGCTATTATTTTGCGGCCATCACTATGCACGACTGTACGTGCATGTTTCCGAGTCGGAGTTCGTTGCTCGGAAGGTACATATGATGATGAGTTTGGCGTGCCCTCAGCCTTAATTACAAACTGGTTAAGCTGTAGTAATTAACCTCAAACTTGCACAAAACGAATGCACACAGAAAACAAAGAGCGCGCGTAAAAACTTAGCATATTAGTCACTAGATGTCAGAGTGTATTAGTGTAGTGTACTGGTACAGCGCATTTCATGTTTCTAAGTTGTCATCTGTGTTTACGGAGTTAGCCGAAACCTACCGAGTGAGGACTTGGGGGACGAACGCACAAGATAAATTGCGCATACTGTAAGTGATTCCTATTGCGCTTGCAACATTCTTTTTCGTACATTTTAAAAATGTTTTATATCAATCAAAAGCCTAAGTGAAAAGTCTCCATAGGAAATCATTATAACTAGATCCTGGATTTGTAAGCACAATAAAATGATGAAATAAGAAAGCAAATGAGCACGAAAAATGAAACTAGTAATTAGGACCCGAAAGTTGTAGACATTCTCTAAAAATGAGCTATGAAATGCCCTTAAAATATAAAAAATACACATAAAATGTACAAAAAAATGACATAAAAAATTAACTATTTCCTCCATAATAATAAATTAATAACTGTCACGGATAAACAATGAATATATGGTTCGAATAACCACATTTTAAAATTAACTTTCTTAGTAAATAATGCAATTATGGCTACTAAATAATAAATAAATTCAAAATTCTTCAGGTCATTTTCAACTTTATAAAATATGAAAAAATAAGTTACTGTACCCATTAGCCAAAACATACCTTACTTAGCGTTGGTCATCTTCAAGTTATCAAAAGTAAAGGAACGGCGGTTGTCAGTTAAAACTGTTTTACACTTTGAGAAACGTCTCTCCACTTCCACAGCTATTATAGGTGTATATTTGGAAAACATTATGTCACTGCCTGTTAAATCCTGTTCAAAAATATCAGTTCTGAAGTTTTCTCCTAACAGATATTGGCAATCTGACAAACTGTTTGGTATCCTTTATTTTTGTCCAACTGAAATTATAGTTTTGACCCAAATTATTAATTTTGTCCCCAATCTCACGTTTACATTTTGTATCCTCTCTTCCGCATTCCTCACTAACTCAATCGACTTATCCAATGTCTTGTCACTTTCTTCTAGGCGGGTTTTGGCATCCGTCGAAAATGTAAAATTTGATTTAATGAAAGCTAATTCATTGGATTTGAGTATTAGAAAACAGATCCTATGCACTCTCAATTGCCTTAGAATCTACCCTATCTAAGCTATCACCACTTCTCTCACTACTGAAAATTGTCACAGTGCAGTTAACCGTACTACTAGGGGGATTCTGGGTTTATCTCACCCACGGCTGTTTTAGGGCTTATTTCGCCCTCTTCAGCCAGCATATTTATTGGTTTGGGAGGCGGGAGAGATGGCTCTTTTTTATTTATTATTATCCATCCATCCGTCCGTCCGTCCGTCCGTCCGTCCGTCCGTCCGTCCGTCCGTCCATCCATCCATCCATCCATCCATCCATCCATCCATCCATCCATCCATCCATCCATCCATCCATCCATCCATCCATCCAACCTACCTACCTACCTACCTACCTACCTACCTACCTACCTACCTACCTACCTACCTACCTACCCACCCACCCACCCACCCACCCACCCACCCACCCACCCACCCACCCACCCACCCACCCACCTACCTACCTACCTACCTACCTACCTACCTATCTATCTACCTATCTATCTATCTATCTATCTATCTATCTATCTATCTATCTATCTATCTATCTATCTATCTATCTATCTATCTATCTATCTATCTATTTATTTATTTATTTATTTATTTATTTATTTATTTTTGCTATTTATATATCTATATGTTTTTTTTTTTTCATTTACTTAGTTTCCGTGAGGTCGTCGTCTGGATGTACTTTTGTCATTGCAGCAGTTGCCGTATTTGCCGAATTTGCAGGAGTTGTCGTGGGTGTTGCTGTATTTGCCGTTCTTCTTCTTCTTTTGCTTCTTCGTGCTGTCTGATGATGGTTAACAGGGGAGGGTCGCTTGGATTTTTTTCCTGGTGTATTTGTGATCTTTTGTATTGCTTTGCAGCGTTGATGATCTTCCGTCTGTGTGGTCGGTCTTTTGCATTGTCTATGTACTTAGTGGTGTTCTTCTTAATTGTGTCTTCTATTGTAGCTGTTTTTGCTATGTCGTGGATTTCATTACTTCTGGACCATGGTGGTAACTTCCTGGCTATTCTCAAACATTTCCGTTCGAACCCGGAGATACGGTCCTTTGTATATTTGGAGGTGATGGGCCATAAAGCGATTGCTGCGTATGTGAATGTTGGTCTGATGATAGTTTTATATAGCTGGGTTAGGGTGCCTGGGGATAGGCCTTCCTTTCCAATTTTGGAGAGGAACCTGAGGCATGAGGTTGCTACCTTTGCTTCTTGCAGTTTGATTTGGTAGTGAGCCTTGGTAGACAGTTTTTCGTTTAGTGTTACTCCCAGGTATTTGATTTTCCTTTGTGTCGGTATGGTATGGTTGTTGTAGGTGATGGTAAATGTTCTCTATGTTTCTTTGGTTTTTATCCGGAAAATGATGTATTGAGTTTTTGCTGGGTTTATCGTTATTCTCCATCGTTTTGCCCATTTGCTGAAAGTTGCTAGCTGTTTTTCTAGTCTTGGCTTGCAGTCTCGTAGTCTTCCAGTCGAGCACCAATATGCGGTATCATCCGCTTGTGCCAGTCTGATTGTCGGGTGGATCGGCTGGGGAGTGTTGGCGGTGTATATTATGTATAGTAGGCCAGATATGGCGCTACCTTGTGGTGTTCCGGCTTCTAGCTTGATAGGAGCTGATAGTTGTCCGTTGATCTTTATTTGTGCAGTTCTATTGGAGAGGAAGCTGGAGGTCCATCGTGTCAGTTTTTCTGGGATTTCCATGTTGGTCATTTTGTGTAGTAGTCCATGTATCCAACACCGGTCGAATGCACCTTGAATATCCAGGAATGTGGCTGCGGTTGTAAATCCTCGGTTGGTTTTCTCTTTTATTTCTGAGATGACTTTTATCAGTTGATCCTGTAAGGTAATACTGGACCGGAAACCGGCTTGCGTGTCTGGTATGAGATTGCGGTGTTCCAGGAATCGGTTTAGGCGTTTTACTAGTATTTTTTCTAGTACTTTTGACATTGTAGCCGTTAGGGATATGGGCCGGTAGTTCTGGTGGTTTTTGTTGCTTTTGCCGGGTTTCTCCAGTAGTATTAGATGTGCTTGTCTCCAGGCTGTTGGGTGGTGCCCGTGTTGAAGTATGATATTATATAGTGCGACAATTTTTTTAATCATTTGGTATGGGAAGTTTTTTTAGCATGGTGTATGTTATGGTGTCCGGTCCGGGTGCTGATTTTCCAAGGCGTCTTATTGTGTTGGTGAAATCGTCGATGGTTATTGGTGCTTCTGTGTCGTCGTTTGGGTTTAAGGCTGGCGCCGGTATCAACGCATTGTTGTTGATGTATGCAGTTGTGGTTTTCAGTTGTTTTGTATCGAAGTCTGGGTTTTCAGGAGTGCGGAAGACAGTCCGGTAGTGGTTTTCAAAGATTTTTAGCTTCTCATCTGTGGAGTGGATGCTTTTCCCGTTTAACTGTAGTGGGTAGGTAAATTGTTTGGTGCTGCGGATACTTTTGATAAATTGCCAAAGCTTCTTTGGTTCAGCTGTTCTTGCCTTTGAGATTTCTGCAACTGTTTTTTCCCATTTTTCCTTATTAAATTTATGAATTGCTCCCTTGACTTCCTGTCGTAGGTGGTTCAGTATTGTTTTATCGTGCAGTTAACCATGTACCCCAGCGTGTTAAAATTGGTGCCGTGGGCAAAGCTATATTAGGGGCCTTTACCTTTGAGATACATAGTTCGGATTGGCGCTTTCAAAAATATGTATTTTCTTTACTGTGGAAATGTTGATGTGACCAGTTCCGCCACGATGAATTCGGTGAACAGCATGGGCCAAACATGTAACATGCACCATCTTACTGTAAAATGATTGAATCGATTTTGCCGCCTTTACCATGTAAGTCGCCGCGACTGTTAGGAAGAGGAGCACGTTGTCATGCTGTATTCCACTAGGCTACAATAAACACATGGATTTATCGAACAGTTTGCATGTCTAACAGTGGTTAACAGCTTCCATATCCTCTGAGGTTAGAAGAAACATTTGTCTCGCACTAGTAGCTTCTAGCATTCCATTGGCTGAATCGGTTGTCTCATCAACAGATACATACTTTTTTCCCCATTCACACATTCACGTATTCGGTTTAACGTGCCTTCATAACATTTTTGTAGGCAATTTTTACTCAAAGTTGATTCATCTGGAATTGTATGACCAGTGTGACGTTCAAGAAAATCTCGTAATATGGAATTAATGCCCCTAGCGGGATATTTGCACTAACAAACACTTCACATAATACTTTATAAAAGGAAGACGACTTGTTACTTGACGTCGACGCCTTTTCTTTTAAGAGTAACTGAGCGGCTTCTCTTTTTTTTTCACATTTTGAAGAGCTCGCAAATGTTTTTCTGTGAATGCAATCCACACGTATTGCATGATGTAATCGACGATTCCTCGAATTGATTAATCATAAATTCGCCAGCACTGTTAGGATGCTGACCTGTGTTAATTACATGTTTACCACACTTACAAAGTTACTATTTCATAAAAAATGTATAAATGAACTTTTAATCACAGATTATTTTAAAATCCCCCAAAAAGCCCATGGGTGAGGGTCAGATCCGCCACAGGAATCGAACCCGTGCCTTCCGAATACGGGCTACAGATGAAAATGCCCTATAAATTCGTGAAAAAGAAAGAAAATTACCGTAAATGCATTTAAATGTTAAAAGATGACTTTACTATAAAAATGTGGAAAAAATGCATTTTGATGACTTATTATTTTTTTTTAGTTTACGTCCTCCATCGTTGTCATATCGGACGATGAATGAAAGGGGTGAAATGATGCTCAAATGAGTCCAGGGTCCATGGAGCTTAGAGTTACCTGACAATCGTTTTTCAGGAAAAGACCTTAAGGAATAAACCTTATCCAGGTAACTCACCCTGACCGAGATTCGAACTCGGGACCTCTTGAACGTGAGGCAGACATGCTGCCATCTACGCTACCGAGTAAAAACCATATATATATATATATATATATATATATATATATGATTAGATTAGATTGATTTGCGTTCAGTAGGTTCACTTGTAGCCGAAAAGGCTGTGAACATTAAACATGTCCAGAGGTATAAAGTTTAATAGCATATATATATATATATATATATATATATATATATATATATATATATGTATGTATGTATGTATGTACAAAAGTTAACATAAGACATATCGAAAACAAAGCAGGGATAATTATATATGATATAAAATGAAACACTTTTAAACCAGCTTTCACTTGTCCTATGCCAGTACGCCTCAACATTTTTGCAATGGATACCATTCATTGTTATTTATTAAATACATATACATTAAAAATAAACTTTCAACATGCATTAAAGATTTATTGGTAATGATTTGTCATTGGAATAGTTAGATACTACTTACAGAGCTACAGGAGCATTATCAGGATAATTTGTCATTCAGATAACCTTGTACAGAATAAAAAGATTTTGAGCAAAGGTACTCTCTAACAGCTTTTTTGAAAGCACCGAAATTATCAACTTTTTCTTTAAGAACATTAGGAAGTGCGCCAAATATTTTGATGGTTTCATAATACACTCCTTTCTGAACGCGAGAAAGTTTAGCACTGGGATAATGGATATTATACTTTTGTCTAGTGTTTATTTTGTGAATTACATTATTTGTTGGAAATAAGGCACGATTGCATACAAAGAATTTTAGGATCGAGAATATATACATGCAAGGAAGCGTTAATATCTTCAATCTTGTAAAAAGATCTTTACAGGAGCATCTGGTGTGGGTGTTAGTAATGATTCTTATAACCCTCTTTTGCATAAGAAATGTTTTTTTACTTTCTACTGAGTTGCCCCAAAATAATATTCCGTATTCCATAATAGAGTTAAAGTATGCATACTATACTAATTTAAGTGTGTCAATAGAACTCACATTAACTAGCTCTCGGATAGCATAACAGGCAGAGCTGAGTTTAGGTAAGATATAATTTATGTGAGCTTCTAAACATCTGTCCACTTGAAGTCCCAGTAATTTTATGCCGTCAATTTCTTCTAATAACATATCATATTATTGGTTTGGATATTTCATTGTCTTGTCATCTATCTACAACGCAAAGTTCTATGTCTACACGACGTAAATATATAAATAAGGTTACGTAAGAATGGTTTGTAACAGGCAAAATTAAAAGATAATGGGTAGAGAAAGTATGTGAATGTAAAACAATTTTTTGTTGTTTCGTTGGAGCACTGATAAAGGGCAGAGTGACGAGTGTAATCCTTTTATGTAGAAAAGCCTTACGTAACATTGTTGGTATTTGCCAGGGCTGATAAAACGTCTTATCTGAAGAAGTGGAGAGATAAGAGAACTTGAGTTTTTGTTTATTTGTTCCTTACCACGAAGGGCAACTCTTTAGACATGTCTTTCCTTGACTATAAGTTATAAATAGTAACTCCTAAGAAATTCCAAAACATTTTTAATCGTGAATATTAAGGAAATACGAACCGAGCGGTATGTCTCAGACAGTTTCGACTCTGGCCCGCATTTGGAAGGCCCGGGTTCGATTTCCATGGCCGACCTACCTGTCCCATGGGATTTTCGAGGGTTTCCCGGGTCGCTAGGCGAATGCTGGGTAGGTTAATTACATCCCCCGAATTTCCTGTCTCTTCATTTCATATCCATTATCATTTCATATCATCTTTCAGGTTAGAAAGGTCGGCGGGAGTCTCGGTGGTGCATGACAGGATGATATGCTCTTGGTAAACACTTCCTCCTCTGGTAGGACGGTCTCCGGTCTCCGGGCCTACCTGGTGGGGCCATGTCAGGACCATGGTGCCGCTTTTACTGGCCTTCCAGGTAGTTTCCAACCCGTCAGTTGTAGCAATGCTGTCCTATGCACTGCCATTGTTCCTTGGGTCAGCCGCCCTCTGACTGCTCTCACCTCATCCTTCCTCCCTGGCTTTCCCTACTTGGACCATAGATACAATAGATCCAGTTTGGACCTCCGTGCCAAATCCCCTCAGTAGTATAGTCCAGTACAGTCCAAGGAAAAACAAAATGTGGACAACGGCAAGGAAGGAATTGTAGTGGAAATTAATTGTTCTTTCACACTAGCCGTTTAAACATTGAGCTACCATGGCCAACATGCCAGCATGACTCTAAATCCTAGTGATCTACCGGCACAAACACAAGCCAATTGGAGAATTCAATGTCATACTAGCACGTTGACCAAGGTAGCTCCATGGTTTAGAGCAGCCTGACAGAGACCGGAATATCCGTGGTTCAATTCCGGGATAGAGCATTGAATTCTTCAGCCTTATTCTCCGGGCCGAGCTAGTGGGCCGCTTCAGGACCATGGTGGTTGTGATTAACAATAGGAATCTACGTAGGGCAGCTGTCGCTGACCTCCCTCTCAAACCAGGGAGTTACCGAGTTGTCCCCGAAGGGAGCCCGGCGCCTCCGTGGGGCTTTCCAGTAGGGCAAGACCTAGACGCTAAGAAGCCCCCTCATCTGGTCCGAAAACACAAGACGGGATGGAAGTGGATACACCACTTACGCGCGCCAACCTCAAAGGGGAAGGCTACCGGTTTGACCTCGGTGGGACCGCCGAGGTGATCTAGTACACCTTCTACTATCTATGCAGGCTAGTAGAGTCTATCTAGTGAACGCGAGTGCAGTTAGCCCCTCAAATGAAACTACCCTCCCGCCCACTAATGACCATCATAAATCTGTCTCCACACTTCCGAAATGGAACACTGTCGTTGAGGACCAATAGCAACCCTGATTTTCTCGAAGTGACAGTCGCATGTCTACTCCACGTGGAGTCTCAGCTGCCGAAGTTCCAACTTCCAGTTGTTCTGTTTCATTACGTGCAGAAATTCGTTGTGTCACGATGTGGAGATCGTGGGAGGGAAATGCAGTGGTAAATACAAATGAAGTAGTAGATAACTTTCAGTCAAGTGAAAATAATCAAAGTGATGACAATAGTGTGAATAACTGGGCCGAGTTATATTACAGGAAAAGCCTCAAAAAACAAAGTTATAACGGGAACTGTTTCTAAGCAAATTCAAGCGCTTGTTTTGAACATATACAAATATGTGCTGAAAAATAATCTTGGTAAGGGGTCGTGCAATGAACCTGATGATAAATTCTGGGTATTCACAGAAATACAGTAAGAAATATTGTGACGAAAGGAATACAAAAGACGCCGATCAAGTGCGAAAACAAAAGGAAACGTTTCTCTAAAGTAGATAATTTCATATGCGATTTAATTCGTCGAGAAATTTATAGATTCTATGCAAAAGGGAGAGCGTCCACCTTAGACGAATTGGTTGCACATTTGCAAGAAATTTGTGATTTTTCTTATGAGCACTGCGCTTTGCGCGGTCTCCTAAAGGAGCTGGGTTTCAAATACCGCACTTTGAATAAGATAAGGGTTATTATGGAATCCAGTAGAATTGTAGCTTGGTGTAGCTTCCTTAGCTACACAAAACTAAGGAAGTTTTGCAGTAATGGACATAAGATAATTTAGTTAGATGAAACCTCGTACGATACCCATGACGTATCGAGACAGGTGGCAACATTGCAGTAAGATATGGGAGAAGGAGGGTCAGGGGTTGTAAAACGATTATGGGCGTTCGTCAAAGGCAGCGGCCGTCGTGCGCACGAGTTAACTAAACAGAATCTACGCGGGAATATACGGCTTCCCTCAACCCCAACCGTAGACGTATCCGATTGCCCACGGCTGTTGGGAACACACTGCCCCCTCGAGTCCCGCCCAATCCGAACAACTGCCCTACTGGAGGGGCTCGGCAGTTCGGCCCGAGCTTCCTCTTGGTAACGTCAGAGGTACCACGACTGCTAGGGGTCCGCAGCGCTCGCACCACCGCAGCTGAAAGGGACGGATCCCCCACTACGGGAGGTGGATGGGATGCCGGTTGTACTGGCCTGCCGGGGAGTTTGCAAACGGTCAATTGTAGCAATCCTGCCCTTTGCACTGTCATTGCTCCTTGGGTCGGCTGCCCTCTGTCTCCTATCCTCCCTGGCTTGTCCCACTTGGGGACATAGTACATCAAGTTTGGACCTCCGTGCCGAATCCCCTCCATAGCATAGTCCAGTCCAAGAAAAATCCAAATGTGGACAAAGGCAAGGAACGAATAATAATGGAAAGATAGAGTCAGATTGAAAAATTCAATGACATTGCTGGGATTTGAACTACGGAGCTCCCGCTTTCCGTCCGGTTGCTCTTAGCCATTTAGCTACCATGCCCAACATGCCAGCGTGACATTAAATCCTAGTAATTTACCGGCAAAAACATGAAAAATTGGAGAATTCAATGTCATACTGGCACATTGGTCAAGGTACCTCAATGGATAAGAGCAGCTGGACGGAGACCGGAAGATACATGGTTCAAATCCGGGCTATAGCATTGAATTCTTCAGCCTTAATCTACCTTTCCATATGGAATATAGCATTGAGAAAGTAAAAAATATAGAATATTTTTTTCATATAAAGGATAGTTTAGTGTGGGGGATTTTCTTGAAAATCTAAGTGCCCCATCTTTGGAAGCATCAGATTTAAAAACATTAAGTTTGGTACAAGTTGTTCTCGGGAAGCAAGCCAGGTGAACAGACGATTAGAAATCGACGTTTCGGGAGGTGCTTCTCTCTCATCATCAGGATATTTATTAAATGTTATAACCACAAATGAAATACTGGATATAACACAACTATAAACAAAGACAAAACACTATCAGTATTCACATGACTGAACAAAAGACTGTTTTCAGTAAATTAAATGCCAGGGCAGGAGATTCCGTGAGTATAGAAAATTAATTGGGTCAAAGAAACGTAACTACTTAACTTTATTATCAAGATGTATAAATCTGCGCTCTGTAAGTCGACGGATTTCCATTTGAAGGCCGGTTTCCAAGAGGAGCTGAACTGAAACCCAGCATCACCATTAAGTGTGCGCCTCTCGGAGGAAATAGCCAAAGCCTCCTTAAATCTCTGCTCCCAGTAACTGTTGCGTATTGCCAAGATGGTCGTCTCCCGAAAGTTGACTCTATGGTCGTTATCAAAACAGTGCTCTGCCAGTCCAGACTTCTTTTTTTTTTTTTTTAAATTTATTGTTTGGCTGACCAGCAGTATTGCGATGCAAGTCATTGCTATATTACGTAAGTATTGCATACAACTTAACAACTGAGGAATTACTGTCCTCTAACATATACAATAGGTGATAAATGTATAATATAAACAGAAAACAATTGAAAACACATTTCACTGAAAGATAATAAAAGACAAAGTATATAACAGGATAACTAACACATACAATAACATTAAATAAGATGGATAACAATTGAAAAGCGAGGTTAGATATGCGAGGTTAGGTTATGATCAGTGGTGTTATGAGAAAAATAGACGATATACTTTGAATTAGTGACAAAAGTTGCTATCTTCTGAATCAGTGTGTAGGATGTCTTGAGGCAGTTTTCTTTTCAATCTGGTCCTTTCGAAGTTTCGTCGTCCAATGTCATAGGTTACAGCGCCTGGTACTTCGGATAATCTAACGAAGAATGTCTGATATCAATTTGAAGTACAGATGTATGGGAAGAATACCAAGTTCCTGATGGAGTTGATCATTTCTAATGAACCATGGAGCCTTTGTAATACTGCGGAGAAATTTGTTTTGTATAACCTGAAGTCGATGAATGTCCACCCCATACAGGAGCAGCGTAAGAAATTATGGGGCGTATAAGAGCGTATATTGAACAGTCCAGACCAAGTTGTGATTTCTTCTGTAGCAATGGATACAGCTTTTTAATTCTATAAATGGCTATTGTGTAAATGTAAGATATATGAGAATTCCAGGTTAATTTAGTGTCAAGCATTACGCCTAAATATTTGACTGGTGTTTCTGGAGGCTTCCATGTTAGTTGTTTTCCCTGCAGATCCAATGGGGGTGAATTTTAGTTTCTGTAGAAGGTACGGCCGTTCTTCTGTTGTTCTGAGGAAAGTTTGCTGATTGGGCAAGTGACGGACCGCCACTGAAACTTGGCCGGAAATCATTGGGTAGTATAGTTTTTGGATGTGTTCCACCTTTGCCAGCATTAACACTCCTTCGCACTTTACTAAAAGTAGAATTTGTGTTTATGTGAGTCATGTAAGCATCGCGCAGGATCCTGGTCGAAGTTTTAGCACACCAAGTAAATATGCTATCTTACCAGTGGCGAGGCGTGACTTTCAACCCCAGGGAACCTCCAAGTAATAATTTGCATTGGTGAAATGCAAGAAATTTAACAGCTTTGTTAGCGCTGTGACAATTGTTACGTTACATTTGTTACGGTCGATTTTAACATCTGTCGGTGAAATCGAGCATTAAAACAATAAAGTTAACAGCCTACAATTAAACTTACTAAAATGTATTATTGACTAAAATTATTGCCCTCAAACTCACATCCAACAAACATTACGAGGGCTGTTCAATAAAGAATGATCATAATTTTTTACGCACATAATTTTTCGCACTAAAATTCAATCTTATTATATTCTGTTAGCTTAATGTGAAACAAACACGCCGTAGTAGTTTCATTGTTGGTAATCCTGGTTCCCGCCCCTGAGAACCAGGCAAGT
The DNA here is from genome assembly GCA_030765055.1 of Mantis religiosa. Taxonomy (NCBI): domain Eukaryota; kingdom Metazoa; phylum Arthropoda; class Insecta; order Mantodea; family Mantidae; genus Mantis; species Mantis religiosa. Next base: position 209,363,648 of record CM060951.1, on the reverse strand, counting down.
TCAGACATGTTCAGTGTCGCCTACCACTGCAATGGAGGTATCACGCGAGGAACAATATGCGGCTTTGAAATTCTGCTTTCGTCTCAACAAATCTTCAGTTGAGGCCTACACAATGTTACAGAAGGCCTATGGAGAGTCTGTTCCTCCCTACAGCACAGCTCCAAGGTGGTTTAAAATGTTTAAAGGGGAGACAGTCAATTTCAAAGGAAGGTGGGCCCAGTGTTCCAGTTACTGCTCTTGCGGAAGAAAACATCAACACTGCTGCTGCCATTGTGAGAGAGGATCGACGAATTACCTTAAGCTCACTTTCTGAAATACTGAACATTTCATTGGGTGCCACCCACACGTTGGTGACAGAAACATTACACATGAGACGTGTTTGTGCGCGATGGGTTCCAATACTGTTGATTCCCGAACAAAAGGACATTCGCATGCAGGTCGGCATGCATTTAAAGTTGATGTTAGAGGAAGATCCGAAGTTTCTTTCAAACGTAATCACTGCTGACGAAACTTGGCTACATCATTTTGATCCTGAGAGCAAGCAGCAAAGCTCAGTGTGGAAATCTCCTTCATTACCAACCCCCCAAAAAGCAAAAGTGGTTGCTTCTGCTGGGAAAGTTATGGTTATCTCATTCTTTGATATTCATGGAATGGTTTATCAGCATGTTATACCTGCACACACATCAGTAACTGGACAGTACTACAGGGATGTCCTGAAAACAGTGCAAGTCCATATCAGATGCAAAAGACCACATTTCCGTGAAGCAGGCTGGATGTGCGGCCGCATATTGCCAATGTTGTTGCTGAATATCTTGCAAAAACATCGTGAAGTGCATCCCTCACCCTCCCTAGAGTCCGGATTTAGCGCCATGAGGCTTTTTTTCTGTTCCCTAACTTGAAGAAACGCCTTCGTGGGAGGCATTATCCATCACCAGAAGCAGTGGTGAAGGCTTCGGAGACGATTTTGTAGGATATCTCAAAAATGGTTTCCAGCAGGTCTTTGAAGACTGGCAGAAAGGCTGGGACAAGTGCATCGCATTCAGGGGAGACTATTTTGAGAAGCACCATCAAAATTATGAGCATGAGTAAAGGTACGTTGTGGAAAAATCTGTGATCATTCTTTATTTAACAGCCCTCGTAGATGCTCTTATTTTTCATTGTTATCACCTTACGTCATTTACCACTGATAGCGCCAAATGCAGGTGTGTTGCCATTAATTTTTGAATGATCCATGTACTTAAATAATGTAGTATGAGTACAGCACTCTAGATATTTTACTCAGTAACGATTTCAAATTAAGCAAGAAATGCTTAATTAGAACGCATGTTCTGAGCTTGTTTTGTTATAGTATTTCTCAGCCTCTTGTAGAGTTCAAAGTATATTCTGTATCTCTGTATTTAAACAAACGCTAGATAGAGCTGACGAAAATTGGACTTTAATGGCCACTTCAACTACCAAGGTGATGACTTCGTGAGATAAAATTAAAACGGAATGGCAGGAATGACGCAGGCTTCATGGAATAACTGTCTTAGTCAAATCTATAAGAAAGATTTCGAGGATTTGATCTAAAGAAGCTAATGCCTATAAATATAGACATAAAATAATGATGTTACATTGATACCAGGTCTTCAAAATGCTGACAATTCCATATCGATTTTTACTGGATATGCGTGTTTTGAGGTCCTGTGAATATAAAGTCAGGAATTAAAGTACTCATGTATGTTGTATATATCTTTATCGCCCGATTTCACCAACAGATGTTAAAATCGACGTTAACAAATGTGCAAGTACTTTAAGGCCCGGGCTTTCTAGTTAACTATTAGCTCAATTAATGGAAATTAACTGTATTCACAATGGCCGTGTGTAGGCTAAAGTATGGAAAGGTAAAGTCAGAATGAAAAATTCAATGACATAGGTCGCCATTAAGATAGTTGTCTCATGTGTTTATGAGAACTCGTAAGTGGTTTACCGGGAAAATACGAGTCAGTTGGAGAATTTAATGTCATGTTGGCACGCTGGCCATAGTAGCTCAAGGGTTAGAGCGGCTGGACGGAGACCAGAAGATCCGTGGTTCAAATCCCGGCTATGGCATTGAATTTTTCAGTCTGACTCTACCTTTCCATACTTTAACCTACACACGGTCAGTGTGAAAGATCAATTAATTTCCAGGGCTAACACTACTCTTAAATTTGTTGCATTTCACCAACCTGTTTTCTGAAAACGTTAACAAACACGTGTTAACACCAAGAGACTTGTTAATATTATAGCTAATGAAGGCTATGGATGAGTCGTATTATTTTCTGACGTACTACGAAGCGCTTTTGTTTTCATTTTCGTCTGTACACAGCTGAAAAAATGGCGGGTAAACAAAATCGTAAACAAAAGCCGTGAGACAAATTTCTCATCGAGGGAGAAAGAAATGTTAATTGAATGGGTGACGAAGTGTAAGGATATCGTGGAAAATAAGAGGACGGATGCGGTGAATGTAAAAGAAAAAAAATGTCACATGGGAAAAATATTGGAAACGCATTTATTTAAATTGCATGTGTCATTACTAGAAGCATGAAACAACTTCGTCAGTATTACGTAAATTTAAAACGAGGAGCGAAGAAGGACAAGTGACTTGAACGTTTCAAGACGGGAGGTGGACAAGTCAGTGAATTATAAAATCGCAAAGTTAATGCTTGAAGCAAAGGCGAGATCGGCATATTCCTTTCGATGCATGTTCTAACTCAGTATTACGTAAATTTAAAACGAGGAGCGAAGAAGTACGAGTGACTTGAACGTTCAAGATGGGAGGTGGACAATGTATTATCCACATAATTCAGTGAACTATAAAATCGCAAAGTCATTAATACTTGAAGCAAAGGCGAGATAGTCATATTCCTTTCGATGCATGTTCTAACTTCTCTTGTACTTCCGCAGTAACCGTCATAACAACTTGTTTCGACAGTCTATACCTCTGTAGCAAATGTTCTTCTGATATTTGCTCAAAATAATTTCTCCTCATAGTCCGTACTCTATTACGAATGCCATTTAGACGGTCTTAAATATAGCAAACCGACATCAACAGCTGAGTTCATGCTCGCCATCTTGACTATTTACAATTGTTAAGGACTTAACATCAGAAATTTGGATTGTTACTTTAACAAGAGATTTAACACGAGTGTTAAGCTAATACTTGTTGGTGAAATGCATTTTTTTAAGTAATGCTAAACTCATGTTAAGTCTTAACATCTGTTGGTGAAATCGGGCGTATGTCTGTCACAAATGGCTCCGCGATATATATGTGCTAGGCTGTTTTAGAGAAATCCCAGCTTCGATTTCTGGCGACTCCACTCTGTGGGTTTTTCGTTTTTTTCTTGCGTTGGTAGGAGCATCCAGGGATGGTTCCTCTTCTAACCGACTTTCCTCCTCATCATAATCTGTTTCAAGCTTGAAGGACTAGGCGACGGTGTCCAGCCTGTTGCGGTTGGGCGGTTTTTAATACGCTTTATTGAGGTCTGCCCCTATCGGAGAGGATCTCGGAGCTTTGAACAGGCCTGAACGACGGATTGACTTAAAATCGTTAAGTGCCCCGTTCACGCGGTCTACCGGATGAGATTGCCTTTCGCTCCATTCCTTTCAAGGGTCACGTTTGAAGCTCAAAGTACCTCACTGACCTAGTACTGCTCTGTTATGTGCCTGTCGTATCGATCTGGGAACAATGTAACTCAGACACAAGACATCGAATAATTATCAAACACTGGCATATTTAAAAGATACACAAAGATCTTCTAAATCATCTCCCACCCCAAAATACCTGGAAAAATTTAAGCAGTTTCTGACCTTCTCAAAAATTATTTTGATTAACAATTTGTGTAAGTCAATTTCCCTAAAGGTAAAAAGCACACCTTGAATTTCTTTGCCAATAGCCTGTGAAACCTTATTCATTCTGAATTAATTTTGGGCACTTGACTGATAAACTATGTGAGATAGACAAAGGTGTCCACATAAAAATTAAGTAAAGCTCGTTGAAATGCACAAGTATTCCTTGGTACATAGAGGTTATTGTTGCGTTTGTTCCGTTAAAGTGAGATTCCCCAAGATTTAACTTTGAGCTATGGTTGTTCTATTGTTTTAATTGTTTATGGAGAGATATGAAACAAGAGAAGTATACCATTTGTTTGCTGTAGTTGTACCCTTCAGACAATAATGGCTGGTATGCGGATGTCAGCTCCATAACGAGGTCAATGGCGAGGACTTTGATTAGATTAACGTGTTGAGAATACGCTGAACATTTAGAACACATCTCCAGCTCAAGAAGTACTCAAAATGTCTGCTGTATCAATCCCGATTATATTTACACACAAGGAAGTTTAGAATTCCAACATAAGAATTAATTTCCAGGGAAACCCATGTTTACCAACATAAATATTGTACTTTGTAATGTCGTCTAGGTGGCTTAGTTGACTTACTGGGTTCAAACCCGAACCTCTTGTGCTTATTAACAACAGACCTATGTCAGTAGACTTACTACACACAAAAGAACTGCGGGACGAAATTCCAACACACTGGTTGCTGACATGATCCTAGCAATTCAAAGAGTCGTTAACAAACAAAATATTTATTTAAATTATTAAGTAGACTTCCACGGCCTTTGTCCATTACTTTTTCTATGATCCTGTGTGGTCGGCGTTCTGTTGATTTAAAATCTTGCCAACGTTTTGCCCTAAACTATGTTAGGCTTCTTCACTGGAGACTGCATATGTGTCAAATTGTATTTGGGCTATTAGGCGTAATAAAAAGACAAGGAAAGCTGAATGAAATATTGCCAAAATATAAAATTTATGTGCCAAATATGAAAACATGAAGCAAAAGATCGTAGGAGGTCTGTTCAAAAATTATCGCAAATTTTGAATTTTCGCGGGCTACGTATATTCGAGTTTCGATTGTTTTGTGGCGTTATGTTGGTACTCACGTCCCTCACTTATGGTGAGAAGCTCGGCCATTTTGAATGTTCAGTTAATTATTGACAGCTATTTTACTTGGACGTGTTTTGACTCATCTCATGCCTATTCCTAAAAGGAAACAAAGAATCTGTTTCAAATTGCTTTGTGGATAAAATGAAGTGTGCGGATGCCTTCCGTATGTTGACTGTGGCATATGGTGAAGCTACTGTTGACCCACGACAAGAAGGCAAGCTAGAGGAATGTGTAGCGTAATCACTTTTGCTGTCCCAACGGTGTTTATGCTCGCCTTCCCAGTATGACAAGGGTGGAACTATATCTTTTCTTTGGCACACGCTACTTATACATCTTTGATGCATACACAAAATTGTTTCTGCACACACACGTGTCCGTAAAATAAGGTCTCCAAGGCGCTGGAGCCGTGAGGAACGCTATTACGCGAGATCTGGCAACACTGGCGTGTAGCTTGGTTTCACTCCTTCAAATCCCCAACACAACGAACCCGTTGGAACCACTAGTCTTGGCTGGGCAGCCGTTTGCGATGGAGCTTCCTATCACTTCCGCCGCTAAGTGCGAGTTGCGTGCAGTGATCCGTTTTTTGGGTGCCAAGGGCACTACCCCCAGTGAAATTCATCGTCAGTTATGCGAAGTCTATGGGCCACAGTGTATGGACGTCAAAACCGTGCGAAACTGGGTCAGAGAGTTCAAAGACAGACGTACAGACGTCCATGACGAACAGCGTCCTGGTCTGCCTTCGGTTTCAGCCGAAACAATTGCAAAAGTGGAGCAAGAAATGCCTAAAGATCGGCGTGTGACAGTTCGCGAGCTGTGCGAACTGATCCCTGAAGTCAGTAAGACTACGATTGACAAGATTTTGACCGAACATTTGCATTATCGCAAGGTTTGTGTGAGGTGGGTCCCCAAAATGCTCACCAAAGACCATAAACGGCAACGTGTTGAAGCGGCCCACCGATTCCTGGAGCGCTATGCAGAAAAGGGCGAGGAATTGTTGGATTCAATTGTCACTAGCGATGAAACCTGGGTGCACTACACAACACCAGAAACTAAAGAACGTTCTTGTCAGTGGCGGCATTCGAATTCACCGAAGCCGCGAAAGTTCAGACAGACGTTTTCTGCCGGCAAAGTGATGGCAAGTGTGTTCAGGGACAGAAAAGGTGTACTGTTGTGCGAGTTTATGCCTAACGGCACAACAATAAACGCCGCTAGCTGGTGTGAGACTTTAAAAAAATTGCGACGTGCAATTCAAAATCGAAGGAGGGGAATGCTGACGAAGGGGGTGATTTTTAATCACGACAACGCTCGTCTCCATACTGCACTAGCAACGGCTGATCTGCTGACCCAGTTCGGATGGGACATCCTCGCCCATCCCCCCTACAGTCCAGACTAATGATTATCATCTTTTTCCTAAGTTGGAGTCACACCTGGATGGAACATATTTCCAGACCGACGATGATTTGAAAAACGAGGTTGAGCGCTACCTGCGCAACTTGGCGGGAGAGTGCTATGACAAGGGTATACAAAAACTGCCACAGCGCATGCAAAAGTGCATCGATCGTAATGGTGATTACTTTGAAAAATAGCTTTAAGATCCTCCTTTCAATTAATGTAACATTCATTGACAATAAACATGTTTTTATATTAAATAAAATTGGAGACCTTATTTTACCGACACGCCTCGTACGTCTTACCCCTAAGACCTTCAGAAACAGAAGAACAAAATATTTTTAAAATATTCAGCAGCTCACCATGATCCGTTGCCCCCTGCTCACATATCGTCGCTTGTGCACGAATTTTTGGCCAAAAGACAACACACTTATGATGCCACAGCCACCGTACTCCTCAGACCTGGCCCCCTGTGACGGTATTTTGCTCCCAAAACTGAAGATGCCCATGAAAGGACGATGCTACGCCAGGATTGAGGACATATAGACGGCAACGAGGGACGAGCTGAACAAGATCACAAAAAACAATTTTTTTAAAGTGCTTCGAGTATTGGAAAAAGCATTGGCACGAGTGTATAATATCTGGTGAGGATTAATTTAAAGGTGACAAACTAGTTATTCATGAATAAATATATAGTTTTTGGAAAAACACAACCTTCGCGATACTTTTTGATCAAGTTTTTAAAAATCATTAGTACTTAAAAAACAGCTTTGTAAATTTTTGTCAATATTTAATAACATAAAAATAGGAAAGAATACATGAAGTTTATAGATTTGCTCATTGTGAAATATTTAAACTTTGAAACAAAGAAAAATAACTTATTGGCTCATTATTAAAATTACTCGAGCTCTCTTATCTCCAAACCCTTAATATTACAATTACTTCTAAACAAGCTACTTGTGGCTTCGGTTTCCATGACAACGTCTCCTCCGCTGTAGCTCTATCACTCTTCTTTCCCTTCGAGAGATAATCATGTTAATATGTTATTATAGCATGTACTCTTTTACTGCTTACTAATTTTTTATACAACCCGACAAAACTGTTTTCCCTTTTCCCGACTACCAATTAACAACCACAAGTCGCTTTTTGTTTAAACCATACCTATGTTATTTTAAGTTGGGTCTGGCATAACCGGTATATGAGGCGGCACGTCCGTTATCTCCGAGTTGCCAACGCTAGTTCACCATGTAGCCATTTATTTGGTTGCATTTACTCTTCGTGTTGCGCTTTTAGGTTCAGCTTGCAGTTACTGTGTCTTGTTTTACTGTAAGTTTTCTATCTACAGTGTATTGTTTGTTATTAATTACACTAATAAACACACAAACATCTGCAAACAAACGGAATATTGAATTACATTACAGATGTATTATTTTATCTTGACAGGAATCCTGCGCGGTAGGGATTAGTAGCAACTGTGGTGGGCGTATTGCACCTATGGTCACAGTGCGTCACGCGCGTAAGAATACGAGAGGGGAGTGCGGTGGACAAGGTATATAAAACAAATCTCACTCTCGAAGCCAATATTGCAGCTCTTATAAACTAAGTTGCAATTCTTACTATGGTAGTAATCTCCACGCTTTTGTTGGATCTTAAATAGTACATAGGCATTTGGAACAAAACACTGTTCTCCTCCAGCAGGCATGATAAACAACTGTCGGCCTTTCAATATCGCTGCAGAGTCCCTGTAACGAATTTCACTCCAGACATATGGTCTACTATGTGCTGAATTGATATAAGTTTCATCCATATGAATTATATAAACTTCACTTTGATATTTCCGAATATTTCGTAAATACTTAAGCGTTTTTGCACGTGTGGTACGACGTTCGATTAAAATTTGCCTGTCAGGCTTAGTGTTTTTTTCTTCATATAAATCCTAACTTCAAAAGAACTCTTCTTAATGTTCAGACACTGCCTTGGAAGTCAGTAGAATTTTGAAGCTTCTTAAGCTCTTTCTTCAGAGTTGGTGTTTGTTTTTCTGTGCTTTAAAAATTATTCATAGTTCGCCTAACTACTTCTGAATTAAAACATCCAAATTAGATTCTGTGCATGTTCTTAATCTTTGTTTTCTAGGCATAAAGAAGGACGTTGTTGCACTAACACCAATGGCTTTTCTTTCCTTAATAACTCACCTAAACTGCTTTCAAACACAATTGTTACCTCAGATGTCCTTTCCCAGATTTTTATAGCAGACCCAGACCATTGTTCCTTTTTTATAAATCTATGGATATTGGTTATTACTTCTCGTGTTTTTAAATGTAGCGCTTTATTTCCTAATGTGCTTCTAGCAGATGTTATTTCTAAATGTTCTCTTGGAACCAAGAGACACACACATTTTGAAACAAGCTGTAGTATTACCGAGTAGCTCTGCTCGCAACTGATTCACAACTGACCCGCCCTCCCCTCCAGTTGCAACCGTTCTTAGGTGGACTCGTCCAGATACCACTGCGCATAGTTCTACATCTGTCAAGAAATAAAAATACATCTGTAAGTCTGATTCAGATTTTTCCTATCATGCGGGCCTAAATGACCTCGCTGTCGACATACCCTAAAACATCACTCACTCACTCTCTTTTCCTATCACGCATGGTTCCGTAATTTTTGGGTGATCTCATATAACCATTATATACTCAGCGTGCTTAGATTTCTGTGCATTATACATCTTCCCCATATCTGTGCATGGCCCGGATGCCACCGTCTTATGGCAAGAACTACCTGAACCCGACAGATCTTCATCTGATGAAGCAGTACAACAATCTACATCCAAGGATGCTGCTTCTATTCCAGAAGAAGAAGCGGAAAAGCTACACTTAATTACACAGGTGGAACTCAACGATCTGGTACGTGATTTTTATCTACCCAAGCAGTTAGTCAAACTTTTCGAATCTGGTCTTCAACAATGGAAGCTGTTAGATAAAGATACTAGGGCGACAGTGTTCAGGAACAGTAATAGCGATTTCTTGCAGTATTTTACAGCCACAGATACTGGTGTCTGTGTATGCAGTGATGTGAGTGGATTAATGTTGAAATTAGGTATTACCCCTAATGCTGAAGAGTGACGCCTATTTACTGACTGTTCTAAAATAAGTTTGAAGGTCGTGTTACTACATAATGACAATGTTCTGCCCTCTATACCTGTGGCATATGTTGTGGCAATGAAAGAAACTAACGGAACTCTGTGCCACGTTCTTCAAGCCATAAAATACGAAGATCACTGCTGGTGGGACCTTAAAGTGATTGGTCTTTTAATGGGATTTCAAAGAAGATTTACCAAATTTCCGTGTTTCCTCTGACTATGGGACAGTTGTGATAGGGAAAAGTACTATAAAGTTAAGGAGTGGATAAGAAGACACAAATTCATTCCAGGGCAACAAAATGTAAAATTTAAACCATTGATTGACCCACATAAAGTGTTTCTTCCACCTTTACAGATTAAATTAGGGCTGATGAAGAACTTCGTGAGGGCCATGGACAACAACGGCGAGTGTTTCAAACATCTTAGAGCTGTTTTCCCCAATCTGAGTGACGCCAAATTAAAAGAAAGTATATTCGTTGGACCTCAAATCAGAAAGGTGATCAGTGACAAAAAAATTGATACAAAATTAAATGCAAAGGAACTTGCATCATGGAGGTGACTTAAAGGTGTTGTTCAAGGCTTCCTTGGTAACCAAAATTATGCAAACTATAAACATCTGGTACAGAATCTTCTTCAAACATATCTAAATTGGGGTGTAGAATGTCTCTCAAAATTCAGTTCCTACATTCCCATTTGGATTTTTTCCGGTAAATTTATGTGCATGAACAAGATGAGCGTTTTCAGTAAGACATCTTGCAAATAGAACAACGTTATAAAGGCAGATGGGACGCAGCAATGATGAGTGACTATTGCTAGTTTCTAATAAGAGAGGATATGACAACACATAAATGGAAAAGCCTGAAGCGAGCATTCCATTTAACCATATAAATGTGAGTAGCCATTTTATTTCATTTAACGCATTTTCTACTAAAATAAATAACCATTTTAACAGAATTTGAGAGTTTTTCACGATTTGTTTATTAGAATAAACATTCTTGGAATTACCGAGTAAATTTTGACGATCTGAGGGTGACATAGAAAAACTGATTCCAGTTTCGAATTCAGTGCATCGAATTCATTAAGATTCAGCTTCTTTCATTTCTACACAGTTTTTAAAGTCCATATTTGTAGACTAGTGTAATTATTAGTTTGCAGTTGTTTGCTGCGTCATTTTTGCAGCTGTAAAGATAATTCCTGGAAGAGGTCGACCGAGGCTTGATCCTACACATGAATCTTCCTGATTTTAATTGAGTCCATTTGATTAATTCTTAATCATGCATGCTCATTCAGCGTAACAATCGTGCATTGGTAGGGTTGCCAACATATTACGCTTATGTAACGAGAATCAAAGAATATTCTTGCGTCAGAATTGCAAGTAATTAGTTCGGAATTCGGCCGTTAGATCTCAAGTCTGGAAAATTAAGCGATACTGTGAGATAAAATAAAAACACATCATGCTGTTATCTGGATGCCTAAACCAGGAGTATATTCCAAATGTGTTTCTTAATTAAAAATTTTTATGAAGGCTGTTCAATAAAAAAATGATCACAACTTTTTTTTTTGACAACGTACCCTTACTCATCCTCATAATTTCTTAAAAAAGTCTCCCCTGAATGCGATGCACTTGTCACAACGTTTCTGCCAGTCTTAAAAGACATGCTGGAAACCATTTCTTGAGAGATCCTTCAAAATCGCCTCCGCAGCCTTCACCACTGCTTCTGATGATGGATAATGCCTCCCACGAAGGCGTTTCTTCAAGTTAGGGAATAGAAAAAGGTCACATGGGGCTAAATCCGGACTATAGGGAGGGTGAGGGATGCTCTTCACGTTGATTTTTGCACGATGTTCAAAATTTCAAAATTAAAATTATATTTTTACGATGAAAATGTAATGTTTTATTTAAACAATTTACTATCAAAATGCAAAATCTTATAATGCTGGGATATTGATGTTTAAATTCTTTTACGTTTTTAACTTTTAAACACGGAGATCGTTTTCTAAAAATGCCTTTCTTTCTTTTTTTTTCTAATTTAGGGAGCTTCATAGATATGCAGTAGAGATGTTGCATGCAGCAGCTACGAGCCGCCACTGCTGTGCATGTATGCAGCTGAATTTTTGGCTGGCCAAACGGTCAGGAAAGTGGGTGGGGGTTCTGCACTTTGTGTCGATGACTAATTGTTCCTTATTTAGAAATCTGTTAGCTTCTTCGAACTTCCATTTGTCCCGTCCAGTGGCGTATTATGATTACTTTCCAAAGGCAGGAATAAACCTGGTCTTCGCTTTTCAAAGGAGATGCATCCTTCACGATACCACATACTTCAGAGCAACATAACCAAAGCATCGATTTCTAATATCAACAGTTCTTTTCCTAGCAGGCTCTGCTAACGAAGTTGATTGCACAATAAATGTTGTAACAAAAATGACAAAAGACGATACCAAGTTTGCTGTGACTCTTAACTCTTTTATTTGTCATTAAAATTGTTAGTGCATTGTTAACTTAAATCACGTTCTGTTTTTCACAAGTACACAACTTCGACAAGTCTCTTTAATGTATCTTTATGTCTCTCTAGCACGCACCAACTTGTGCTGAGAGTAATCTCTCTGACGTACACACATGTTCACCTCTTACACTGATTCCGAGCACAACAACTCCAATATTAGCATGTAAACTGCTTCGCTGCCTGTTCTATTGCCTGCCGACTCCTCACCACGGAGCTTGGAGCGTACAATACTTCTCTCACGACTCAACTAATCGACTCATTCATGAACTGCTTCACTGCGCCAACTACTCACCACGGAGTCGACTCAACTCCAAGTCCGAAACACACACAAACTCTAAACATCAAACACTAATACTCTACCAGGTCTCGTATATGCTTTTATACGTACAACATGGCAAAGCGAGAAAGCGTATCGGAAAAAAAATCGCAACACAGAGATGTTTACCTCAGCTTATCGCACATACACGGTGAGTCCAGTGTATGTATACTCTGTTCAGATATAATCATGTCTTCTGGATAGCAATGTGTCATACATCGGCAGGCGCGAGAAAACATATCATATAGACACACGCAGCTTTCAATCGCTCTATTTGTGTTTCGTAACTTACTGTACGTCAACCTACTAATATTTCACTCTTCTAATCGACCAGATGTACAAACTCAGGGAGGCCAATATCCCTCCTCCCTATCTTGCCCTGATAAGCAGTTTCCTTCGAGACCGCCCATTCAGGGTGAGAGTGGAAGGACGGCTGTCATCAGTCAGACCCATAGCTGCAGGAGTCCCGGAAGGCAGTGTTCTGTCTCCTCTACTCTTTGCGACCTACATGTCTGATCCCCCCTTGGAACCACAGACTGTTACGTGCCAGTATGCCGACGACGTCCTCATAATAGCACGTAACAAAAACCTACATTATTGCTTCCGTCCGCTGCAGCGCCAGCTCTGAGCCATCGGCTGCTGGAGTGAGAGGTGGAGGATGGGCATTAGCCCCGGGAAGAGCTCCGCTCTACTCCTAGCTAAGGTCCGAGCCAGGCGACCGGATTGATCACTGAGGTTGCGGCAGAGGCTAGGTTCCCTCTGCCAAATACCTCGGTGTCCTCCTCGATCGCGGTCTCACCTACGCCTCTCACGTCCGGGCCAAAGTCGGGCAAGGGCATGCACCACTCAGGCAGTTGTATCCTGTTTTAAAATCCCCTATGCCTATACACCTAAAACTGCGCCTATATCGGGCGTCATACCGCTGCTGAACCTGTACGGCTGCGAGGTCTGGGGATCATCGGCTCCGACCACCATTCGCAGCGCGTCCAGAACAGGACGCTACGAATGATCTACGATACTGGGCGTAGATTCTCGTCCCATATCCTTCTCACCTATTCCGGAGTCCCGTATACTGTAGACTCTCATCCCAATCACCTACCCGTAGGAGAGGGGATCCGTCCCCTTCAGCTGCCGAAGTGCGGGCGCTGCGGACCCTTAGCACTCGTGGTACCTCTGACGTTACTAGAGGAACCTCGGGCCGAACTGCCAAGCTCCTCCCGTCGGGGAGCTGCTCGGATTGGGTTGGACTCGAGGGAGCAGTGTGTTCCCGACACCCATGGGGAATTGGGTACCTCAGGCCAGGCTACGGCCACCTTGAGGGGGTAGAGGGTTGCCTAAAAAGTCCTGGGTACTAGTCTGCAGAGCTAGTAGGTGTGCTAGATCACCAGGCGGCCCCACCGAGGTTATTCGGTAGTCTTCCCTGCGGGGTTGACGCGCGTAAGTGGCGTATCCACTTCCACCCGTCTTGACGTTGTGCTCAGGGGGGGGTTAGACCCCAGGTAGTGCCCTATGGAAAGAGCCCCGGAGTATCCATCGCTCCCGGGTAGGAGGCCCGGGTCCTGGGTCCTACGGGTCCAGGACTAATGGGAGTAGAACCTCTGCACTTAACATCCCAATCACCTGGTGAGCACCCTTGGCCGTTACGACCACAGGGTTTCTCGTCAGAGACCAAGTTACCGGCTGCCCCAAAACGCTTTGGGCAACCTAACCTGAGCAGGGCCACGTTCCCTTGATACCTGTACCCCCAAGTCCAGAAATGGGCCTGGTAAAACCTATACATTTACCTTGTTTCCTTTCCTTCTAGCCTGTCAAGTGGGATGTACCCAGATGCCTCACAGGCAGGCGGAAGGGCGCAGCCAGCACTGGGTGAAAATATCCCTTGTGGGCAGTTGCGCCCTCACATAGCTAGATGTAGTACTACCCAAGACAACCGCCTGCGACACAAGACAATTCTTTTATACTGCCCAGATAAAGCTGTACTAAGCGGCTAGTGCTGGGCAGAAAACACCCCGCCCGGGTAAACCTGGACGACTCCTATCTTCTGCTGGTCTGCTGTTAGATAAGACCCGAAAAGGGACGATGGCAGTGCTGATCACCTGAAGGTCGATACGCCTCAACGCTCTGTCGAGTAATAAGTACTGTCCTCCACAGAAGAGTAAGTCTCCGAGGCCTGAGACGCAGGGAGGTTGGCAAAGGTCCCCACACCCTCCATGGACAGGTTTATGACACTCCATGTCAGTACAGTTATAGACCATTCAAAGACAATCTGACGGCTTCTACTTTTGTGAATAAATCTTTTCGGTATTAGTGTACAGAGTGAATAGGGCGCATGTTTTTGTTAAAGATTCTGCTGCTTGTGTAGCACGTGTTCTCTGTCACACACATTCGCTGTCCTTGTCCCATTGTCCTGTCATGCCATGCCATGTGGTGCTGGCTGGCTGTATTTAGCCAGAAGGTTATTGCTGCGTGCCTACCTGTTAAGGGTTTCACCGCAGGTAAGGTATTGATTTGGGTTGTTGTAGGGTGAGATGTAGGTTTTTAGATTTATGTTATGTTATAAGGTTACATTTTTGTACCTAGGAGTTGAAGGACAGGATGCAATGCCTTGCATCCTGGTGTATTAATTTGATTTTAATTTAGGGAAAAATTTTGATGCCAAGCAGCTTGGGAAAAGTATGTGGAGCTCAGCTTTAGCTGCTGTTCAGATTAGCTCCTGGGTTATCTCGGGTGCCCGCAAGCCATGCGGGGTAACCGGTGCTGTCCAATGTCCCACTGTGTAAGGCAGCACATTACTTTCAGGTATCTTCTTTGCGTTGCTGGACAGTACTATCTGCCCACGACAAGAAGGCTAGCGCGGAATGAAGGGCAGAGGAGCTTGAATTGTTTATCTGCTGTGTTAGTGGATCTGTTTACTACGAAATGAGTGAATGAGAGTAAATGATTCACCCAAGCTCCCAGATACAATGTTCGTTTCAGCAAGATAATACAGTAGTAATTTATTATTATCATTATTATTATTATTATTATTATTATTATTATTATTATTATTATTATTATTATTATTATTATTATTATTATTATTATTATTATTATTATTATTATTATTATTATTATTATTATTATTATTATTATTATTATTATTATTATTATTATTATTATTATTATTATTATTATTATTATTATTATTATTATTATTATTATTATTATTATTATTATTATTATTATTATTATTATTATTATTATTATTATTATTATTATTATTATTATTATTATTATTATTATTATTATTATTATTATTATTATTATTATTATTATTATTATTATTATTATTATTATTATTATTATTATTATTATTATTATTATTATTATTATTATTATTATTATTATTATTATTATTATTATTATTATTATTATTATTACTATTACTATTATTATTATTATTATTATTATTATTATTATTATTATTATTATTATTATTATTATTATTATTATTATTATTATTATTATTATTATTATTATTATTATTATTATTATTATTATTATTATTACATATTACATATTTAGACGAATAGGAAGCCAAATTTGGGACAGCCCTACAACACGTCCACACTAAAGTTGTACATATTTAGACGAATAGGAAGCCAAATTCGGGACAGCCCTATAACACGTTCACACTAAAGTTGTACATATTTAGACGAATAGGAAGCCAAATTCGGGACAACCTTATAACACGTCCACACTAAAGTTGTACATATTTAGACGAATAGGAAGCCAAATTCGGGACAGCCCTATAACACGTCCACACTAAATTTGTACATATTTAGACGAATAGGAAGCCAAATTCGGGACAGCCCTATAACACGTCCACACTAAAGTTGTACATATTTAGACGAATAGGAAGCCAAATTCGGGACAACCTTATAACACGTCCACACTAAAGTTGTACATATTTAGACGAATAGGAAGCCAAATTCGGGACAGCCCTATAACACGTCCACACTAAATTTGTACATATTTAGACGAATAGGAAGCCAAATTCGGGACAGCCCTACAACACGTCCACACTAAAGTTGTACATATTTAGACGAATAGGAAGCCAAATTCGGGACAGCCCTATAACACGTTCACACTAAAGTTGTACATATTTAGACGAATAGGAAGCCAAATTCGGGACAACCTTATAACACGTCCACACTAAAGTTGTACATATTTAGACGAATAGGAAGCCAAATTCGGGACAGCCCTATAACACGTCCACACTAAATTTGTACATATTTAGATGAATAGGAAGCCAAATTCGGGACAGCCCTATAACACGTCCACACTAAAGTTGTACATATTTAGACGAATAGGAAGCAAAATTCGGGACAACGCTATAACACGTCCACACTAAAGTTGTACATATTTAGACGAATAGGAAGCCAAATTCGGGACAACCCTATAACACGTCCACACTAAAGTTGTACATATTTAGACGAATAGGAAGCAAAATTTGGGACAACGCTATAACACGTCCACACTAAAGTTGTACATATTTAGACGAATAGGAAGCCAAATTCGGGACAGCCCTATAACACGTTCCATCTAAAGTTGTACATATTTAGACGAATAGGAAGCAAAATTTGGGACAACGCTATAACACGTCCACACTAAAGTTGTACATATTTAGACGAATAGGAAGCCAAATTCGGGACAACGCTATAACACGTCCACACTAAAGTTGTACATATTTAGACGAATAGGAAGCCAAATTTGGGACAACCCTATAACACGTCCACACTAAAGTTGTACATATTTAGACGAATAGGAAGCCAAATTCGGGACAGCCCTATAACACGTCCACACTAAAGTTGTACATATTTAGACGAATAGGAAGCCAAATTTGGGACAACCCTATAACACGTCCACACTAAAGTTGTACATATTTAGACGAATAAGAAGCAAAATTCGGAACAACGCTATAACACGTCCACACTAAAGTTGTACATATTTAGACGAATAGGAAGCCAAATTCGGGACAGCCCTATAACACGTCCACACTAAAGTTGTACATATTTAGACGAATAGGAAGCAAAATTCGGGACAACGCTATAACACGTCCACACTAAAGTTGTACATATTTAGACGAATAGGAAGCCAAATTCGGGAAACGCTATAACACGTCCACACTAAAGTTGTACATATTTAGACGAATAGGAAGCCAAATATGGGACAACCCTATAACACGTCCACACTAAAGTTGTACATATTTAGACGAATAGGAAGCAAAATTTGGGACAACCCTATAACACGTCCACACTAAAGTTGTACATATTTAGACGAATAGGAAGCCAAATTCGGGACAACCCTATAACACGTCCACACTAAAGTTGTACATATTTAGACGAATAGGAAGCAAAATTCGGGACAACGCTATAACACGTCCACACTAAAGTTGTACATATTTAGACGAATAGGAAGCCAAATTCGGGACAACCCTATAACACGTCCACACTAAAGTTGTACATATTTAGACGAATAGGAAGCAAAATTCGGGACAACGCTATAACACGTCCACACTAAAGCTGTACATATTTAGACGAATAGGAAGCCAAATTCGGGACAACCCTATAACACGTCCACACTAAAGTTGTACATATTTAGACGAATAGGAAGCCAAATTCGGGACAGCCCTATAACACGTTCCATCTAAAGTTGTACATATTTAGACGAATAGGAAGCCAAATTCGGGACAACCCTATAACACGTCCACACTAAAGTTGTACATATTTAGACGAATAGGAAGCCAAATTCGGGACAGCCCTATAACACGTCCACACTAAAGTTGTACATATTTAGACGAATAGGAAGCCAAATTCGGGACAACCCTGTAACACGTCCACACTAAAGTTGTACATATTTAGACGAATAGGAAGCCAAATTCGGGACAACCCTGTAACACGTCCACACTAAAGTTGTACATATTTAGACGAATAGGAAGCCAAATTTGGGACAACCCTGTAACACGTCCACACTAAAGTTGTACATATTTAGACGAATAGGAAGCCAAATTTGGGACAACCCTATAACACGTCCACACTAAAGTTGTACATATTTAGACGAATAAGAAGCAAAATTCGGAACAACGCTATAACACGTCCACACTAAAGTTGTACATATTTAGACGAATAGGAAGCCAAATTCGGGACAGCCCTATAACACGTCCACACTAAAGTTGTACATATTTAGACGAATAGGAAGCAAAATTCGGGACAACGCTATAACACGTCCACACTAAAGTTGTACATATTTAGACGAATAGGAAGCCAAATTCGGGAAACGCTATAACACGTCCACACTAAAGTTGTACATATTTAGACGAATAGGAAGCCAAATATGGGACAACCCTATAACACGTCCACACTAAAGTTGTACATATTTAGACGAATACGTAGCAAAATTTGGGACAACCCTATAACACGTCCACACTAAAGTTGTACATATTTAGACGAATAGGAAGCCAAATTCGGGACAACCCTATAACACGTCCACACTAAAGTTGTACATATTTAGACGAATAGGAAGCCAAATTCGGGACAACCCTATAACACGTCCACACTAAAGTTGTACATATTTAGACGAATAGGAAGCAAAATTCGGGACAACGCTATAACACGTCCACACTAAAGTTGTACATATTTAGACGAATAGGAAGCCAAATTCGGGACAACCCTATAACACGTCCACACTAAAGTTGTACATATTTAGACGAATAGGAAGCCAAATTCGGGACAGCCCTATAACACGTTCCATCTAAAGTTGTACATATTTAGACGAATAGGAAGCCAAATTCGGGACAACCCTATAACACGTCCACACTAAAGTTGTACATATTTAGACGAATAGGAAGCCAAATTCGGGACAGCCCTATAACACGTCCACACTAAAGTTGTACATATTTAGACGAATAGGAAGCCAAATTCGGGACAACCCTGTAACACGTCCACACTAAAGTTGTACATATTTAGACGAATAGGAAGCCAAATTCGGGACAACCCTGTAACACGTCCACACTAAAGTTGTACATATTTAGACGAATAGGAAGCCAAATTTGGGACAACCCTGTAACACGTCCACACTAAAGTTGTACATATTTAGACGAATAGGAAGCCAAATTTGGGACAACCCTATAACACGTCCACACTAAAGTTGTACATATTTAGACGAATAGGAAGCCAAATTTGGGACAACCCTATAACACGTTCCATCTAAAGTTGTACATATTTAGACGAATAGGAAGCCAAATTTGGGACAACCCTATAACACGTCCACACTAAAGTTGTACATATTTAGACGAATAGGAAGCCAAATTCGGGACAACCCTATAACACGTCCACACTAATGTTGTACATATTTAGACGAATAGGAAGCCAAATTCGGGACAACCTTATAACACGTTCCATCTAAAGTTGTACATATTTAGACGAATAGGAAGCCAAATTTGGGACAACGCTATAACACGTCCACACTAAAGTTGTACATATTTAGACGAATAGGAAGCCAAATTTGGGACAACCCTATAACACGTCCACACTAAAGTTGTACATATTTAGACGAATAGGAAGCCAAATTTGGGACAGCCCTATAACACGTCCACACTAAAATTGTACATATTTAGACGAATAGGAAGCCAAATTTGGGACAGCCCTATAACACGTCCACACTAAAGTTGTACATATTTAGACGAATAGGAAGCCAAATTTGGGACAACCCTATAACACGTCCACACTAAAGTTGTACATATTAGCACTAGCTGCATGTGGCTGATTATTATTAGCGTGATTTGGAGGTCCGTTACGTCAGAGAGAAGCGAACGTATTCCGCGAGAGAAGTCCGGGAGGGCAGTAAACAGTTGCTATCGGTGGCGCGAAGACAGCAGACATGCATGACGGGCTTCTCAGCAAGGTGAGTGTGTGTGTATGTGACGGCAGCGTTAAAAGGTGAGTCACCTTACCTTTAAGGTGGTCCTTGTTGCTTCCTTATACAGAAGAAGTTTGCTTGTGCGATTAACTGGAATTCTTGGTCAGCACAAAGGCTTTATGCGTCACCACGTCTTCACTTCCATGGGACGTATCTGTTTTCATCTCCCGCCGCTCAAAAACTGATCCATAGCACGAACATTTGATATCAAGCGCTTGGAGATCATAGAACCTCCTACAAAAAGGTCCATTTTTGGTCTATTACTAATAAACTCTATATTCTGAACCTCCTGCGTAGTTCTCTCAATTATTAATAAATTTTGTATAATTTTGTAAAACTGTAAAAAAATAGCGAAAATCTAAGTATGCAAAAACTGTATGTAGGCTCTTTAAATCTCGCAGTTTATTTAAAATATATTTATTATAGCATTAAACATTTCCGCAGCATTCGTTGGTAATGGCTTTCTTTGCTCAATGCTTTTGCGGAATTTGAAAGTCATTACATAACGAATTGTGTCTTAAAGATTTGAACAAACTTCTACCACAGTTGTAAGCAGATTATAGAAAAGTGCGTGAAAATATCATGGGAATGTAATCAGATGTTTTGGAAAAAGCTCCGCGTATTTTCTCAAAATTATACTGATTAACATGTTAACATTTAAGAAATTCATATCAAGTTATACAGTATTTCTTGAATTTTCTTTGAATAGCCTGTGAATTATTCAATTTTATAAAATTTAATTACATGACAAACCGTACGATTTAGACAAAGCATTACTGTACATACATGCAGTTTATGCTAAACAAGTTTTTTCTACAGATGGGTCCTCGATTCTTGCGATATATCGATTCTTGCTACACCTCGATACTCACGATAATTGCATGGTATCGACATTAATCGATATTTCAGAAATATCGCTCGGTACATTTTCAATAATTTCGTGGTGATTCTGCAATTTTTATTTTAAAGTCACAAAATATTGTCGCAAATAGAATATAGCAAAGCCCGAGAAATTGTCAGGAATGTGGTATTTGTACACTAACATGCAAGAAAATAATCGTGTGCCAGATTCACTGTCAGTTCAAATTCAAAATTTCCGAAACTAAAAAAATAGTAGCTAAATATTTGTGTATTCCACTTGCAACAGTTTTCTCTGAAAAGTATTTAGATAGCAGGACTCATATGTGACAGAAAAAGAAGTAGACTTCACCCAGAAAGAGTTTTGCTAGTATTTTTTAACAAAAGCTTACAAAAGTGGAGTGTCTGAAAAACGCATGTTGCCTTAAAATGCCTAATGTGGAGTTTAAAAATAATAACACTGTAGGTTTCAAATTCTGTCTCGTTAAATATATGCACCTAATTAATTTCATTGACATTACCAGTTTTCGCAAGATTCTATGTTTTTTAATTGTTCCATTGCCTTTAACTGCAATGGTCATATCGGCGGCCGTTCTCCTCTGGAACATCTCGAAGGTGTTAACTCATATTTGTTGGGTTTTAATCATCACATCACGCACACATTCATGCTTCCAGACTCTGGGGAAAATGAGGAATTATTTGGTCGGAAAAAATCCCCACCACAGCTACCGGGAATCGAACCCGGGACCCCTAGCACGGCAAGCAGGTGCTCTACCGACTGAGCTATGGGGCCAGCCAGCTTCTATTTTGTATTGAAACGAGGTAGAATGAGTGTCGAGAAAAGCTATATCGACCCATCCCTAATTGTTTCGTAGTATTGCAATATTCCGATACATTTGTCGCCGTTCTTATGAAATTTTCAATACAGCAAAACTCGGTTTAACTAAACCACGCTTTGCCGAAACAGAGGAGAGTCGAGAAAAATAAGAAATAAAAGAATGACGAGGAAAACAAACGAGATACTGAAACTAGCGTTGGTAACGTTCCTGCGATAGATTATTTGATACGTTCTTTTGTTTTGGCATTAAATTTCAATCCAAATAATTGGTTGTGTGTATTTAATATCCAACCCTAACTCATATTCAGGGCCGTAGTGGAGGGGGAACGTGGATGTAGGCCGTTCCCCCACTATTTTTGGGAGAGGGACGAAGTCCCCTTACTAATATTATTTATATATTTTTTAATTCATTACCTTTCTTAATTATAACATACAAAAGACTATACGATTTTCAGTAACAAATTACAATAGTAGTAAGTCGAAATTAATTTTAATACACTTTCCAAGATATGGCATTAAACTTACAGTCACATGCATTTGCAGTAGGGTTGAGTCTAGTGACCACTTCAGCGAAAGTTTTCTGCATTCATACTTGGGGTTAGGACTTGACAAACATTGCAATAAAAAAGAACAATATACACGAGGCGGGTAAAGCGTGCTACGTGTAGAAGCTACTGTAATTTCAGCCTACTCCTCTTGCATCGTGCAAAGGTTTCTACGACCAATATTTGAGATTTCAGAAACTCTTGAATTCACTTGTCAGTCTAGTGTTAGATCCAGGGAGTAGTTCTGTGTTGTTTCAATCTGGAATATGACAAGTTTGTATAAGGTCCTATAACCTATTGTTTAAGTATAGAAATAGATTTTTTTAAATTATGAAGCTTACTATATTCGATTATTTTATAGGTAATAAACTTAAATTCGCAGTTTCCTCTCTGTCTCTGAATGTTCTCCAAGTGCTTCTAAAATCAATAAGACTGACAATCAAATTCAAACCAGTGAAATAATTTCTAGTCATTTGGAGTCCGGAAACTCGCCCGATTATCTTGTATGTTGGAGTGACAGAACGTGGAGTGAATTCAGACAAAGTATGAGTGGTTAGTGTTCAAGATAGGCAAATTGGGGTGCTCAGTTTGTAAAAAACATGCCAGATTTAAAAGAAAACAAATATTAGGAGGGTATATTTCTAAGGAATGGAGTGAAGTTCTGGTGGGTCCAAGTGGAGGAACTAAACCTTCTGAATTTGCAAATTGAAAATGGACAGGATATGGGCAAAACACAACGCAGCAGACTGAGTTGTGTCAACTCTCATCCCTGAAGTTTTACTATTAACGGACCTCCAGTACACGTGTGAAACCCAGAGAATTACATAAAAGAATGGATAAAAGGTCATAGGCATGCTGAGGACAACGAAAGCAAGAAGGCGAATCTACAAGTGCAGCATTCTGATCGGTTCTCCAGCTTCTGGAAAAAATTTTAGCTGAGTCCCCCGACTTTTTTAGTTAGGAATACGGTCCTGCTCATATTCGAAGAACTATTGCACTGTTGGTGTAGGTTACTGTGGTTTGTTTGTGTTTAAGTTGTCAGCGAATAGAAAACAAGTTCTATAATCTCAGATTAGAATGATCCTGTTATAAACTTATGGGCGGAGACAAAGAGATGGAGATATTTTACTGAAAGGCTGTTAGGCTGTTGTACTAGCCCGGCAGGACAGGAGCTGGTTCCGCGTGTTAGTATAAAATGGACAACAAACGTCGAGCGTGGATGCACATGTTTCCTAAGAATGAGTGGTTTGGTGGGTCGACACACTATAGCAGTACACAAGGTCGCCTGGACTTGCCTTGGGCAGCACATTCGGCGCCCATGTTCCTGGTGAAAAGTCGCGTGTTCGATAGTTTGTGTGCTGCCGGAAGTGGTGTAAAACGGAAGTGTAGGTGTGTCAGTCTACCTGTCACAGTGGCAGTGTCATGTTCGCGCACCTAACCCACCGCTGGATCGCCGCGGTAAGTCAAAAAACTCTCTTAATGTTACATTCTCTACTCGACACAGCGCATATGACATTCCAACCAACATCGCAGTATCGAATTTCCACTTGAAATTCATGTTTTTAGGCTCCTGGGATTTAGAAAAAAATATTTGTACACCCTCAACATAATTTTCTCTTCACACTTTAGTAAAACAATTCCTAAAAGCTAGGCATGCGTTGGTACCAGATTTTCTCGATAGTCAATCGATTCCCGATTCGATAATAATCGATACGGTAATTTTTATTTCTAGTTTCAATACAAGATAAAATATTGGGATATAGCTGCAGATATTTAATGAGAAACAACGTTGAAACCATCAGCGTACTTAAAGAGTACTTTTAAACTCTACATTAGACATTTTAAAGCAAGATGCGTGTTTCAAATACTCCACTTCTATAAGTTTTTCTTCAAACTTACTAGAATTCTCTTTTTTTCGACTCAAGTCTGCTCTTTTTTCAGTCACATAGGAGTCCTGCTGTGCCAAATAGTCTTTCAGAGCATACTGTGGCAGGGAGAATATACAAATATTTAACAGCTTTTTTTTTTTTTAGTTCTTTAATTTTTGAATTTGTTTTCCAGTAATCCAGTGCATTAGAAATAGGAGATAAGCAATCGCCGTTGAGATATGCAATGATTTCCTCTTATGAACTGTTAACTGACAGTGAATCTGACAAACGTTTATTTTCTTACCATTTACTGTACAAGTACCACATTCCTGGCAATTTCTGGAGCTTGATGATATCTAAAATAAAATAAAGACAACTTTGTGAATTGGTAGATTTCTAAGAGTATTTGGGAGGGGAGAACAGGAAGCTCAATTCTTGTACTTGTAACTGCCATCCACTTTCGAGGAGAGGGTGCTATCGCCTTCTAATTGGTAAACATTTAGCTCTGATTAGATATATCTTCTTTAAAATTTTCTACTTGCAGAAATAATATCTTTTGATTTTAGAATAAAATAAAAATTTCAGAATACCACCCAAGTATCGAAAAAGAAAGAATTAACAAATATATCAACAATGGTCATCTCCATAAAAAAGAAATGATTAATAATAATAATAATAATAATAATAATAATAATAATAATAATAATGATAATGATAATGATAATGATAATGATAATGATAATGATAATGATAATGATAATGATAATGATAATGATAATGATAATGATAATGATAATGATAATGATAATGATAATGATAATGATAATGATAATGATAATGATAATGATAATGATAATGATAATGATAATGATAATGATAATGATAATGATAATGATAATAATAATAATAATAATAATAATAATAATAATAATAATAATAATAATAATAATAGTAATAATAATAATAATAATAATAATAATAATAATAATAATAATAATAATAATAATAATAATAATAATAATAATAATAATAATAATAATAATAATAATAATAATAATAATAATAATAATAATATACCTACGTGTATTTTAACGAGATCTACATTTTTAAGATTTTGCGTATTTCTTACAGTTTACCACTTACGCAAAAGTCATTCAGAAAGAAGAGACTATATGCAGGTGAATGTCTGGTAACTCTAAGCTCTATGTACCCTGTACTCATTTGAACATCATTTCATTCATCGTCCGATATGACTTAACGTTGGAGGTTTTCTCTTATCCTGAAAGATGAATGTCTGGTAACTCTAAGCTCTATGTACCCTGTACTCATTTGAACATCATTTCATTCATCGTCCGATATGACTTAACATTGGAGGTTTTCTCTTATTCTGAAAGATGAATGTCTGGTAACTCTAAGCTCTATGTACCTTCTGCTCATTTGAACATCATTTCATTTATCGTCCGATATGACTTAACGTTGGAGGTTTTCCCTTATCCTGAAAGATGAATGTCTGTTAACTCTAAGCTCTATGTACCCTGTACTCATTTGAACATCATTTCATTTATCGTCCAATATGACTTAACGTTGGAGGTTTTCTCTTATCCTGAAAGATGAATGTCTGGTAACTCTAAGCTCTATGTACCCTCTGCTCATTTGAACATCATTTCATTTATCGTCCGATATGACTTAACGTTGGAGGTTTTCCCTTATTCTGAAAGATGAATGTCTGGTAACTCTAAGCTCTATGTACCCTGGCCACGCCGTGGCTCAGTGGTTATACCGCTTGGCTCTCACCAAGGCGGCCCGGGTTCGATCCCAGGCGACCGCAAAATGAGATTTGTGGTGGACAACACGGCGCTGGGGCGGGTTTTCTGCGGGATCTCCGGTTTCCCCCGCCATCTCATTCCACCGTTGCTCCATCTTCATCTCATGTATCATCAGTGTCATCACCTGTGTTGCCGTATGTAGTAAAAGCGGGCGTTAAACACTACACATTTCATTTCTATGTATCCTGTATTCATTTGGACATCATTTCATTCATCGTCCGATATGACTTAACGTTGGAGGTTTTCGCTTATTCTGAACTCTAAGCTCTATGTATCCTGTACTCATTTGGATATAATTTCATTCGTCGTCCAATATGATTTAACGTTGGAGGTTTTCTCTTATCCTGGAAGATGAATGTCTGATAACTCTAAGCTCTATGTACCTTGTACTCATATGAACGTCATTTCATTTATCGTCTGATGTGACAACGCTGGAGGACTAATTTAAAAAAGAAAAAATAACTCCACAGGGATGTAACTTTTGTGGTTTGGCGAGATCTACATTTTTCGTGTGGTAAGATTGTATCTCTTATGAGTTGTGCAAAGGTCATTGAATGAACAGGATTATTAGGTAATTTAATAAAAATATTTTTTGATAAAATCACAGTTTTCTAAAAGTGTCCATTTATGACATTTTTAACAAAAACTTTTTGTCAAGTGCTTCTAAGATGCTGAACTTAAATGCCAAATTTAGTTTATTTTATGGTTATTTTGGATTTAGGTAGTACTAAGATCATCTAATTTTTGGGTGGAATGTAACACTTCCGTATGTATGTGGCAGAAGAATAAAAAAGGCAAAATTCGATTTCTGTAATTCAATTAAACGTTGAAACTGACACATAAGAACTGGTTCTGATACTCAGAGCAACAACTTTGATATACTACCAAAAAAGGTAGTTATTAGTCATGTAGGAGTAAGTTATGACTCAGGACTTGAGTTTTTTGTCATCTTCCCGGAACACAAACAGAGCGAACCCGCGACGTCTGACTTGGAGGCAAAGTTGTTGAGTCAGTCTTCATACACATGCAATTAAAAATACTCCTGTTACGCCAGTGTCGACCAGCGGAAAATTTCATTATGAAACCAGACGGAAATAACGGAGTAACTTCATCATGACGGGGTCGCCTTGGTCTAATAGCAGCTGTCTTTTGTCTGGAATCAGATTCCCTGACATTCTTGCCTGCAGATACTCGCAACTTTGTTAGGTTTACTTCCCTTTATACGGAAAAAAAATTTGATTTTGATTTTCTCAAAAATGGTTCTTGATGAACTTAGTTAAAATACCATTTGTTTAATATATTTTCGTAATAAATGAAATGCATATCTTTACTTTTGTAGAAATGTTCTGTGAAGTCCTGTTCATGCTTGATGACCTTTGCTTATCTGGTAAACTGTAAGAGATAGACAAATATTTATTAAAAGGTCTAGATTATGTTAAGCCATACAATTTATGCAAGTTTTATAGAGATACATAACCATTTTGTATACATTCGTTGTTTGAATGTTCAAATACTTATTTTTTCTCAAATAGGAAATCGCTATTTGTTGCATCTTTCCCCACTTTACCTTTCACAAAATTTGTAATAAACCTATTTTTGAAAATTTCTAATTTGATTAACGTGAAGTATTTAGAACAATAACTGGTTTTAAGAATAATTTTGTATAAACTGGGTAGGGAATATGCATATATCAATCAGACTTTTATTAAATTTTTCGTGTGCTTGTGTAAACAACATAATTTGAAAACGAAATAGGTACTTCACATATCAAACTATGGACTTTTTTTTTAATATTTTGCTTAAAATATTGTCAATCTTGAACTTTCTGCTAACAGCCAATCAAAACCTTTTCATTCTGATCGAGCTAGACAGCTCCGCTCGCATTCGGCAGATCTCAGATTTGATTCCTTCCCACAATGACGCACCACTTCGATCATTTTATCACGGTTTGCCTGAGTCGATAGGCAAGTGCTGGAGGTGGTCCTCTTCGGTGATGAATTTCCTTAGCATCATTTTTTGTTCCTTTCATCTCTTTCAGATCAGTAGGATCGAGGACAATTGTTGTGATGACAGGATGACGGGCTTTGACTTTCTTATTTTTTTTTAATTTACGTCCTCCAATGTTAAGACATATTGAACGATGAATGAAATGATATCCAAATAAGCCCAGAATTCATAGAGCTTAGAGTTACCAGACATTCATCTTTCAAAAAAACCTTATTACTCTGACCGAGATTGAACAAGGGACTGTGAAACAGCCACCGCAGAGGTGGGTGTTTGTTGGGGCTGCTGGAGGCTCTACATGGGTTGTAGGTGCCTAAGGAAGAGCTAGTGGATTAAGGACTGGCACCTTATTGAAACGACCTGGATAGCGCACATCGTCGTCCGGAACTGGTCGCCCTCCATACCAGAAGTCACATTGGAAGCACAAATGGCCCAATGTGAATTATGTGTGATAGCTCAGTCTGGCCACCCCTAACTCTTCTTCATTCTGAAAGAATTTTATATAATTTTCAGTAGCTGGTGAACTATGACAGGTCAACAAAAGCTTACCTTACGAAAAATGCAATTATCACCATTTGTGTCACATTTTGAAGCATTAGTAATTTCTGAGATATTCTTTACCTTTGAATGAGTAGAGCCACACTGAAAAATGCAATGCCATAGCCGGGATTTGAACCACGGACCTCTCGCTCTCCGTGTGGTTGCTCTAACCCATGAGCTACTATGGCCAACACATTAAATTTTCCAACTGACCCATGTTTCCCAACTGACTCGTGTGTTTCCTGGTAGACCACTAGGGGTTCTCATATGCTATGAGACATGCACCTTCTGTGTCGACTTACTATGCTGTAAGTACTTAAGTCCCAAGCTTCATAGTTAAACCACTGAGCTACTATGGCCAACATGCCGACATGACATTAAATTCTCCAACTGACTCGTATGTTTCCCGGTAGACCACTAGGGGTTCTCATATGCTATGAGACACGCACCTTTTGTGGCGACTTGCTATGCTGTAAGTACTTAAGTCCTAGGCTTCATAGATAAACCACTATGATATTCAGGTAAATTGATGTAAATAATCATTTCTTCCACACTAGCCGTGTGTAGGCTAAGGTTTGAATAAGTAGAGCCAGACTGAAAAATTCAATGCCATAGCCGGGATTTGAACCACGGATCTCCCGCTCTCCATGTTTCATCAATTTACCTGAAAAACATTGTGGTTTAACAATGAAGCCTAAGACTTAAGTACTTACAGCATAGTAAGTCGCCACAAAAGGTGCATGTCTCATAGCATATGAGAACCCCTAGTGGTCTACCAGGAAACACACGAGTCAGTTGGAGAATGTAATGCCATGTCGGCATGTTGGCCATAGTAGCTCAGTGGGTTAGAGCAACCGCACGGAGGGCGGGAGATCCATGGTTCAAATCTAGGCTATGGCATTGAATTTTTCAGTCTGGCTCCATTCACTCAAACCTAACCTACACACGGCTAGTGTGGAAGAAATGATTATTTCCATTCTTTACCTTTGTTTTGAATGTTGCAGTATATTTATCATATACTTTTATAAGTACTAACTCACCATGTTTTGTTTGTCACGTTATTATGCAAAGACACCGTAATTTCAGTGCCAATATTATAGTCTACATTTTATAGATTTATTAACCATCTCTTGCATGCTCCTACAGCTAAACAAGTAGGCAATGAAACCATTTCTGCGAACTTTACCTCACTTGATAGGAAGTAATTTTAAAAACTAAGGCTTTGAAGGAACACTTTGTGGAAGACATACAGTAAATGCCGTTGGATAGAGAAAGTCATTGAAATTTAACACACATTTCTTAGTTGTATTTGCTTACACGAATGCTTTTTTCTATTGAATTCACAAGATTTGAAAACGTAAGAAGTAAAGCCCTACCTCGTAAAGTTTTAAAACAATTGAAGTGCTGGCATTATGTCAAAATACTTCGATCACTTTATAGCTTCCAACGTAAAAGCGAGCAACAAAAAAGAAAACAATGGAATGGTTCATTCATCGCTTAGCGTTGGTGACCGTTGCACCAGAGATATTTCTGAACCCACCCACACTGCAGCATTGAGACACGAACTTGGAAACGTTCCCAGGTACATTTCGCTCAAGTTCACCGGAAAACACTACTTTATATTTACTTTCTACTTCACTCTGGCGTAGTGATTGATTTAAATGTTTTGATTGGTCCAGGAACAGATTGAAGCTCTTCGCATTCTTCAGTTGTTAATGTAGTGTTGGCATTTGTTTCACATTCCTGAGAAATGAGACGCATTCCCTTCTGTCACTGGAGTTGGTTTAAAGTGTTAATGCATTTATTGCTCCTCGATAATTGATCATGCACACAGCAGAGGGGGATCCAAGGCTTCTTTAGGAAGGACGACATTGGTTATTTTTAGAATGCCGTGTTTATATTTAACAAACGTTATTTAAACTTGTTGAATTCACCCAATAATGAATTCAACTTCCAGCTGTGACATTTTACGATTTTAAATCTTCATTAATGGCTCAACAACGTAAAGATTGACTTAGAAATTCATTTGGTGAAGAAAATCTCTTCTAGGCGACAATTTATAATTTGTACAAAGGTGAGCAATTTTTTCTAACAAAGGAACTATCGCTATGCTCATACCTGTACGCACTTGAGAGTTTGATGGCTCTATGTGCGGCCTATGTGCCAAAAATAGGGTGCGCAGTATAGCTGGAAGTACCTGAAA
Source organism: Mantis religiosa (assembly GCA_030765055.1). NCBI lineage: Eukaryota > Metazoa > Arthropoda > Insecta > Mantodea > Mantidae > Mantis > Mantis religiosa. Next base: position 209,332,701 of record CM060951.1, on the reverse strand, counting down.
ATGAGTCCAGGTTGCTTCACGAAGCCTCAGGTCTTCCATACCTGGAGGATGAAATTAGACGTCGAGCATCAAAATTATACGCTACTTTACCTAGGCATAGAAGCGCCCTTGTTTGATCATTGGGAGATTATGACCCCACTAGACGCCGTTCAAGGCTGTTCCGAGTACCCCGCATGGCTTGCGGGCACCGGAGATAACCCAGGAGCTAATCCTAACAGCAGCTAAAGCTGAGCTCCACATAATCTTCTAAGCTATTTGGTATCACAATTTTCCAACTAAATAACAAACTTTAAAATTAAAACACCATGGTGCAAGGTATTGCATCAACTCCCACAACCCCAAGGTACATAAAATTGTAACCTCAAAAAGAAACTTCAACCTCAAAACCCACAACACATCCTACAAAATCCCAAATGAAAAACCTTACCTGCGGTAAAACCCTTAACGGGTGGGCACGACCTTCTGGCTTTATACAGCCAGCCAGCACCTCGGTCGGTCGGACGGAGTCCAGAATATGTAGGGATATATAGATACGAGGTGTGGTCAAGTTATAACACCTATTTTTTAGGTCTGGAACCAGATAGGATCTTCTGATTTTTTAAAAATACACGCGCACTTTTTGTGAATGCGTGACAGAAATGGTAGCACTGTACAATGCATAGAACTCTGGTGGCAGCGACGAGATGATACTTAAAATGTCGACGTTTACATTGCAAGAACAGCGTGTAATCATTCGTTTTCTTCATTTTCGTGGTGTGACAGCTATTGAAATTCATCGCCAGTTGAGTGAGGCATGTGATGATGGTACCATGGATGTGTCTAATGTACGTTCCTGGGTGCGACAGTTCAATGAAGGCAGAACATCGTGTGACAACAAACCAAGACAGTCACGGCCTCGCACCAGCCGGTCTGACGACATGATCCAGCGAGTGGAGAACGTTGTTTTGGAGGATCGGCGAGTGAGCGTTGCAGACAACGCCTCCAAAATTGGCATTTCCGTGGAATCTGTGCACATAATCCTGCATGAAGATCTGAAAATGTGAAAAGTGTCTTCCAGGTGGATGCCACGAATGCTGACGGATGATCACAAGGCTGAGCACGTGGCAAATTGTCAGGCGATGTTGACGCGTAATGCCGGCATGAATGGGACTTTCAATCGACTGTGACAATGGATGAGACGTGGATGCCCTTCTTGAACCCTTAAATGAAGTGCCAGTCAGCTCAATGGAAACACACAGACTCACCGTCTGTGATCTGTGCACACAATCCTGCATGAAGATCTGAAAAGACGAAAAGTGTGCACAGGTCCAATGGAAATGCCAATTTCGGAGGCGATGTCTGCAACGCTCAATCGATCATCCTCCAAAACAACGTGTTCCACTCGCTGGATCATGTCGTCAGACCGGCTGGTGTGAGGCCGTGACTGTCTTGGTTTGTTGTCACACGATGTTCTGCCTTCATTGAACTGTCGCATCCAGGAACGCACATTAGACACATCCATGGTACCATCACCACATGCCTCACTCAACTACTTAACTGGTGATAAATTTCAATAGGTGCCACACCACGAAAATGGAGAAAACGAATGATTACGCGCTGTTCTTGCAATGTAAACGTCGACATTTTAAGTATCATCTCGTCGCTGCCACTAGAGTTCTATGCATTGTACAGTGCTTCCATCTCTGTCACTCATTTACAAAAAGTCCACGTGTATTTAAAAAAAAACAGAAGTTCTTACCAGGTCCCAGTCCTGAAAAAAATGGATATGTTATATTTGTTATATTTGTTTGGAGGTCTATAAAGCATTTATCAATGTTTTGAACATCGCCCTGGATTATATAACGGATGTATCCGTTTTATATTGCTATAAAAATTAAATAAAAATAAAAACTAATAGGTTTATTACCTCTCGTTTGCAGTTTAAGTGCAGTTTTTATTTAACTGTTTAATTGCTTTGGTTCTCAGCATCCCATTTTGTAATGACGCTGAAGGTCCGCTTAATTTTGCTCAGATGCCTCTATCAGATTTGAGGTTCGTTTACGTGTCGTAAATTTACGACACATCAACGGCAGTGTTACTTCCCTTTTGAAGGAAGCTAAGCTAAGGACTTTTACGTCCGATAAAATCTATCGTCCTTCACGACCCATTCAAACAAGCAGCCCTCTGGTAACCACAAGGCCGGGGAGTATGTACTCGTTCCTTTGAGCAAGCATCTGCGCCAGATGTCCAGCACCGCCACAGGCCACGAAATCTAGAGGTAAACTTGAAGGAAGTGGCAGGAAAGGAAATACAGAAGTGTTAGAAATCACTCGACATTCGCCCAGACAAAACCATGAAAAATCCAAGGACGTTTGATGGGAATCGAACCGGAGAACTCCCAAACATGAGTCTCGCACTTTACCGCGGAGGCTCCTTAACTAGTATCTTTAATTTTGTACTGATTTCAACCAAATTTTGTCCAACATTTTGTGTGTGACTTTTTTTTTTTCAATTTACGTCCACCAACGTTAAGTTATATCGGACGGTGAATGAAATTGGTGAAATGATGCTCAAATGAGTCCGCGGTCCATGGAGCTTAGAGTTACCCAACATTCGTCTATCAGGACAAGGGAAACCCCGGAAAAAACCTTATCCAGCTAACTCACCCTGACCGAGATTTGAACTCGGGACTTCTTGAACGTGAGGCAGACACACTACCATCCATGCTACCGAGGCGGGCTTCAACTTTTTGTGTATAAAATGTCAACTTGTTACCTAATACGGGATAAACAAAACGACAACATTGGAGAGCATTAGGCGCTGTACCCTGATCGCATTCCCAAGTCATTAACATGAACACAACGATAATCCTCGCAGTCGATGTTCGGTTTATGGTACAAAGTCGAAGCGATAGCAGTTAGTCGTCTTTCTGGAATACTTTATGGCCAGATTCCATTATATCAACCGTTACACTGCATACTTACATCTTCTTCCTGCTGCCTTTATAGCGTATGGTTGGCCCCGTCAATCCACCTTCTCCATTCCTTCCTGTTCCTCATTCCCTCTATCATCTTATTCTTATGTCTTCCAATCTTTTGCATTCTATCTTGACACATTATCCGGGGGTCTTGCTTTCCCTCTCCCTTATAGTATCTTTACTTCTAATATCTGTTTAACTTTGCTATACTGTAGATATCATTTGGGATATGTCTCCACCACTTCAATTGCTTTTGTTCAATTGTCTCCAATAATTTTCGACCTTCTTCCTCTCTAATCCTCTCATTCCCCTCACTGGATTAAATTTTACTTATTTGCTCATCTTGTAAAGGTGTCTGTAAATCCACTAAAGAGTTTATTTTCTGTTAAATGGCAACAGTTCGTCTTTCTGCACTTCTTCAGTCCTCAAATCTCAGGATGTACAAACAAATTTATTAGGACCTTACTGCATGTGTACTGAGCAAAGGAAAACGCATCATTACTTCAAATTGAGTATTGTCACCCGATAGAACCGGCAGGCAGCAAGGTAGCAGCAGCAGAAGGGAAACATTCGACCATGTCTACCCCTCTGTTTTTTTTTTGTTTTTGTTTTTTTTTTTGCTTGTTCCATTTATACCCCGCCTTTAACTACTATGGTCATATCGGCGGCCGTTCTCCTTTGGAACATACCGAAGGTGTTAACTCGTTATCTTTTTGGTTTTTAATCATTACATCACGCACATTCACACTCTCATTCATACCTCCAGACTCTGGGGAAAATGGGGAATTATCTTGGTTGGAGAAAAATCCCCACCCCCATCGCCGGGAATCGAACCCGGGACCCCTAGCATGGTAGGCAGGTGCTCTACCGACTGAGCTACGGGGCCAGCCCCATCTGTCTTGTAGCAGTAACGAGGGGGATGCTTGGAAAACCATCGTTAGCCATCTCTTTCCCCCCCTCCTTGACGTCTAGAACCTGCAGGATGATTCACCGAATCGCGAGACTTCGAGAAACAGCGATATCCATATAAAAAGGGGCTGCAATTAGCCCCGCCCATATCCTTCATGAACATTCGAACATCCCGTACATTGTCGACGTCATTCGAGAGAGGGCTCGTTCAATGTACGGCAAAATTCAAACCCATGGCAACCCTTTGGTGAACTCACTGGGCAGGTATGACCAGAGGAAGCAAAGGCGCTTGCCATCATACAAACTCCCTAGAGACGTCTTGGGGCCCCTTGGTTAACCCAAGGGAAACCCCAAACGTATCCAAACTCACATAACGCCTGATGGCTCAAGCGTCAGGCCACCCGTACTCAAAACGGGGCAAAAGCTCTAAAACAGATCCTCCCCCAACGGGAGAAAGTAACAAACTCGCCTAGCTGTTGCCTTCAGAGAACACTCAAGGGCAACCAGTTAACACCAAATTTTTCTCACAAACAAACAAAAACCTACCGCCAGCACAACAAAATTCAACCAATCTTGACTCACTTCGCAGGTTAAGCCGCAAAGCGGCTAGGTACTGCGGCAGAAGACACCCGGACGAGGAAAAAGAAAAATTGCCCCGCCCGACCAGGACTACCTCTGGACCTCTACCTCTGGAGTGAGTTCAGTTCTTGTCGAGCAGTGGTGAGGAGCGCCCAGTGAGCGAACGAACTGTGTACGTGCATCGGAGGAGTGTACGTAACTGCTTGCAGTGGACCTGTGACAGACGAACTGGTGAATTGTAATTGTGTGCATTACGTAATTTTGTGTAATCGGCAAGTGTTCCGGCTGTAATTCAGTGGAAATAAAGAACATTTTTGAGTGGTGCAATTGGACTTTTAATTTCACGAACCCACAAAGTCACACTATGTTTTGAATTAAACAATGCAGTAGGCTACTTCAGTATGTGTCTTTGGATTGAACAAATACAGACAAAAGTTAAGCTAATGAGGAACCAATAAATACGTAAAATATGAAGCTATTAACAGTGAAGCAAACAAATACCTATATACTGTCACGAACGAATTGTTGAGGCGAGGCGGCGCGGCCGACGAGTTCAAAGAGACGGACAGCGCCGTGCGGAGATAATAGATCGCCGAAACGGTGGGGGGAAAGAGACGGATTTCAAGAGAGTTCGTCTTTCTTCTAGCGCCGTCTTGATTGTTTGAGAACATTCCGGATAGTAATTTATAAAAAGAGAGCTGCAGCTCGTCAAGGGGACATTAGTTAATTGAACTTGTGTGCACGAACAGCTGTTTGTGGAGGATGACCTTGCAAGTTGCATTGTGTATGTGACGTGATTGCGTTTCTACGGAAATAAAGAGCAATTTTTAGTGTTTGTAACCTGGACTTTTAATTTCACGAGCCCACAAAGTCACTATACAAATATAATAATTTGTAGCTTAAAAAAAACTTCACTTAACTTTTATTATATTTGTATATAAGGACAACAATGCTTCATTGCAAAATGTTCCTGAAAGTAGTCCTGTCACAACTTAGAGAAAACAAACGAATTCAAGTAATAAAGATGATCAGATATGGCGATAGTAGGAGGACCCAAGAAGAGGTTTGTGTCTTGTTTGATGAAATGCACCCAGAACGAAGAATTACTCATTCTATGGTAAGCAACATTTTGAAAAAAATTCAATGAAACTGGAAGGCCAAAACGAGTTACAGATGGTGATAAAGCTCGTGACGTTTTATTACCAGTGGAAGAAAACTCACACTTATCTACTCGCCAGCTTGTAATGTCAGTCAAAAAAACCATCTACCTGTACATTCCGAGACCCGAGGACCAAAAGAAAAAAAATAAATAAATAAAATAATAATAATAATAATAATAATAATAATAATAATAATAATAATAATAATAATAATAATAATAATAATAATAATAATAATAATAATAATAATAATAATAATAATAATAATAATAATAATAATAATAATAATAATAATAATAATAATAATAATAATAATAATAATAATAATAATAATAATAATAATAATAATAATAATAATAATAATAATAATAATAATAATAATAATAATAATAATAATAATAATAATAATAATAATAATAATAATAATAATAATAATAATAATAATAATAATAATAATAATAATAATAATAATAATAATAATAATAATAATAATAATAATAAATCTTTCCATTAAAAATGCACGCCCTCTTCACAACCATAGTAATATGATAACGTATTGATATCTTACAACTTTTCTAAAAAATATCACTTCACAAAGCTTTATCAACAAAGTTACAAGTTAATTGATGGAAATTAATCATTTCTTCATAGGCTAAGGTTTTTGATAGAGTCAACGTGAAAAATTCAATGCCATGGCCGAGATTTGAACTTACGATACTAAGTCACCACAAACGGTGTATCTCGAATGCGAGAGCCCCTAGTGGTTTACCGGGGAAATATATGAGTCAAATAGAGAATTTAATGTCAGGACGGCAAGTTGGCCATGGTAGCTCAATGGGTTAGAGCGACTGGACGGAAATGAGTGGATGCGTGGATCAAATCCCGGCCGTGGCATTGAATTTTTCACGTTGACTCTATCAAAGTTTCAAGCATTGTTCCATACATTTTACTAATCAGGCCGCGCCGTGGCTCAGTGGGCTCACCAAGGCGGCTCGGGTTCGATCCCAGGCGACCGCAAAATGAGATTTGTGGTGGACAACATGACGCTGGGGCGGGTTTCCTCCGACATCTCCGGTTTCCCCCGCCATCTCATGACACCGGTGCTCCATCTTCATCTAATGTATCATCAGTGTCATCGCCTGCGGTGCCGTATGTAGTAAAAGCGGGCGTTAAACACTACGCATTTCATTTCATATTACTAATCACGTATAAGCGTCGGTACCAGTATCGATTGATATAATGTCGCGGATCCATTATTTACGATAGGCGGCGACGCGCACAAACAAACAGTCCAAGGCAGAGATAAATATAGTGCGGAGATAAAAGGCTTGCCGGCACAGATAACGTGAGACTTCTGGAATGTTCCTGTTTTGTCTAGTGATAGAACATTCGATTTCTTGTTTGTTACAGAATAGTCTAGAATCCTGGATAGTCGGGTATAAAAAGAATCCGTGACTAGTTAGTAAACAGCTGTTAAGTGTTGTAACGACAGTTGATGTTGTGAACAGGTGTAATCAGAACGCTGTTTGTTGTGGTCATCGACCTTGGTAGACTGTGATTGTGTATGTGACGTAATGCTGTTACGCAAGAATTGGACAGTGTATTTCTACGGAAATAAAGAACAATTTTGAATTTCTGCGCACCCACAAAGTCACAATGATTACATCTTTGTTTTCATAGATACTTCTTTCTTTCCAAGAATAGTTCTGTTCAATTGACAGTAATTGTATTTGCTTTTATTTTCCTATTTAGTATTTCTTCTTCTCATCTTGTTATAATTCTTCCTGGATATTCATACATATTTACTTGTCTATTTTTTTTTTTTTTTTTTTTTTTTTCATTTTCATGTGTGATAGATATTTCCTGCCCATATTCTTTTGAAATACAAATAACTTTACTTTTCTTAACATTTATTTTCATTCCCTTTCCATTCCATATCGGTAGGCCAACAACAGTGCTATGTTTAGAAAAATTTTGCAGCGGAACATCTTCAAAATGCCCCAGGACATTTAAGACACGTTGGTATGAGGAACATCATTGTGTCGGATTGAAGGAACTGAGAAAAAAACAGTAACAAAATTGCAGATGCTCTTCGGGTAAGCTCACGTATATTGTAAAATACAATCAGAACGTTAAGCTTAACAAACTTTTCATGCAATATCCCATTAGGGAGGTACACAATAAATGACAATTCGTGGATATAATAAAAGGGAGGACTCTTTAAATAAAGGTAATTTTAAGGAACTTTTGGGTTCATATACAGAGGGAAGCCCCATCGAAATTCAAAACCACTATTCCAGGATAAAATCCGTTTTTGCGAATTTAGGTTAGCCAATTTTCCGAGTCACCTAATAAATTCGCCCAGAGCCACGCCTACTACATATTGTGTGAGACTGTAACGAATAGAGAAGATCGTGCAAGTTTTAATTTTAAACGAAATAGAGATTTATTTATATTCATATCAGATAGAATAGTAGCAGCTAAACGGAAAATATTGAAGAATTGTTTCGGTATTCCAAAATAGGCAACGTTCACGGAAGCAGCAACCGTTGTGCGTCACGCAGAACGCGGAAACCACTGTTCTCGACCTTCTGAAGGTTTCTCATCTGGTGGCAGACAAGGACAACAGATGCCTGGGAACTCTCTCTCTCTCTCTCTCTCTGTTTTCAGTAGCTCATAAAATGGCTACGTCTCTCAATTTTTATTATGTTTTTTCAAATGGGAAGAGATGTGGTGTGAAACGAACAGACAATCTCTAAGCGTTGACACCTCGTTACCCCCACTCTTTCTCACACACTATCCCAGAGCATGCAAGTTTCCTTGAGTTAATCGTAAGGTAACCCAAACTATATCTTCCACACACTCATAACAATACAGCTCCTAACATGCTCGCCTCTGTAGCGTAGTGGTAGCGTGTGTACATAACTTCAAGAAGTCCCAAGTTCGAATCTCGGCCAGGGCAAGTTGTCTGGATGAGGTTTTTCTTTTCGCCCGGAGTTATCCCTTATCCTAAAAGACGAATGTCGAGTAACTAAGCTCTATGGACCATGGGCTCATTTCAGCACCTCTTATTTCATCTCCGATATGACAAGTTGGAGGACGTACGAGAGCTGTTAAATAAAGAATGATCACAATTTTTTTTTTTTTTTTGACAACGTATCTTTACTCAACCTCTAATCTTGATGGTACTTCTCAAAATAGTCTCCCCTGAATGCGCTGCACTTGTCCCAGCATTTCTGCCGGTCTTCAAAGACCTGCTGGAAACCATTTTTGAGAGATCCTTCAATATCGCCTCCGCAGCCTTCACCACTGTTTCTGATGATGGATAATGTATCTCACGAAGGCGTTTCTTCAAATTAGGGAATAGAAAAACGTCACATGGGGCTAAATCCGGACTATAGGGAAGGTGAGGGATACACTTCACGTTGATTTTTGCAAGATAATTAGGAACATTGGCAATATGCGGCCGTGCATTATCGTGGTGCAGAATCCAGCCTGCTTCACGGAAATGTGGTCTTTTGCGCCTGATATGGACTTGCAATGTTTTCAGGACATCCCTGTAGTATTGTCCACTTACTGATGTGTGTGCAGGTACAACAGGCTGATAAACCACTCCATGAATATCAAAGAATGAGATGACCATAACTTTCCCAGCAGAAGCAACCACTTTTGATTTTCTGGGAGTTGGTGATGAAGAAGATTTCCACACTGAGCTTTGCTGTTTGCTCTCAGGATCAAAATGATGTAGCCAAGTTTCATCAGCAGTGATTACATTTGAAAGAAACTCCGGATCTTCCTCTAACATCAACTTAAACTGCATGCAGACCTGAATGCGAATATCCTTTTGTTCGGGAATCAACAGTCTTGGAACCCATCGCGCACAAACACGTCTCATGTGTAATGTTTCTGTCACCAACGGCAGTGAAATGTTCAGTATTTCAGAAAGTGATTTTAAGGTAATTTGTCAATCCTCTCTCAACGGCAGCACCAGTGTTGATGTTTTCTTCTGTAAGAGCAGTAAGTGGAGCACCGGGTCCACCGTCCTTTGAAATTGATTGTCTCCCCTCTTTAAACATTTTAAATCACCTTCGAGCTGTGCTGTAGGGAAGAACAGATTCTCCATAGGCGTCCTGTAACATTGTATAGGCCTCAACTGAAGATTTGTTGAGTCGAAAGCAGAATTTCAAAGCTGCATATTGTTCCTCGCATGTTACCTCCATTGCAATGGTAGGCGATACTGAACATGTCTGAGCTTGCCTGGTTCTCACGGCGGGAACCAGGAGTACCAAGAACGAAACTACTGCGGCATGTATGTTTCACATTAAGCTAATAGAGTATAATAAGATTGAATTTTAGTGCGAAAAATTATGACCACAAAATATTATGATCATTCTTTATTGAACAGCCCTCGTAGATTAAAAAGTAGATAAAAGGTTAACATGCAAATTAAAACAAACATATGTGCATATATGTTTTAAATGCTATAATTATACTTTATGAACAATTAACTATTCTAATTCAATGGAATTGCCAGGGGCTGATTCATATAGCTGGGAATGTCAGTTACATCAAAAGACAATTCATCATTGGCACTGTCTTCATCGTTTGAATCTTGCAAATTTATGATAGACTACAAAATCTTGTCATGTGATATTTCCTTCCAAAAGTCGTCTTGTAGTTTTTTTTTTTAAAGTGTCTCTTGCATTTTTCCCAGTCTTGTGTTATCTTGTCAATTTCTTCTTGAATAAGTCATTCGTCAGTTTAAAAATGTTATTTCTATTTGCAACACGTTCTTTTATTTTGAGTCTACACTAACTTAGTTGGTCTGTATTGGCAGTGTTAAAAGGGCAGGAGGATTACCCCGTGCCCCATTTCATTTGTATGTTGATCCAGCTGATATGCTTTTTCATGTTTTTTTTTATTATTTTTTTTAATGGAAGAACTGAATAATACTGATTTGAATTCTTGAGGGTCAATAAACATGACCCCTATTATGAATTAATCACAGATACATCATGTGTTGGCTCACGTTCTGCAGATACAGCATTCTACACACTAACAGGAAGTGTACTCCTTGCTCTCTCTTAAATTTAACAAACTTCTTCAAAGTAATTCTTTTAGCATATCACATCAATAGTTTACATTTCTGTTCTGAGTAAATACAAATATACATACACACATACATACCAACTAATAATGATGGTCATTACAAAGCTTATCTGATGCATAGGGTTTTACGGTTGTGTTAGAAGTATTACTTCCTACGTTCCTCATGGATCACTTTTTGCATAATTTGCATTTTTGTCTGAGCATAAATAGTATTAATTACAGACAGGTTCACTTTATGCTCGTCACACCCCACTTAAGGAGAATGCAATATGACAAAACTGCAGGAGTCCTATTGGTTGTTAGCATGGTAGCATTCAAGGACAAACATCATCCCATTTAAAAGCCACAGGAGTGTATTTTGGAAACAAATATGGTGAGAAAAGATGAGCTTAATAGTGTGACTTTATGGGTTCGTAGAATTAAAAGTCCAATTTGCAGAAATTTATTTGTGTAGAAATACACTCACAGTAGCAGTATTACATCACATACACAATCACAGTCTACCAAGGTCGATGACCACAACAACAGCATTCTATTACACCTGTATACAGCACTTCTGTTACAACATCTGTACAGCTGTTTACTCTCCTGTTTACGACTCACTTGATCACTAGCCATGGCTTCTTTTTATACACCCATTCATGAATTCCAGACTGTTATAGAATATTCTCTAACATGTCACCAGATAAAACACGAGAAAAGGGAGAAAAGCAAGCGGTAGACCTAGAAATATTTTATGTATAACATAAACAGGAAGATGTAAGCAAAACAACCGGAGAAGGAAAATAATACTTTAGAAAACATTGCAGTTCTGTGCCTTATTGTTGTTATTATTAATTATTGTTGTTCAGAGCAGGTGTCAACACACGTAATCATCGTTTCCCAGTAGTTCGATTGTGAGCGGTAGGCTCCGATTTGAAACAGCGGTGTCCCTCTCTGATAAAACGGTAGCTAATGTTTTTCCTCCCCTCATAAACGGTGGTTGTTTTGCACACCCCTGTCGGGCAACAGGTTGTGTAGCAAGTAGGGGAGGTACTGCATTCCACCGAAAATTTCGTTATAGAGATTTCACAAGAAATATGTAGTTGTGGACTTCCTAGATGGGAAAAAATTTAAGTCCCTAAGTATGTCTGTATACATATGTGTGCGAGTGCGTACGTGTGTGCGAGTGCGTGTGCGTGTGCGTGTGTGTTTCTGTGTGAATAGCACAACTGAAAAACTATATCTGTGTCAGCAAGTCTTTTATCTCCGGCGCTATGTTTATCTGCTTATGCAAGCTCTTTATCTCCATGAAACACTATCCATCAGTTATCTATCTGCGCCAAACCTTTTATGCCCGTCGCCGCGACAATAGCAATGTTGCTCTCTTCATGTCTTTTGGAAAATATTGTAAAGAAGTCTCACATTCTACCAAATATTAATAGTCATTCTATCCAAATGGGGCAAGAGGAGCAATTTACATTAGAATATCAAGTTGATTCAATTGTTTCACTGAATGGCAAATAAACTTTTTGGTTTGTTTCAGTTCCAACAAGATGGCTACATTGTCCTGGATGACTTCTTCACAGAAGCTGAAGTTGAAGAAATGAAAAAAGCTGGGGAGGAACTTGCTCAAAATATACCAGAAGATACAAAAAAATGTGTATTTAGTACAACAGAATCCCAGCAGGTCAGGAGAAAAACACTTTTATTTTAATGCTATAAATTAGTACTACAGAAAAATATTCAAATAGTTTCATTTAGTAACCAAAATGTACATAAAAAATCTGTAATTAATGATTAAGATTGAAAATTTCAATTACTGCAAGAATAAATACAGTGTGATCCATATAAACCTGAACCATTTCAATAGGCCATAATTTCCCTTTGAAAGTTCGTAGAATGTAGAAATTGTTCTAATGTTTTCAGTGGCTTTGGGAGAATTGTCAACACTGACAATTATTGACAGTTGACAGTCTTAAATGTCTATTTTCTTTGATACGACTGTAGCCACTGAAGTTTATATGGATATCTTCAACACATTTGTGGGGCAGCTGGATGATATTGAATTGAGAGAAGTTATTTCCAGCAAAATGGAGCAACGTACCATACATCTAATGACGCAATGAAACTTGTAACCAGTTTCTTAAAAGGTCTGTATTTCCAGCAAGATGGAGCAACATGCCATACATCTAATGACACCATGGAACTTGTAACCAGTTTCTTAAAAGGTCTGTATTTCCAGCAAGATGGAGCAACATGCCATACATCTAATGACACCATGGAACTTGTAACCAGTTTCTTAAAAGGTCTGTATTTCCAGCAAGATGGAGCAACATGCCATACATCTAATGACACCATGGAACTTGTAACCAGTTTCTTAAAAGGTCTGTAGCCCTCCAGATCCCCCGACCTAACCTCACCAGATTTTTTCTTGTGGGAGTTATCTAAAAAATAGAGTGTACAAGAATAGGCCACGGACAATTAATGTTCTCAAGGAATCAATTTGAACTGAAATAAGTAACATTGGCGAGGATACTCTCCGTAAAACTTCAGAGAATATGGTGAGACGAGTTCAAACATGTATAGATGCTAGTGGAGAAACTTCCATCATTTTCTCTGAGATGTAAATAGTGTAATGTAATCTCCCAATTGTGTACTATATTCTCCCAAAGTTGCATGTGTGTCCTATTATTGGTTCAAAAGTTATGGCCTAATGAAATGGTTCAGGTTTATATGGATCACACCATATTGTGACTGTGGGTTCACAGGATTAAAAGTCCAAGTTGCAGAAATTCAAAATGTTCTTTATTCCCATAGAAATACACTTACAGTAGCAACATTAGGACACATACACAATTACAATCTTCCAAGGTTGCCATCCACAAACAAAAGCATTCACACAATTCAATTCTGATTACACTCTCTCATTATGACTCTGTTTACCACTGTCCCTTGGTGAGTCGCAACTTCCTTAAATACCTCCACTGATAATTCCAGACTGTTCCAAAACAAACAAGAAACCGAATGCTCTCCATCAATCAAGATGTCACTAGAATGTTCCATTTACCTCACCTTATCTGTTTTGGCATGCCTTTTATCTCCGTGCTATATTTATCTGCTTAGGCAAGCTGCTTATCTCCGCCCGGCACTAACTGTCCCTTATCTCTCTGTGCCAAACCTTTTGTGTGCATCGCTGCAGCCGCGACAATATTTTAAACCTCTGATCATTAGTTTATCATACACCAATTGAGTAAGAAACATGCTTTTATCAGATATCTTCCTTAAAAAACTTTCTGATTCACTGATTTTGGCAATGTTTCTTACACATTTAATGTTTAATTGGTATTAAAGGCAGTATTAATACTATTTTGAAAGAGAATTAATATGTTTTATTTTGGTCCACGTTGAGAAGCCACTTTGTAAAGAGAATTATGATGTTGAAATTTCATGTCGATGAATTTCGCATCTTCAGTTCATGATAAATAATTTAGTTCTTTAATTTTGATCTTGTTTGTACTGCAGAATTATTAGATTTGAACATTTTGAAGATGTAATGGATTTATAAAGAATTGAATTTCCTCCTCCCAGCTTTTCTCAAATTGGTGCATGAGAAATCTCATCCTTGGGTCACAGTCTTGAACTGATACAAAATTTTAATTTCAATGTACTAAAATAATGATTCTGAAGCTTCTTTGTAGATAATTATTTACTTGAAATCACTAAATACAAAATAAGACAACACAATTTTGTACAATAATTCTTTTAACACTTTCACTTCTGCAACATCTGATCTTTATTCAAGCATCTATCGGAAGTTGAGTTTTTATCCCTAGTAATTGTTGATTTTCTTATATACTAAAATCTCATAGCCACCTATATCATATTTTGTTTGCCTCTTATTTGCAATTTCACTTCTACTTACATAACATAAATATTATAACATTTTTAAACATTTATTAAGTTAATTGATGGAAATTAATCATTTCTTCACACTAGCCATATATAGGCTAAAGTTTTCTATAGATAGGGTCAACATGAAAAATTCAATGCCATGGCCGGGATTTGAACCATGGATCTGCTGGTTTCCGTCCAGTTGCTCTTACTCATTAAGCTACCATGGCCAACATGTGGTCCTGACATTAAATTCTCCAATTGACTCTAATATTTCCCCGCTAAACCACTAGGGGCTCTTGTATCCGAGATACGGCACATTGGCCATGGTAGCTCAATTAATTTCCATCAATTAACTAAAATAATAAGATTTAAATGATGAAGCCTGGGACTCGAGTACTTACAATAGTAAGTCGCCACAAATGGTGTATCTTGGATATGAGAGCCCCTAGTGGTTTACCGGGAAAATATGAGTCAACTGAATTTAGTGAATTTAATGTCAGGACAGCATGTTGGCCATGGTAGCTCAATGAGTAAGAGCGACTGGACAGAAACCAGGATATCCATGGTTCAAATCCCGGCCATGGCAGTGAAATTTTCATGTTGACCCTATCAATTTTTAAACATTCTTCCTGCCCTTTTTAAACTCTCAAAAACACTACCAAATAAATAAACAATATTTATTTTTGAGGCTGAAAAAAAATATCAGCTTCAATTTTCATTACAAATGCTTATAACACATATCTCATTAATATATGACAAATGGAGGAAGTGTTGCATTTTACTATAAAATTTGATAACAAGATTTCTAAAGAAATATGTACATGCTTTAAGGTGTGTGTGTGTGGGGGGGGGGGGGGGGGGTTGGGGGTGTGGGTGTGCATGCGCACGTGTTTGTGTTTAACACCCGCTTTTATTACATACGGCACCACAGGCGGCACATGCTTTAAGGTCATTGCATCCACACAGTTCATTTTTGTAAAATAAATGTGTGAGTGTTATTCTTTTTATTTTATAGCTTTTAATAATCCTTTATTCGTTCACTTGCTCCATTACATTAGTAACATTACATGTTATGGTTTGCTTTATTTACAAATTAATTTATTTTGGTTCCATTTATTTCTCCTTTAAGCTATTAAGCTATAAAGCCTTTAACTGCAATGGTCATATCAGCGGCCGTTCTCCTTTGGAACATATCGAAGGTGTTAACACGTATTCGTTGGGTTTTAATCATTAGATCACGCACACATTCACACTCATTCATACTTCCAGACTCTGGGGTGGATGGGGAATTATCTTGGTTGGAGAAAAATCTCCACCCCAACTGCCACCGTCGGGAACCGAACCTGGGACCCCTAGCACGGCAGACAGGTGCTCTACCAACTGAGTTACGGCGCCAGCCCCAAATTAATTGTTCATATTAACTCTGTTGTAAGCCTTTAAAAACACTTTCTTTGTATTCGAAATGAGTGCGTCAACATTAGAAAATTTAGAACGAACCAGTTCTGCTATGCGATGGACTGCATGGACAAGACATGTCTTTGAAGCATGGGCCTGATGACGTGATGTGGATAAATGTTGCAACACTTGAAAACATTGAGAACAGGAACATTCTTCTCGCAGACCAGGTAAAAAGGGACCTTTCCATCTGTTGAAAAATTGTTAAATTCCTCTGCGTAATACTTTAACTTTACACAGAGTGAGGTTTTCTCCTTTGGCATCTTTTACTACAGTGGAAATTTCAATCTACACATGCCAGCCAACTGCAGCTGGCTGATTATTTTCTCGTGTGATGGCTTGACTTGGACATGCAGGGGTAAGGTGCGCATCACGTGAATGACGGACATGCAGTGGTAAGGTGCTAATCACGAGATCAACGTGATAGACCAGACAGACCAACTGTCTACTGCTAGCTATATTCTTCTAGTATAAACACGCATGTTAAAACAAATAAAATTGCAATAAAGTTGCAAAATATGTAAAAATATGTACTTTCATGTATTTACATAACTATCTGAGCCCTAATCATCATTATTTTTTGTTTGAATTTGTCAATACCTTGTCAGTTTTTTAAAGTGCTGTCCCTAGTCAGCTATTTCTCGCACTGTCTAGTAACTCTTTTAAACATCTGACTATAATTCAGTTTCTCTATGCCCCTTGTACCTAAAATGAAATATACATAATTAAATAATTTTTTTTTAATATTTACTTCAGTTAACATGAAGTAGATAGAATAGTTAATAAAGTTGAGTTTATATTTATAGATTTTCTTAAACTATTAAAAGCAGAAGCATTATTAACAGTGAAGTATTCTTCATTTTTGAGTTTGATTTATGAGTAACTGCTATAGTCCTTGGTGTTGCATTCTATAATGGACTGGAAAACCCCTTTTGTTCAAAGCCTCTTAACAGCTTGAGGATCTTTACGTGCCATAAATCTTGACACTGGATCACTGGCTTTATTTTCCTTCCAAAAGAAGCCATGGTAAACAGTCTTATACCCAAAAGAATCTATTGCACTCCACTAGGTTTGAATCTGTAACCTCAGGAAGCTGAGGCTAACGTGTTATCTCTAGACCATGGAGAAGTTCGCAAAAGCTATATCAAAATAAATAATGAGTAGAGGAAGTCCTATGGATGTTGCATTCAGTTAATTTTAAATGTGCATTCTTTTGTTTTTCATTAAGATATGCAAAATATATGAAATATAAAGGATTTTATATTGCATAACCAGTTTTAGAACTCTATGAAAATAAATGATAGCTGGTAATTGATGGTAACTTGTGTCATTGTTGTAATAGGTTTTGTATTTTTCGTTTCTTTGCAGAGTAAGGATGAATACTTCCTGGAGAGTAGTGACAAGATAAGGTACTTCTTTGAAGCAGAAGCTGTGGGAAATGATGGTGAACTCCTAGTGGAACCTAAGTTAGCTTTAAATAAAGTGGGACATGCCCTGCACTGGTTACACCCCACCTTCAAGAAGTATACATTTTGCGAGAAAGTAAAGGAAACCTGTTTTCAGCTTCGACTTGCAGAGCCGGCAGTTGTACAAAGCATGTATATTTACAAGAATCCAAATATAGGTAGCGAAGGTAAGCATGTGCATAAACAGGGTACTGAGACAGTATTGTGACTTTGTGGGTTCGTAGAATTAAAAGGCTGAGTTGCAGAAATTAAAAATCTCCTTTATTTTCATATAAATACTCTTATAGATTACAGCAGCATTACGTTACATACGCCATCAGTCTACCAAGGTCGATCACAATAACAAACAGTGACTACAGATTACATCATTAGCTCTCGTTACAACAACACAGCTGGCAGTCTCTCATTTCACACTCACTCTGCTTTACAATTACTGTTTCACAACTGACTCATCACTAGCCATGGCTTCTTTTTATACACCAATTAACGATTACCAGACTGTTCTGTCAATCACTAGATGTTTCTGGAAAACAAGGCATCTAATGACGTAATACGAATATTCTATTACATTCTAGAAGCGTAACTTAATCTATGCCAGCGAGGCCTTTACCTCAGTTATCTTGCTTGCCGGCGCTTGTTTATCTGTTTATGCAAGCTCGTTATCTACATGAAACCTATGCGTCTATTGTCTATTTGCGCCGAAACTTTAATGCCCGTTACCGCGACAGTATAAACTGAATAAACTGTTATACTCCAGGAAACCATGTGTATAAGAGATTGTTGAGGGATACCAGCTAGATCACTGATGTTCAAAAATGGTCAAATTTATTGGAGTAAAAATTTTCATTTTCCTGATTCTTGAAAATATGTTTGTGCTAACTACATTAACAGCTAAAACATTAAATACAAGAAAATTACTGTTAAACTTTAGTGCTTAGCATGCACTGATTTTGAATTTTGGGGTATATTTTGTATAAATGTTTAGTAAAATTAAAACGATACACTGTATTTGTGCTAAACATTTACTAGTCATGGCAGATACAAACACCAGCCCATCGGTCGGAAGTGATGTGAATCCACTCCAACCCACCACGCCTTTGATAGTAGCTGTGCAAAGTGCAAAAATGGTCCATTCCAGGATAATTGATAATTTATGGTACTTTCAGGCATAGAAGCTTCTATTTAAGCAATTTGAGAGACTTGGGCTTCAGCTTTTGGGAACTATTCTACCATGAATCGGCAGAGCACTATAGCCAGCCAGTAGTTAGAAGTCATCAACCGACCAAGTCGTTCTGTGAGCATCAAGAAGTTACAAGCAACACAAGTTGGTTTAAGAAAACATAGCACTATGGAAATCTTTACAGTGATGGTGTTTGCTCTGAACATTAAAAATGAAATTAAGTGGCAAATAAAATGAGCTTAGCACAACTTGGCATTTTGTCTTTTCTTCATACTAATGTATAATGATGACAGAATTTTTAGGGAAGCTGACTTTTAGAAATTTATTCACACAACCTTGTTAAACTGGCGCAATGACTGTTGCCTAGCCATTAAGGTTTTCTTAAAGGAGTTCAACAAAAATTTGAAAAATCATGAATAATGGTGACCTTCAATACAGAAGTGCTGCAAAATTATTATCTAAGTGGCCAAATATTAAATCTTTAAACATCTAAATGTGGTAACAAGTATGCTTCATTTAAAAATCTATTAAGTAATGAAAGAAGTAGTAATTTATATTTTATTTCAAGTAAGATGGCTCTACAATAGCATGTGAGGTTCACATTTCAATTGGTTGCCCATTTTAACCTTGATCTCTTGTGGTTTTCCCTGTTAGCCGCAATAGATTTATGTAGGTTACAATACATGTGGTATTCCCCTCAGTAGTATAATCCACAGCAGTTTTATTCTAGTAATTTGATCCTAAAATAAAAAGGAATCAAGCAGATAATTGACACATTGCTTCACTCACACTGTTTTTCACAGGACATGTTTCAAGCGCTTTTGCTCTTATCATCAGCTGGAACCCGACTAGTACAGACTGGTCAAAATCCCTCTCACAGCAGAAGAATACAAAACAGAGTACAACAAAATTATTGAAATAGCACAAAAAGATGACTTTCCCAAATCATTAGTAGACAAAAAAGAAGCTAATAAAGGAAACCACAACCCTCTCAGCTACAGAAACTAATATTTTCAAAAACTTCACTTACCATCCATGGGCCTTTGATAAATTCAAAAAAGGCTTCAAAAAACAAAACATTCAACTAGTACCAGTCAATCATTACTCCTTAAAAAACCTAATTTGCTCAAACATCAAAGATACCATTCCATCTAACAAAAAATCTGGTATATATGAAATTGAATGCTGTGACTGTAGTTAAATTTATATTGGAAAAACCAAAAGAAATTTAGAAACAAGAGTAAAGGAACACTTTAGGAACATAAAATACAAACAATTAGAAAAAAATCAGCAGTTGCCATGCATTTTTGGGGGGGGGGGGGGGGGGGGAAACACAACATAAATCCAGAACCAAAACTACTAAAATATACATCAGGAAAACAAGAACTGTCCACATGGGAACAAATCTTCATTTCAAAAAATTGGAACAAAGTATTCAGTTTCGACATCCCCTAGAAAGATTTGTTCAGCAAGTTCCTTGAACCACCACCAGAGGACAACAAAATATCGCCAGCTACACCACTGAGTACTAGTCGATGTCTGGTTGACAATGGAGGCAAATAGTCTCTGAAACATGTTCCGGGAAAATTTAAAAGTGTTGTTTAGTGTCATTAATCGACTCCCTTTAAATTTAATTACAACACTGTTTTGAACACTTCCAAGAAAGGAATTACACAATTGGGAGAATACATTACACTATTTACATAATATTTACGGAGATGATATTGAATTGAGAGAAGGTTATTTCCAGCAAGATGGAGCAACATGCCATACATCTAATGACACCATGGAACTTGTAACCAGTTTCTTTGATAATGGAATAATCTCAAAAGATCTGTCGCCCTCCAGATCTCCTGATCTAACCTCACTGGAATTTTTTCTTGTGGAGGTAACTAAAAATAGTGTACAAAAATAGGCCACAGAAAATTGATGTTCTCAAGGAATCCATTCGAAACCAAAATGAGTAACGTTGGCGAGGATACTCTCTGTAAAACTTCAGAGAATATGGTGAGACGAGTGCAAACATGTATAGATGCTGGTGGAGGACACTTCCAACATTTTCTCTGAGATGTAAATAGTTTAATGTAATCTTCCAATTGTGTATTATTCTCCCAAAGTTGCACGCGTGTCCTATTATTGGTTCAAAAGTTATGGCTTGTTGAAATGGTTCAGGTTTATATGGATCGCACTGTATTTTATGATTGAAAGCTGGATAGGAATACATGGAGACTAAAGCTCCTGGTGCAGCCAAAACTTATACTTAGTTAGAAATTCCAGTTTCACTTTACTACAATTTAGGTGGTGTTCTTAGTACTGGCAACCTGTCATTAAACATGTGCAGATAATAAAATAAGTGGAGCGAGGACTTAAGTGTTACCGACGAAAGGTTGCTGCTAAATGGATAGGAAGAGGTGGAACAATGTGTTAGATAAATGGAAAACCAACTAATAGTATGTATCATGTGATCAGTTTGTTTTTATATAAAATGTATAACAATAGAAGTCGAAATAAAATTCATCCCTTTGCCATTTATTAACAGGTGTAACACAGTACCCTGACCTGAAAATTCAGAGAACTTGTTTTTTATTTTTTATTTAAATCCTCAAATGTTAAGTCATATTGGACAATGAATGAAATGGGTGAAATGATGCTCAAATGAGCTCAGGGTCCAATAGAGCTTAGAGTTACTAGACATTTATCATTCAGCATAAAGAAAAATCGCGGATAAAACCTTATCTAGGTTATGACCAAAATTAGAATTCGAGACCTCTTGAATGTGAGGCAGACATGCTACTATCTACACTACCAAGGTGGGCTTAAGAGGACCGACAGAAAACAAAAGTGTGACTACAGTTCTGCAATATTATGATTTTGGTTGTCTGGGGTGAGCTGTTTGAGACTCCAGATTAAGTGCTCCGCCCCCCCACCCGTGTACACTCCTGTCCAAATAAATGTTAGGCATCCAACAATATCACAGTGGCAATGTGAAGATCACATTATTTGTACAAGTAAGAAAATTTCAGGCATATTTTGAATTTTAATTTACGAGTATTTAATTTCTCTTATTTCAGTTGTTCCACACCAAGATGCAACGTTCCTATACACAGAACCAGTACAACTTGTAGGCTTTTGGATTGCTCTAGAAGATACTACACTGGAGAATGGGTGCCTTTGGTTCTCTCCAGGGTCACACAGAGGTGGCGTACATAGACGCTTTATTCGAAATCCAGATCCTAGTTCCTCAGAGCTGCTTATTTTCACTGCACCATCACCATGTTATCCACAGTCAAATTTCCGAGCAGTACCTGTTACCAAAGGTATGTATATAGTTATGATATTATAAAAACAAAGATGTGTTGTCTTTTTGTTTGTTCCATTTATGACCTGCCTTTAACTACAATGGTCATATCGGCGACTGTTCTCCTTTGGAACATATTGAAGGTGTTAACTCATATTCGTTGGGTTTTAATCATTAGGTCATGCATACATTTGCACTCTCATTCATACTTCCAGACTGTGGGGAAGCTGGGTAATCATCTTGGTCAGAGAAAAATCCCCACCCCCACCACTGGGAATCAAACCCACAGAACGACTGGCAGGTGCTCTGCCAACTGAGCTACAGGGCCAGCCAAAGATGCATTGTTGTGTAAACAATATTTTTATTTTTACTTATCTAAGGAGAAGAGGTATTGCATTCCATCCAAAAATACCCAAATTTCAATGGAAATACAATTTTGAAAAACAAAAAGTAATAACTTAACACTTTAGTAACACAAATTTACTAATACTTATCCTTTGGGGTCAGTTTCGAAACAACTCTTTCATTTTCAACCTGTCACTGAGTGATTAGTAAAGAAAGACATGACTAAAATTAGAGAAAACATTTCTTGTGGATAGAGGATAAAAATATACTATATGAACAAAGGTCCAGAAATTATTTCCTTTTCAGAGCACTTTCTCTACAGTTGAACTCCATACAACAATGACAGAAACAAAGAAAAGCAGGAAACCACTGCACATGTTCAAAATGGTCTCCATTAGCTCTAATGTCAACCCACTGTCACATGGACTCTCTAATGTGCTGAGTTAGGCCTGGAGAATTTCATATTATTTGGCAGCCTTCCAGTTCTCTCACTATTCTGTTTAAGGATGACTTACTGCTCTGAATTCTAATGCTTTCTCTTAAAATAATAAATAATACAGCTATTGTAGGAACACCTTTTTCATGAACATAAACATTTTGAATCCTTCTTCTAACAACATATTTGTTGAAGTCATTTAGATCTATTACTTGTTTCAGAACGTTATGCTTTTTACCTGGAGTTTCATAGATGTGCTCTGATTTTCATTTTGTTTGCGTTCTTTCACAATTCTTTAACACTCCAGTGTCACCTGATATGCACTTTGGCTTTTTGAATCTTTTGTAAAATATGTTATGTAACTAGTTCTTTGCTTATAGCTACTTTTTTCATGTATGCTCATATATTTGAAACATTTTCTTGACTCTGACTGTGTAATGTTTTGGATTTACAAAGTATACTGATGGCATAATTAATTTATGCAGTGATCAATATCTAACAAATTCGCCACATCCTTGTCGTAAAGCCCTAATTATGTCCTTGACAGCATGCTGCACTAAAAAGCAACAATGAATTAGTAAAGACTATGCTTTAGATGCGGACATTATCACCTTCCTCCTTTCCGCCCCAATTGCAGTACATGATTTTATTCTCAGTATAATATGAGCTGGTGAAAGAGACAATGGCCAAAAACAGTGGTATCCTTAACTTTCCTGGAATGCAACATCAGTGTCAATGAGCAGGGGTGGTGGTGAAAATATACTGCAGAACCTTTGTTTGCAGAGTATTTTTATCTCAACTTTCCAAATAAAAAAAATAAATAAAAAAATTAACTACAATATTTTTTAACACGGACATACTTTTACCCACATTAAATCCGAATCCGCAGTATTTTGGACTACACTATTTTGGGCTTCTACAGCACTTTAAAAATTCTGAAAAAATTCCTCACTGAACAAATGTTTGTAGTGTAAATGAACTATAACTACTTATTATGGTTATTATTGTTATCATCATCATTAGTACAATTATTTAGTTCATGTTTAATAGGCAAATATAATGAATATGTTTATCTGTATGTATAAGTATTACGGTCGGCCGTCCGTTGTCCGGCTCTGACATTTCTCGAGAGAGGGAAGCAGGCTGTTGCCAGTTCTTTAGCGCAAATTTCAAGCAGAGGAACAATGCATATTTTAAATGTATCACGCATTGGCATATTTCACGAACCAGTAGCCATATTATAATAGCAATAATAATAGGATTTACAAACACAAAAAATCGGAATTTACGCATGCACAAAATAGCAAACAAATTTCACCAGTGTCAGCACCAAAAGCAAGTGTAGCCATGTGGTCCACACAAAATTAAAGTGGCAACATGGAGTTGGATTCGGAAGCTATGCATAGCAGCATCAATGCTGATTGGCGCTAGCAGACAGTTTTACCTTCCTGACCATGACACCACATGTACAGACTCCCAGTACTACCAACAGAAGCAGTAAGCACACGTAAAAGGTGTGAAAGAAATATCCGAATAGAGTGCTGTTGTAATGAATATCTTGCAAGATAGTGAAATTGCAAGTTGGATTTCAATGTTTTAAAGCTAATATATAGTCCTATGTTTTCATTCTAAGGATAATTTTGTGGATATGTTTTCAATTGCTCATTACTGTATATTGGTACTATTAACCTTCAGCCTCTGCCTCCTGCAACCACAAAACGTCAGCACCGTAGATCCAGCGGCCATACTGTAGTAGTTGTAATTACATAGTAAACTATTATGCAAATCTGTCAAATACTTGTAATCTACAAGTCTATTGACAATGAAAAATTCAAATTTGCCAAATGCATTTCTATGCAGATTTTCACAATGTTTATGCATTAACCCTTTAAAGCATGGTGGTTTCAGGTGGCAACCATAGACTTTATTCACCTTGAATTATGTTTTAGTGCGGTTCTTTTGTTATTATATTGTACTGGCCTTTGTCAATTATATACACACAAAATTTTAAGACCTTTGAGTTGTAAACAATATATTATTTTTACAATTACACTGTAGTGTTTTTTAGTATAAAAAGGCAAACTCCAAGCAACTGCAGTCAAATGATACCCCATCAACATCCAAACATGTCAACACACCGATAATTTTACTTGGGCCCTCCCCGTCCTTACAAGAACATTTAACTGCAGTTGCCGAGATGCAAACCCACAACTTTTAGCTTTGGATGAATGGCCAGTCCAAAGTATTGCTTTAACGATCATGGCTATTCGAATTGATTGCGTTGAGGCACAGGAGAAAGTTATATGAGAACAATTTGGCATGTACAGCAAGACCGGCATAAATAACAAAATAATTCGTGCAGCAAAGGGTTTATAATGATTTAAGATCACAAAGCATCATAGCCAGAAAGGTTCTCTAGTGCCATTCATTATTGGCTGAACAAAAAATTTTAAAGATAACACTGGGCAACAATGAAAATGTTTTGGACTTAAAAATAGTGAATTTACATGTATTTCCATCTGCTGAATTCAAAAGTCACCATAAAAATGATAGATTACCTCTTGTTTTGAAGATAAAGTGACATTTCATTTTTTAGAGTGAGATTTTAAATTTGGGGAATTTTTTGGGGGGAGTTGGCACACCTGTCAAAATACCGTAGATGACAACTACAAGCATTTGGTGACAGTGCTACTTCAAAAATACAGTAACCTTGGATGCAACATGTCCCTTAAGATCCATTTTCTCCACTCCCACCTAGACTTTTTCCCTCTTAGTTGTGGAGCTGTTAGTGATGAACATGGGGAGAGATTCCATCAGGACATTTCTGTTATGGAACAAAGATATCAGGGCCGTTGGAATGAAGTAATGCTTGCGGATTACTGTTGGTTTTTGTATAGGGATTCTGCGGAACTCCATCACAAGAGGCAAGCTAAAAGACGACAAAGTCAATAGGCCACCACATGATTCTCTTCAGACATGACTATCTGAGAAGTATTTTTCCAGCAATTTAGAACTCTTAGCATGTAATTACCAGTTAAAAAATCAAATGCACTGTCACTGTTGTTAGCCTGTACGTAATAAAAATGTATCCTTTTCTCTCAATCCTTTTATATGTAATACTTCCACCTTGTGTATATCATAGAAACTAGAGCTAATAAAAATTTTTCATTGTCATATTTGTTTTTCTCAACCCAAAATTAGTAGGAATTGCCTCATGAAGTGTTCGAAACATTCAAAAATTATTTTTTTGTCGCCCAGTGTAACAAACTTTAAGAGCAAATCAGAAAAAGTACAGAGCGATCAAACTCTCAAAACTTTAAAAAGTAGTTGTCTAATATGAAAAAAAAATTTCATTCGTTTTTATTTTCATTTATTTTAAGATGTTCAACATTGTCCTTGTACTGTAATAGGGTCTTCTAATTGTTCATGAAATAATGTGACACCCAGAAGTCATACGCCAAGCAGGTCAGTCAGCATATCTGTGTTAGCAAGTGGTCATTGTGTTATAGTTGATTATTAATTGAGTGCAGCAGAATGAGACACATGTAAATAATAAACAGTGGTGGCTTATGAAATATAAAATAGCAATGTTCTAAGGTTCTAATATTGCAAATCTTAATTATTTTCATACTGACTCTCTTTCTACCTCTGTTGACCTTCATTTTCGTGCATTTCCACAGGCTTGGGCATTGGGCAAAAGAGTACAATGCCACAGTGCATTGAGTTGAGGCTGCCTGTCTTATGGAATAGGGAGCTTCCTTCCTTGCTTTTCACTCTTCTACACATGGTTGTCACATATACATAAAACGGAATATACTCCTTTTAATCACTTTGATATTGTATAGAATTCCAAATGCATAAAATATTGGAAATAAATTAAGGTTAGAAAAAGTCTTATGCATAACACGTTACTTCTAGTGCATCTTTGTATAGATTCATCTGTTACACTCAGATCAAAAGGTATTGAAAAAATATAAATAAAAAACAAACAATAAGAGAATAGACAGAGTCAACTTGAAAAATTCAAATCACGGCTGTGGCATTGAATTTTTCAAGTTGACTATCTATCAAGAACCTAAGCCTATATATGGCTAGTGTGAAGAAATGATAATTTCTACCCATATAAGGGAATACATTAATTTTTATGTATTTGTTTTTCATTTCAGGTACCTGTGTTCTGATACATGGGCAAGTTGTACATCACAGCGGCAAAAACAAGTCACAGCAGTCAAGAAATGCATATACCTTTCATGTAGTAGACTTTAAAGGTGCAACTTATTCTTCGGAAAATTGGCTCCAACCAACCGAACCCTTCCCATTATTATATAAAAACTGACCATTATCATACGTTATTCCATTTCATCTATTTTATCTCATCAATTATTTCTACTTACTGTAATTTTTAGTTAATAAATCACAAACATGTAAAAGAATCTTTGAGTACAAATTGTCATATTTTTGTGAAATGATTACTTTGCTTTTTATATCTTCCTTTACCTTGACCTTTTTTTCTTTATTTTTTCTGCAATAATACCATATATCAGCTTAACTTTGGAACACAAGGTGTAATTAAGTGTTTCTCTGAAACTACACCTACCATTCCAAAAGTGGCTTGATTTTGATATAAAGTTTGTTTCATTAAACTGCTTCTGATTTTGGAAAGTTGAACCAAATGTGAGCAATTTTATGCCATGACTGAAACTCAAACCATGGCACAATGCCTATACGTGTATTAAATCTCTCTCTCTCTCTGATTCAACTTTCCAACTTACTGCCAATGCACAGCTAAAGTAAAAGAACAATTATCAGATATACCTATTTAATACTAATAGTTTCTATCTGTTATCTACATGAACTTGTATATTGCCTTATACGCAAACACTGATCTGGTTTCTATCTGTGACAGTCAAACATGCCCAAGGTAACTGACTATCTCCATAGTAAAGAACAAAAATGAGAGGGAACATTGTAGGATTTTGAGGAATCAGAAGCACAGTGAAACTGAATAATTCTGTCGTTCTTTACAGTTAAATACTTAACATTTCCTGTTACTCCTTGCAACACCTTGAACCACAATCGCTTTCTGTGTCTTATTTTCACCTTAGTGAAAAGTTTGGGACATAAATAGCAACCAGAACCAGACTGAAGCATTAGTTACATAAAGCAATATGCTATTTTAATTTTTTGGCATAAATTCAAATAGTAAAATTGCAATATAGTAACATGATCATGAAAGTCATTGAAAATCGAAGAAACAACCTTGAAAAACACAGTTCAGCAAAATAGCATGTAACATAAGCAAAGATATCACAAGTAATGTTGCATCCTCTGAAAATATTCCTTAGTTTTGCCCACGCCAGCTCAATTGCATTTAGATCAGTTATATGGAGGTAGACAAATAATGTGTCCCCTTTAGAGAGCCATAACATCCACAAATGTTCATACAAATATAAATCATTTTCAAGTAAATGCTGATATACATTACCACCACACTCGTAACAAGGATAAACTGGCAATTCGAGAGCACCAAACGAGCCTTTATGAAGGAAGCTTTAACTACAAAGGGATAATGTTATATAATAAACTTCCAAATTCATTTAAACAAGCTGCATCATTAAAACACTTTAAGAATAAGGTTAAGAAATTTTTGCACGCACACTGTTTTTATATGGTTAATGAATTTTTAGAACTATAACCATGTAAATGAGCACTGGGAGCATAGTACATTCACAAACCTGTAATATTCATATTATGACTTTTCTTGTAGTAAATTAGTGTATGCAAATACCACATGAAGGCATAGAAAAGCTGCTTACTGTGTATATTGTATGTAATCAATTTGACTTTATGTATACACTGTATTTATACATTTTTCTCATAACATGTATATGTTGCCAAGGACGAACTAAAATTCTAATTCTAACATACCATTGTTGTAAACTGGTTAGCTAATTAACCTCGAAATTGATCAAAACAAAATATGGCGGACATGATAAAGCTTAGCATATCAGCCACTAGATGTCAGTGTATAGCACATTTCATATTTCAAAGGTGTCATCTATATTTACAGAGTTAAACAAAACTTATCAAATGAGGACTTGGAACCTGATTGCTTTTCTTATTGTGTGCATACTGTACACGTAGGAGTAAGTAAAACTTGGAGCTTGGAATTCTTCTGGAATAAAAGAATTCATGTCCTAAAACCAGCAACTAAACTACCATACCAGGAAGTACTTTGGATCTGGTAGTGAGTGCTGGGTGATGATGCAGGCAACAACTTCCAAACTTGTTCTAGTTAAGATTAGGTATGTGAAACAAGTGAAGTGTTAATACACTTTTGAGTCCAACTAGTACTCCATGCTTCATATACTGCTAGTGTTTACCTAAAATGCATTTTGATAGGACCTTCCTAACATCCTCAGCTAATGTCGAATGTTGAATTTCGATTTGATGCACTCCTTGGAGGTAATAGGTGCGTTTCTGTTGGTATCTTGATGAACTTTGGGTTCTCTTCAAAGGTGGTGTCGTAACTGAAGAGCTTTACTTCTATTTCTTTATGAATATCTTTTCCCATGTGGGTAATTCAGTTGACCCTGAAAACCTTTTAATAAATGGAAGTGCAAATCATAAATAATAAATGGAAAAGAAAGTGAAGTGTTATTAAAACTGAATTGTACTGTTCAGAATCTTAACACTTTTACTGTGAGAAAATTCCCATATAGTTTACTTTTTATGTCTTGTTATGTTCACATGCAGAGTAGGTTTAAAAAAAAAACAGCATTATTTTCTGTCTCCATGGTCAAATGGTCAGGGAGGTGATTTCCCACCCAGAGGTCCTGGGTTCACCTAACAACCAGAGGACTGAAAATTTTCTTTAATTAGAATTATTTTCTACCATCCATTGAGTAAAGAAATATGGATGTGAAGGTGCAAGTTAAAAACCACAGTAACCAAACCTAAAAATTCAAAGATTAAAAATGCCATAAAATGTTTCAGGCAAAGTCAGAATTTTGGAACCAACTTCCAACCCACTCCCCTGTCGACAAAAACAATGCAAGACATTCCTAGCAGAAATGGTGAAGAAATGTAAAAACTGTACATAGGATTTATTCAAATTAATCTGTATTTTGATTCGTATATTCATGATCATGAAAATGTACAAAGCATTTATTTACAATTACTTATGAAATAATATATACTTATAATTTTTCTTTTTTGCTGATATTACGTTACTCTTGACAACATATTTAAACAGATAGCTTACTCTATGTGGCAAAAGCCACACATTCACCACTGAAATGCTGCAAATATTGCTTTTAAGTAAGTCACAATCACAGATCATTTTAGTTAACCAACATTTACATTTGTACAATACATCACATTATAGGTAGCAGCAAGTCATGACATTTTTAACTTGACAAAATAAATGTTTACTTTTAAGTATCATGATTATAAATTTTGGAACTTAGATCTTCAAAATGAAGTTTCAGAATAACCAAGGCCTGGTTTCATCAACAGACGTTAATGTACTACATTGGCTAACATATTAGTATTCTTTAACACCTCTTTCTACAAAATTGGTTCTTCTGATAACATAATTATGACAAGGTATCTATCTTCTCAATATATTATGATCAGCAATTAAAATTAACGACTGTATGCATACTTGCCAACTTTGGAAACAAACACTTTTCTTCATTTAGCAAAGGTAATAATTTTGTGATGACATGAAATTTAGAATGTTCAGTGAAGTAAATGTAAAAACATGACCTTAAAATAAATGGAAATTCTATTTTAAAAGAGTCCTTAAAGATTTGGCAGTGAACTACTTCCTTGTGTCACACATGCTGAAACTTGTCCTTGAATAACAGAAGTGTTAAATGGTAGCAACAAAACTTCTTGGCTATATGCAAATTTCTAGTATAGGATTTAGGCTTCAAAACATGAACTATAAACAAACGCTATCACAAAAAACTTATCCCATAGCTATAGACTGCAAGTAAGCTAAATAATTTATAGGAAGAATTGACTTGGTAACTTATGTCATCTATTATTGCATCCATTTACTCCTGATTATTGCTAGAGGTCACATGAAAATTTTAAATCCCGCTAAACAAAGTACATAGACATTGCATTTTGCTGCAGCCCAGGGAAGCTAAATGATGGGCAGATACACACAAATAAGCTCTGGTCTAATCTAGAACTATTTGTGAGAATCGAGAATGACCAAGAAAAAGCAGAGCGGAACAAGCATGGGAATACAAGACATTAGGGAAAAGCACAGTGGAACAAGCATGGAAATACAAGAGATTAGGGATAAGCAGAGCGAAGCAAGTGTGGCGCTACAAGTGATTAGGGAAAAGCAGAGTGAAACAAGTGTGGCAATACAAGTGATTACGAAAAAGCAGAGTAACACATGTGGCAATACAAGTGATTACGAAAAAGCAGAGTAACACATGTGGCAATACAAGTGATTACGAAAAAGCAGAGTAACACATGTGGCAATACAAGTGATTACGAAAAAGCAGAGTAACACATGTGGCAATACAATTGATTAGGGAAAAGCAGAGTGAAGCAAGTGTGGCAATACAATTGATTAGGGAAAAGCAGAGTGAAACAAGTGTGGCAATACAAGTGATTAGGAAAAAGCAGAGTAACACATGTGGCAATACAAGTGATTACGAAAAAGCAGAGTAACACATGTGGCAATACAATTGATTAGGGAAAACCAGAGTGAAACAAGTGTGGCAATACAAGTGATTAGGGAAAAGCAGAGTGAAACATGTGATACAAGTGATTAGGAAAAAGCAGAGTAACACATGTGGCAATACAAGTGATTACGAAAAAGCAGAGTAACACATGTGGCAATACAAGTGATTACGAAAAAGCAGAGTAACACATGTGGCGATACAATTGATTACGAAAAAGCAGAGTAACACATGTGGCGATACAATTGATTACGAAAAAGCAGAGTAACACATGTGGCAATACAAGTGATTACGAAAAAGCAGAGTAACACATGTGGCAATACAAGTGATTACGAAAAAGCAGAGTAACACATGTGGCAATACAAGTGATTAGGGAAAAGCAGAGTGAAACAAGTGTGGCAATACAAGTGATTAGGGAAAAGCAGAGTGAAACAAGTGTGGCAATACAATTGATTAGGGAAAAGCAGAGTGAAGCAAGTGTGGCAATACAATTGATTAGGGAAAAGCAGAGTGAAGCAAGTGTGGCAATACAATTGATTAGGGAAAAGCAGAGTGAAGCAAGTGTGGCAATACAATTGATTAGGGAAAAGCAGAGTGAAGCAAGTGAGGCAATACAATTGATTAGGGAAAAGCAGAGTGAAGCAAGTGTGGCAATACAATTGATTAGGGAAAAGCAGAGTGAAACAAGTGTGGCAATACAATTGATTAGGGAAAAGCAGAGTGAAACAAGTGTGGCAATACAATTGATTAGGGAAAAGCAGAGTGAAGCAAGTGTGGCAATACAATTGATTAGGGAAAAGCGGAGTGAACCAGGTGTGGCAATACAATTGATTAGGGAAAAGCAGAGTGAAGCAAGTGTGGCAATACAATTGATTAGGGAAAAGCAGAGTGAAGCAAGTGTGGCAATACAATTGATTAGGGAAAAGCAGAGTGAAGCAAGTGTGGCAATACAATTGATTAGGGAAAAGCAGAGTGAAGCAAGTGTGGCAATACAATTGATTAGGGAAAAGCAGAGTGAAGCAAGTGTGGCAATACAATTGATTAGGGAAAAGCAGAGTGAAACAAGTGTGGCAATACAAGTGATTACGAAAAAGCAGAGTAACACATGTGGCAATACAAGTGATTACGAAAAAGCAGAGTAACACATGTGGCAATACAAGTGATTACGAAAAAGCAGAGTAACACATGTGGCAATACAAGTGATTACGAAAAAGCAGAGTAACACATGTGGCAATACAATTGATTAGGGAAAAGCAGAGTGAAGCAAGTGTGGCAATACAATTGATTAGGGAAAAGCAGAGTCAAGCAAGTGTGGCAATACAATTGATTAGGGAAAAGCAGAGTGAAGCAAGTGTGGCAATACAAGTGATTAGGGAAAAGCAGAGTGAAACAAGTGTGGCAATACAAGTGATTAGGGAAAAGCAGAGTGAAACAAGTGTGGCAATACAATTGATTAGGGAAAAGCAGAGTGAAGCAAGTGTGGCAATACAAGTGATTAGGGAAAAGCAGAGTGAAACAAGTGTGGCAATACAATTGATTAGGGAAAAGCAGAGTGAAACAAGTGTGGCAATACAATTGATTAGGGAAAAGCAGAGTGAAGCAAGTGTGGCAATACAATTGATTAGGGAAAAGCAGAGTGAAACAAGTGTGGCAATACAATTGATTAGGGAAAAGCAGAGTGAAGCAAGTGTGGCAATACAATTGATTAGGGAAAAGCAGAGTGACACAAGTGTGGCAATACAAGTTATTAGGGAAAAGCAGAGTGAAGCAAGTGTGGCAATACAAGTGATTATGGAAAAGCAGAGTGACACAAGTGTGGCAATACAAGTGATTAGGGAAAAGCAGAGTGAAACAAGTGTGGCAATACAAGTGATTAGGGAAAAGCAGAGTGAAGCAAGTGTGGCAATACAAGTGATTAGGGAAAAGCAGAGTGAAGCAAGTGTGGCAATACAAGTGATTGGGGAAAAGCAGAGTGAAGTAAGTGTGGCAATACAATTGATTAGGGAAAAGCAGAGTGAAGCAAGTGTGGCAATACAATTGATTAGGGAAAAGCAGAGTGAAACAAGTGTGGCAATACAATTGATTAGGGAAAAGCAGAGTGAAACTAGTGTGGAGGATACAAGCAATCAGGAAAAAGCAGTGTGAAATAAGCGTAGGGATGCAAGAGATTAGAAAAGGGGCCAGCAGAGAATATCGAGATGTAGGAGTATATCAGCAAGGCAAAAATATGGCTATTATGGGTAAATTGCAGAAAGGAAGGAATAGAATTGGTCTGTAAAGTTGAAGAAAAGATATGAGCAAATGTGATATGTATGTAAAAATTGCAGACTGGGAATAGAACTTAGAATGTGGTTATGAAAAGATGAGGAGAAGATTTGAGAAAGTGTGCTGAAATGATAGATCAACTGGAAAAAGGTTTGGGGGGGGGGGGGAGGGGGAAAGCTGCTATTGAAGTTAAAATATTTTTGAATAGGGAGAGGGAACACAAGAAATGGGGCGATGTATAAGTGAAAAATATTGAAAAATGAGTTTGGGTGAATACAGACACAGTGAAACAATAGTAATAGGTAACGAAACAGTGGTAATAATGTACAGGTTTAGAAAAAATTTGGCAAACAGAAAAACTAGTGCAGAATAGAAAAGTAAATGGAAAGCAATGATTATTAAAAGGGGCAAACATGTATCAGTGAAAGCAGGACGGATAAGAGTAAGATAGGAAATAAATGTGTGTAAATAGAAATTGGAGAGGAGATTGGGTCATCGTGTACAATATAACCAGGGTGATTAGTTGTATGGGATCCTGTGATAAATGTAAAGTACTCTAAAGGAAAATGTAGTGTGTGTAAATAGAAATATAGCTAAATGTAACACAAATATAAATGTTTGTTACAAAGGCTTCATTTATCTTAAGAAATTGGTGTTTGGGAATTTGTTTGTGGACTGAAGATACATGCAATCTGTTTGTGAAATCGATCTCCATTAAAAAGAAGTATTAACACCAATTTCTTAAGATAAGTGAAGCCTTTGTAACAAATATTTATATTTGTCTAATATTTATTGCTTCACTGTAGCTAGCTTCATTTTTTACATAATCAATAGCTAAATGTAATTCATTCATTCAAGCACTATATATTATTAGCATAGTCTATTTGGGCTGCAACCTTAAGTAAAATTTACTATCATACAAAAATTAATGTTCTTTCATGTTCTTGTTGAGTATCTGGAACTCTTTGAAATAGCCACTTTTCCAAAAGAAACGGATTGGAATAATACTTTCACTAAAGAAATCATGGTAATGTTTACTGAGTCATATCTCAAATTTGGTCGAGTTGCAAGGTCAGTTGAATGAATTTATTTAGTTCTAATCTAACACATTTTGGACTATCCTTGAACTTGAGATCCTGCTCTTTTGTCTTAGACAGCCCTCTGTAATTCATTCAATACCCATTTTTTCTATTGTTCTCTATTTACAGTCTTTTCAGCTGTTATTTTCATTTATTCTATATCCCTTTTTTCTTTACTTACCTTTCATTTCTTACAACAACAAAAAAAGATGAAGATTATCTAAATGCACTAAGCCACGATATTCTGCATCGGTGTAATCGAGAACTGGCAAATGTGATGAAGTGTGATCATTCCACCATTGTGCAACATTTGCATTCAATGGGCCAGGTCCAAAAAGGGGTATATGGGTGCCATATGCTCTAACCCAAAACACCAACTTGAATTTAAATTAAACTTATCTTATCTACCCTACCTCTCTATTTCTATTTACACATTTCAAAACCATTTCCTTGCTACTTTCACACAGTGAGGTATCTGTTGCTATGTTGTTCTGCTTTTTACCTTTTGACTCTTGCTTTCTGCATACTATAAACCATTCATCTGTACCTGCATCTTTCCATATCTAAAATTTGATTTGATGGAGCTGCATTCCTTGACCCTTCACCTCACTAGTTAGTGCAGTGTCCTTATGTTTCAATGTCTTTGTGTCACTTTTGCTTTTCTGGTACTTGTATTCTTTTTGTCTCGCACATAATTTTTGCTCTGAAACCCTTCTGCCATTTTTCCATTGATCAATAACAGGAAATTTCTGATGTAAGCTGCTTTTCCTTGCTTGTTTGATAAACTTCTTTGTTCTATTACACCTCTCAGTTTTTTTTGTTTGTCTCATCTCATCATTACCAATAAATTTTACTAATATATTTCTTCTCTCACTTCTTTTGCTGAATCTAAAGGATGTATAAATTTCATAAGATTTTACTTTCATCTATAATCTTAACAGGTCAGTTACAAAATAGCTAATGCTCCAAAACAGATTTTCCATGTTATTACTGATAGTAATCATTTGCTTTCACTTTCCCTAAACCACCATTCCTTTCTGGTTCTTTTTCCAATTTCTGGTTTATTACGGACCAGTCTTAACATGCGGTTAAGACTTTGTTAAATATAACACAAGTTCGTACAGTAAAACTGTTAATACAAATATTCAGCATTTTAATAGCTTACTAAGCCATTAACACCTGTTGATGATACAGGACTTAATTGGTTCACTGTATGCAATTATATCATTTTTATGCCTCAAATGGATTTAAATTTCTTACATCAAGAAATTTAATGTCTAATGTATTATAGCTTATGAAGCTACAATACAATTTTTTTTTTTTTAATTTCACATAACTGGCTAATGCTTAAAGAAACAAAAGTAACACAAGAAGAAATAACAATTAAACATTCTTTTTCATGTGAAAGAAAATGATCAATAAGAAAGGTATAGATTTACC
This sequence comes from Mantis religiosa, assembly GCA_030765055.1. NCBI lineage: Eukaryota > Metazoa > Arthropoda > Insecta > Mantodea > Mantidae > Mantis > Mantis religiosa. The sequence goes on along the minus strand of CM060951.1, from coordinate 209,296,440 downwards.
TCTCTCAAATAATTAATAATAATACTAATAAAAAAAAAAAGCAAAGTGCATATCATAAAATGACATCCATCTTTGCAATGTAAAACAATGGAATACTTCAAATACTTTCTTCCAGTCCTAACAACACTTGTTGTTAATGATATTTCTTCTGGCAGCAAACAATAAAATGTATGATATACAAAAACTTCAAAGTACTACAAGCTTTACAATATGGTCCATTCCAATATTGAGAAAGGTTTCGCATTGTACCAGTTGAGTTAGTACATCTTCAAACAATTTCCTGCAATCAAACAAAAATAGCTGGCATAAGTATTTTTGCATTTTGCTCCCACTTTAGTTTTAAAAGAATTCTATAAATCTAAGTAAAAGTTTGATATGTACATTCACATTTCTCTTCCCACTATGTTTTTTCTTTAATAGCTTCCACAAACTTTCTCATAAAATCCTTTCATGGAAGTGTTGAAAACAGTGTTGTATAAATTAAATTTATTGGGAGTCGATTAATGACACTAAACAAAGTAAGTGTTATTAAATTTTAGATGAGTCGCATTTTTTAACACATCTGCTTCACTTTCGTACCTATTTTGAGGACATGTTTCGCAAATCTTCGCTTGCATCTACGGCTCTTGTGCGACTGACGCTAGATCCAGCGGTGTGGGTAATTCTGGGGTTGTTGCTGCCATCTGTTGATTTAGTGATGAACTGAGACCCATGAGACCCATTGTAAATAATATAAACACTCCTACTTACCTTCTGGCAAAATGGCTAACCAAAAAATTTCAGTCCTTTCCACAATTCCATACTCTGAGTATAAAAAACTCTTTAGACCTGGTAGAAAAAATTCAAAATCTTAAACTAAAACCTCATGACACTTTAGTATCCTTTGATGTCCGCTCCCTCTTCCCTAGCATTCCATTAGACAAACTTTTGATTCAACTGAAAAAATGGCTAAATTCTATAAACCTGGATGCCAATGCAATAGAAGAATATGTGGCAATGACTGAATTATGTATACATCAAAATTATTTTGTCTTCGATGGAAAATATTACAAACAAATTTCAGGACTAGCTATGGGAAGCCCGCTATCACCATTTTTGGCCAATCTATACATGAGCTTTTTCGAAACACATATTACTAAAGCCTTCCCTCATATGTTTAAAACATGGTACAGATACGTAGACGACATCTTTGCAATAGTGCCCTACAAACTAATAGATGATGCTTTGAAACTACTCAACCTGCAAGAACCCAGCATACAATTCACAGTAGAAACTGAAGAGGACTGTACTCTACCTTTTTTAGACCTTAAAATCAAAAAAGGCAATGAAAAACTAGAATTTGGCATTCATAGAAAAGCAACACACACAGATAATTACATCAAAGCAAATAGTTTCAACCCAATTCCACACAAACATGCAACCATCAACAGTCTGACACACAGATTAGTAAATCTACCTCTCAGCCAGCAAGAATATCAAAACGAATACCATCAAATCTTAAAAACTGCAATTAAAAATGGATATGGAAAAAACCTTGTAGATAAAAAACTAAAATTATTCAAACTTCAAAAGAAATTAAAACAGATCACAGCTCTCACACCAATAAAACAAGAAACTAGATTTGCTAAATTTACTTACCCCCCCTGGGCCACAAAAAAGTTCCAAAAAATATTCAAGAAATACAATATAACATTGGCACCAAAAAACAATTACAACATTAAAAACCTACTTCACAGTAATAATACTGATAAGATAAAACCAGAGGAAAAGTCAGGCATTTACAAAATTAAGTGTAAAGACTGTGAAAAAATTTACATAGGAAGGACAAAAAGGAACATAGGCACTAGAAAGAAAGAACACTTCAGGCACTTAAGATACAAAAATATTGATAAGTCCGCAATAGCAGCTCATTTCTGGTCTGAAAATCATGAAATATAAGATAGCACAGAATTACTAAAATACGTACAAAAACATAGTGAACTCGTCATATGGGAGAGGATATACATAGAAAAACATAAAAACCAACTAATGAACTTTGAAATCCCGCTAGAAGAGAATCCCACATTTCAGTTCATCACTAAATCAACAGATGGCAGCAACAACCCCAGAATTACCCACACCGCTGGATCTAGCGTCAGTCGCACAAGAGCCGTAGATGCAAGCGAAGATTTGCGAAACATGTCCTCAAAATAGGTACGAAAGTGAAGCAGATGTGTTAAAAAATGCGACTCATCTAAAATTTAATAATTTTTCGCTTCACTGTGGTGTTCCAATACAGTTGAATCTCGATATAAAGTAAGTGTTGTTTAGTGTCATTAATCGACTCCCCATAAATTTAATTTCTCATAAAACCTTATTTTCCTATCTACTTCATGTTACTGAAACAAATCTTTGTAAAATTAGTTCCATTACATATTTCATTGTAGATACAAGGAAAATACAGTAAACTAAACCAATGTTGAAATTTAAAACTGAGTAATTAAATTCCAAAGTCTTTTTGTGGCATCACAAGATACAACTGAGTAGAAAAAACACTACACAAAAGACACATTATAAAAATATTCACAGCAATAATAATGAACATCCCTGAAATGGCTGAGTCACAAGAAAGTTCTTTCAAATAAATTGCATGTTTCAAGAGATCTATTTAAAAAAAAAAAAAAAAAAAGGTTTTTGTCTTTTATGGTTTACTAGTTATTTATAAATTACATAAAATTCCTTCCAAAATGAATTACGCAATATAACACAGAGAGTTGTCAAACATTAGTTAATCCTTGGATACCTTGTTTAAAATTTGTTTTTGTGAATTAGTGAACGTGAATTGAATTGACACAAAATTAATTGAATTACTTTGTGACTATGTGAAGTTCGCAGATACTTTTTTGCCATGCCAAGGAGAAGATGACCTGACTTAGGTTATAAGTCAAATATGTGACGAGCTATGAAACGTGCTATCCGCACTGATGAACAGTGAGATGCAGGTAATGTTAATAGTCATGTTCATATGTCAGAATTACATTTTAGAGTGTCTGTTTCTTACAGGGGTGTTGTTTTCATACAAATCAGTTAAACAGTTGTAAACCAGGATGATGTAGTCAAGTATCCCACAAAGTTTTTAAATTCATTAGCACTGCCTGACTCCCCTCACAATTTAAAAAAAGAAAAGTAGGATCAGTTGTGATCATGCTGCGTAACTAACCAACCACAACTGAGCAATGGAATGAGACTAATTGTGAGAAAGCTAATGAATAACGTCATCAAGGCAACAATCATCAAGGGAAAGTACAAAGGTATGAAGATCTTGATCCCATGTATTCCGATTATTCCAACGGATTTACATTTTGATTTTAAGCGTCTACAATTTCCCATGGTTTGGCCTTTGCGATGACCATAAATAAATTGCAAGGGCAGTTGTTGGAAGTTTGCGGAATCAACTTCAAGTTTCCCTGTTTCTCTTCTGGACAATTATACATCACGTGTTAGTACATCAGAAAATCATCCTCTTTATATATTTACTCATGCACCACAAAAAAAGTCAAAATATATTGTTTATCAGAAATCTTAAAAATTGATTAACTTAATTGTAACTGTGTTGTATTTAAACTTCATCCCCAATTGAAGAATAAATAACTAATCCAAATTTGTTTTATTTATATAGATTAAGTTTAGACGAATTTGATTGGCGGTACAAAGTTTGATGATGATTTGTGTTTATGGGCACTCACCAGGTCCGCTAGTATACAATAATTAAAACCAAGTACACTAATTAACATAAAACAATGTACAAGTACTTTTACTGACCTTTGATCTATAGCACAGAAGTCAAAGACACCCTTTACCGAAATAGGATTCTGAACTTCTTTTTCAAAGAATTTTATAATGCTTAAATACAGTTCTTGGACAAGTGGATGATCAGGAGTTAGCATAACTGGTGATGCCTGGAGAATACTGTAAGAAAGTTACCAAATTAGTGTACACATATTTGGAATGTAAAGTTGTGTTAAACCTATAAGTAAGCATAGCCTTTCACAGTTGGAGATGGTAATGCTAGAAAAATCTTCAGGGCTGATTTGTCAGCAGATCACAACAAATTAGCCTTGAAGATTCTTCTGGAACTACAAATTAATGCTTTATTGCATTAATTATTTTTCTATAGATGCTGCTCTTCCTCTAATACGTAAACTGATTTATATCCTATCACAAGCATCTTAATAGAAAAGATTTTATTAGCTGTGATTATTAAAGTGATACAAAATGGATTGGCCTTCCTTCCAATCTGAATGTCATATTTCTAATCTGAGTGACTGCATTCAAATTGCCTATGGTAAGGAATGGGGAGGGCTCATGTAAAATAGCCCATTAATTGGCTTGCAAAAGGTATGACTCAATTTTAGTCTTTATACAGTATTATTATATTCTAAAATCGTTTTCTAAATATCATTGCCGAAGATGTGCAGATGCTTTGGTGAAGGAAACAGTTTCAATCGTTTTCTACTTGTACTTAGAAAAATAATGCAGTGCTACTGACTGCACTCCTGCAAAAGGAGTTGTATTTAAGGTACTTTATTTAAAATGTCTCCTAATCCTTTGTGATCTGGAAGACAGTGAATTGGTACCATAAAAGTTTTAGATGTGGTTACACATATATAAATTTCACTGTGGCAGTTTTCTTAGAATTAGATTTGAGAAATCATCTTAATTGTCAACTGACTGCAACTGATAAAATCATGAGATAATACCAAGTGGGATGGCTCAAGCAGTTTCGTCTGTGGCACACATTTGGGAGGCACAGGTCCGATTCCTGTGGTTGCATACGTGATCCATGGGTTTTTTCAAAGGTTTTCATGGGTCGCTAGGCAAATGCTGGGTAGGTTAATTACATCCCCCAAATTTCCTGTCCTTCCATTTCATCTCCATTATCATTTCATATCATCTTTTCTTTTTTTTAATATACATCCTCCAACTTTAAGCCATATCGGACGATGAATGAAATAGGTGAAATGATGCTCAAATGAGCCCAGGATCCATGGAGCTTAGAGTTACCTGACACTTGTCTCTCAGGATAAGGGAAAACCCCGGAAAAAACCTTATCCAGGTAACTCACCCTGACTGAGACTCGAACTCAGGATCTCTTGAATGTGAGGCAGACACGCTACCGAGGTAGGTGACATCTCTTATCTGGTGGTCTCTTTCAGCGTAGAAGTGTTGGCGGGAGTCAAGGTGGTGCATGGCAGGATGATATGCACTGAGTGAACCACTTCCTCTTCCGGTAGGTCAGTTGCTGGTCTCTGAACCACAGTATGGGTGAATGTCCATTGTCCTGGCCTGCTGGGGGAGTTTTCCATCTAAGAAAATGTAGAGACCCTGCCCTTTGCACTGTAGTGGCTCCTCGGGTCGGCCACCCTGTCTCCTCTCGCCTCATCCTTCCTCCCAGGGGTGCCCCACTTGGTACATAAGGTACAACAGACTAACACTGGTAGTGCTGAATAACCTCAAGAGAGAGAGAGAAAGAGAGAGAGAGAAAGAGAGAGAGAGAGAAATAATAGTGTGCCTTACTTCAAACTGAAAGACATTTCACAGCAATGAAGTAAGCTTATATGCTGCCTTACAATCAAGAGGCTCTGAGTTCAAATCTCAGTTGGGAAAAGTTACTACGATTAGTAGAATATTATTATTAGAATATTAATAAGGCATAGCTCTTATTTATGAAACTGCCTCATTATAAATTCTCAAAAACAAAACTAAAATAGCAAACAAAAATAGTCCACCTAACAGCATATAAGCAAAACAGATACTCAGGAAGATAACTAAACATCTTAGGCCATCTATCTAGCATACCAAATGATGTGTACCTGAGAATAAATATACAAACACTATGAAAAGCATGCCAAGTCTGTCTAATGATAAATGCCAGAAAACGTTATGCCAGAATAATAGCTTGATTTCTTCCTTAGAGAAAACACAGTAAAGGTATTTAACATATTAAGGTGGTTTCCCCAACCAATATTAAATATTAATTCAATGTTTAACTAATTTAATACTGAAGTTAATGCAAATTCTGTTTCATCAAACAAGGTTGGTTTTAACAAAAAGTTTAACTCAATATTTACTTAATACTGGCATACAAGTTAAGCTGTTTAACAAATATTAGACGCCAGAAAATTGCTGAACCAATCTAAGCTGTTCGTGCAAATTTGCTGTCTTTGGCATTTAAAATGACATTTCTAATGGAATGATCGATGTGGATCATAATAAATTTGAAAATCTACAAAAAGAGGAACTCTTAAAGCAATACAGACTTTTCAGAGTGGTTATGAGAAGATTTTACAGCAAATACCTATGTTAGGTTAGAATACTGTCACACTCTCAAATTTTATCTTACTGACACTTTTCATTTAATAGTAAACGTTGGAATTTCCAAACTACCATTTGTGGATATAATTTTGAGTCGAACTAATACTCAATGCTCCATTTATTGCTAGTATTTACCTATAACACATTTCGTTAGGATCTTCCTAACATCATCAACTGTTGTCGACTAATGGATGTTGGTTTGGTGAACTCATTGGAGGCGACAGGTGCGTCTGTCAGTATCTTAATGAACTTGAAGTTTGGGTTTTCATCAAAGGTAGTGTTGAAATTAAACAATTTTCTTTCATATTTCTTTATGAAGATTTTTTCCCACGTGGTTAATGCAGCTGAACCTTGGACACATTTTAATAAGTGGATTTCTCGTTCTATATCATGATTCTCCTTCCAAAAATGGTACACTACCGCCGATTTATCTATTTCTTTGTTCCTGATGTTCCTAAAAAGCTATTTAAGTCTAATGTTCAAGTTCCTTTTTGTTTTTCCAATGTAAAAGTTGTCACAACCTTTGCAGTTTATCTGTTACACACCTGATTGTTGTCTGTGGGTATCTCCTTTGTATTATGTGATTTCAAAAGGTGTTGTACATTAAATTTGTTCTGTGGGGCCAAAGTAATATTGTGCTCTTTGTAGGCTTTTTGGAAAAGGTGTGTAGCTCTGGGATGATATGTAAATTTTCTGTATGAAGTTTCATTGCTGATTGAGGAAAGAGTAGTTATTTGTTTGCATCTTTGTTGTCTTTTGAATTTATCTTAATAAATCTTTAAACATACCATACTCTTTCCCCAATCAGCAATGAAACTTCATACAGAAAATTTAACTATCATCCCAGAGTTACACACCTTTTCCAAAAAGTTTTCAAAGAGCACAATATTACTTTGGCCCCACAGAACAAATTTAGTGTACAACACCTTTTGAAATCAATAATACAAAGAAGATACCCACAGACAAAAAAACCAGGTGTGTGCCGGATAAACTGCAAAGGTTGTGACAACTTTTACATTGGAAAAACAAAAAGGAACTTGAACATTAAACTTAAAGAGCATTTTAGAAACATCAGGAACAAGAAATAGATAAATCGGCGGTAGCATACCATTTTTGGAAGGAGAATCATGATATAGAACGAGAAATTCACTTATTAAAAAGTGTCCAAGGTCCAGCTGCATTAACCACATGGGAAAAAATCTTCATAAAGAAATATGAAAAAAAATTGTTTAATTTCGACACCACCTTTGAAGAAAACCCAAACTTCAAGTTCATCAAGATACCAACATAGATGCACCTTTCGCCTCCAGTGAGTTCACCAAACCAACATCCATTAGTCGACAACAGCTGATGATGTTAGGAAGATCCTAACGAAATGTGTTCTAGGTAAATACTAGCAATAAATGGAGCATTGACTCAAAATTATATTAATTTTGTGCTTCATTGTATCATAGTCCTTACACATTGGAATACCATTTGTGGGTTTATCTGGTAGTTTTCTGAAGTAACTGCTGACTTCAAGCAGCAAACAGCAATTTTATTGGGGTCTGCTAAATCTTTAAACAGTGATACATTTTGGTATACTTTGATTTTAATGTAATATTCACCAGTGAGGTTTACACCAATGTAAACTGACATTTTGGTACTGCATTTTATTTGGCATAAAATTGCCACAGTGGTTTTTTGGGTCTCAAAGAAAGTGCATTTTAATTGAATCACTCATAGATTTTTCTCCAGGCTGCATTAATATCCCTTAATTTAAATCAATAGGCTTTTTCACACACAATAATACCTCTATATTTAGCAATGAGTTCTATTTATTAACAATTTTATCTTCAATCAAGAAAATCATTTGGCATGGCACTACGGTTTGTTATTGACAGAGAGTGCTGTATGTGCAGACAAAAGCATACTGAGGCTTGTTCAAAAGACATATAGATCAGTTACTGCCTTCTTGAAAGTTATTCACAGTTGCCTTTGATGTTAACAAGAGTTAACTAACTCTATAAAATCTTGGCATAACATAAAAGTTTTAACATTTAGTTAAACCCTTAATTAAAAGTTAGGGCTCTTCTTTCTAATATGTGACACAGCAATTTTTTTCTAATTCCTTCACACTTTTAATGTTTTTATATAGAACCATGATCTTTAATATAATTTCTTTACTTTTTAGTGCAATTTCGTGTTGGAGAGCATTCTTTTAATGTTATTAATTGTTTATTTACTTACTGCATAATGTAGCCATATTGAAAAATTCAGTGCAGCCGAACTATGCTTGTTTCTCCACTGAACGCAATGCTGCCAACAGTCTTACTTGTCTCGAAATTACACTATCTAGCAGACTATCGCTCAGTCAAAGTTTGTTACCCATGCATTGCTTTGCACATAAACAATCCTACGACACAACAATAATGGAGTGCTCCGTAGGAAATACATGTATGAGTTTGCGGACTGTATTGGACTATTTTGACTACTGCAGCAAAGTGTGCATGATGTCAAATGACACGAAGTATACTGCAAGTGGGAAAATTGGCCGTCTCGATCATGTTGTTCAAATTGATGAATGCATTATTATTATTATTATTATTATTATTATTATTATTATTATTATTATTATTATTATTATTATTATTATTATTATTATTATTATTATCAATGTTTAAAATGGTGAATATTTATAAGAATTCTTGTACTGTAATTGTGGCTTGGTTTGCTCTGACCATCAAAATGGAAGAAAACTTACCCCCTCATAGCTTCTAGTAGAGAACGAAGTTTGGAGTATACTTCTGGAAAAGTTTCTCTTACAGTTGTTAATGATGGGAGCCTTTCGGGGCGGTTATATATAATGTCATGTGCTAGCTCCAATACATCAAACATGGTTCCACTGAAATAAAATAAACTCTTTAGGACACAAACGTAAACCATTATGTTTATTAAATGCTGTCTTTATTTAATACAAAATATGTATAGAACACAGATACTTTAGTAGTGCTCTTACAGTTTCAGGGGATTTTTACACAACAAACTATAAGTAACTGAACTGTGCTTCAAACAAGAACAAATACAGACCAAATTACCATTTATGTACTGCAGATTCATTTCTGACACAATCTTAGGTATGACAGGCAATTTTCAACTTGGAAAATATTCATATATTTATGCTTTTAACTTGAGGATTTAATTGACTATTCCTAAAAACACGTCTAAATTTAGCACTAAAGTTGCATTACGATATTGTATTTTTAGTTTTTCTACTGCTTACCTATAATAAAGTAGTGAAAACATTGCATTCACCTAAAAATGTTCTACCAAAATGTCATTATTTTGAGATTACTTAAGACTATGAAAAACAGTTTTAGGGAAAAACAAAAAAGTATGTGTTGCCGTGCTAGAGGTCCCAGGTTCGATTCCCGGCTGGGGGTGGGGATTTTTCTCCAACAAAGATAATTACCCATCTTACCCAGAGTCTGGAAGTACGAATGAGTGTGACTGTGTGTGATCTAATGATACAACCCAACGATTACAAGTTAACATCGATATGTTCCAAAGGAGAATGGCCGCCAATATGACCACTGCAGTTAAAGGCGGGGTATAAATGGAACAAAAAAGCATGTGCATGGAGGGAGAGAGAGAACCCAAAAATGGAGAGTTCATTAAATAATAAAACTGACAAACTTGGCATTTGGAATAAAAATTTTCTACGTTCCACATTGGAGAGCCATTTGGAATAAAGTTTTCTAATTTTCTAATTTTTATTTATTTTCTAATTTTATTTCAGTCCACATTGTTGCGCCTTTGGAATAAACTTTTCCTGAAGTCCGGCCGTTGTATCTTCGGCTCTGACGTTTTGCGATTGCAAGAGGTGGAGGGGGGAGGTTAATAGTACCAACATACAGTAATGAGCAATTGAAAACATATCCTCAAAACTATCTTTATAATGAAAATATAGGACTATATTAGCTTTAAAACACTGAAATACAACTTACAATTTCATTATCATGCAAGATATTTATTACAACACCACTCTATTCGAATATTTTGTTCACACCTTTCACACAAACTAACAGCATCTGTTGGTAGTACTGGGAATCTCTACATCCGGTGTTGTGGTCAGGAAGTTAAAACTGTCTGCTAGCGCCAATCAGCATTGTCGCTGCTATGCGTGACTCCCGAACCCAACACTGTGTTGCCAGATTAAATTTGTTTGAGCCACATGGTTTTAGCTGCTTGCGCTGGTAAACTTTCTTTGCTTATATTTTGCGTGCGTGAATTCCGATTTTTAGTGTTCGTAAGTCCCATTATTATCGCTATTATAATAATATGGCTCCTGGTTCGTGTAATATGCAAGTACTGAAATATTTAAAATATGCATTGTTCCTCTGCTTGAAATACCCACTAAAGAACTGGCAACAGCCTGCTTCCCCCTCTCGAGAAATGTCAGAGCCGGACATAGAGCGGCCGAACTGTAAGTTGTTGGTTGAAATTTTTAGGCATTGAAAATTTACATTGAATTAATTTTGTAATTTTAATTTGATTTATTAATTTTGCTTTTGTTTGTATAGATCGGCTCTTCTTTCTAATATGCAACGCAATGATTTTTTTCTAATTCCTTCACACTTTTTGATGTTTTTATATTCAACAATGATGTTTAATATAATTTCTTTACTTTTTAGTGCAATTTCGTGTTAGAGGGCATTCTTTTAACGCTATTTATTGTTTGCTTATTTACTTACTGCGCAACGTAGCCATATTGAAGAATTCAGTGCAGCCAAACTATGCTAGTTTCTCCACTGAACACAATGCTGCCAACAGTCTTAGTTCTCTCGAAATTACACTATCTAGCAGACAAACGTAGTACACAAATCTAAACACTAAACACACACAGTAGTCCCTAATTTACACTAACACTATCTAGCAGACGAACGTAGTATACAAATCAAAACACTAAACACACACAGTAGTCCCTAATTACACTAACATAATTTTCACAAACTAACTAATTAAGCTAAACATCGTTACACTACAGGTAGATGTGCCTAATGTCTTCAATTAATTCTTGAAATGGGTCTGCTGACCGGTTTTTGTAGTCATTGTGCCAGTATCACCATTTATGTATCTGCAGCAAAACTCGGGATACTTGTGGCCCCGTCTCTTGATGGGATGCAGGGCGGCATTCATTCGGAACACAGCATCCGTTTCCTCAGCAGACCCTCGTCAAATAATAATTGAAGGCAGGCCTCCTCATTATTAAAATAAATGGACAAGTCCATTTTACTGATTTGTCAAGCCATTTACCGATTTTTCGCAATGTACTGAACAAATCTTAAATATTCGAAGAATGCACAGAACATACAGCCTTCACTTCTAAAAGTAGAATAGGTACTTCTGCTGGACAGCAAGCCTACTTTTGTAAAGCAATAAAACCACAGAGGAAACATGGTCAGTATTTTCCAAAACTGACCTGCGCTAATTGCATCCAGATGTCCTTTTTGTACTGCTGTAGGACAGATGTCTGGGGCATTTTTGCAGAGGCTGGCTACAAGTGTTACATATCTGTCTAATGTTGGCTGCAACACTGAAACCAGCTAGTCATCTGCTTGCGCATGCGCATATGAGCACCTTTGGACTTGGAACATATTTTCGCGTCGCACGAAAGAAAGTTTTTCCTATAGATCAATGATTAGTTTTAAAAATAAAATAAGATGTAATTGATTTGTAGCCATTCAAATTTTCTTTGTCCCAGTTTAGCCAGCCGGTGTGTGAAATTCTTATCTACAAATTGTGGTCTTGGATTAATGTGTTCTGTGTTTGAAAGCAAAGGGCATTCATGCCGATTTTCTGAATACACTAGGCGACTCCGCTCCTTCATGTTAAACAGTGCCAAGTGGACAAACTAATTTAAATTTGGTCGGCACAACTTGGATAATGACAGGTGCACTGGCAGGCCCAGATGTGTCACTACTTCAGAAATCATTGCAAAAGTACACAAAATGGTAATGAAGGATTGCCAATTTAAAGTGTATGAAATTGCTCAAGCTTACCAGATGTCATCTGAAAGGGTATATGGCATTTTGACTAAAGAATTAGATATGAAAAAATTGTCTGCAAGATGGGTGCCGCAGCTCTTGAAGCTGATTCAAAAACACATGAGAATGGAAGTATAAGAACAATGCTTGACCCATTTTAGGAGCATCAAGCAAGTTTTTTGGCCAGTTTGTGACCACCGATGTGGATCCACTGTTATACTCCAGAGTCAAAACAGTGGAAGCATGCTGATTCTCTGTCACCAAAGAAAGCAAAGAATTGTTTTCGCCAGAAAGGCCATGGCATCAGTTTTCTGGGATGTGAAGGGGATTCTGACTGAGGATTATCTCCCCAATGGACAAACTATTACTGAAGAGTACTGTGCTAACCTACTGCACCAATTACAACAAATTATACGTGGAAAAAGGGCAGGGTTAGCAAGCAAGAAAGCCATCTTCCATCAAGAAAATGTGCGCCTGCATGCATGTTCCGCCACCATGGCAAAATTGCATAAACTAAGGTATGAACTGTTGCCATACCTGCCTTATTCACCTGATATGGTTCTGTCAGACTTCTCTTCCCAAAGCTGAAATTTTTCCTTAGTGGACCAAGATTTGCTACAATGAATTTATACCCAAAGTTGGCAATTATTTTGCAGGCTTGGAAGAATCTCATTTTCGAGATGTGATCAAGGAATGTGACCAAATGTATAAACCCTTCGCGAGCGGAAACCCATATATGGGTGATGTGTCCAGTCGCCCACAAGCAGAAACCCATATATGGGTGCGCAGTTATAGAGCTATAGTAGTCGGCTATTTTCTTTCATATAATTAAGATATAGTGCCAGCAGATGACAGGAAATGTGCTTTCAAACATTGGTGATCGGTAAATCCCCGAATTTGCTTTGTCAGGAATTCCTTTCGTTGTTCTCATCAGTGAAGCAATAAACAGTGCTGTGTTTGGTACTACAAAGCCTCTATTTCTTTTTCTTTTTTTTTTTTGGCATAATGGCAGAAAAGAAAGGGTTGACGGACAAAGAAATTGAAACTTTGTTGAACAAGAGCGATAGTGATTTGTCAGATTTTAAGTTCAGTGATAATGAGAGTGAAATATGTGAGAATTCAAGTGTAAGTGTGAGTGAGTGCGAGAGTGACTCAAGTGATACTGCAGACAACAGTGCACCTAGCTGGGCAGAGGTGAGTAATTTTGATCCTGGCCCTACATCTATTATACCAGTGCACAATATCCAGCAGAGACCGATTCTTCCTTCTCACTTTGATGAGAATACTACTCCCACAGACTTTTTCAGACTATTTTTTGATGACAAAATTCTGAAAATAATTACCAAGGAAACCTGCATTCAAGGAAACACAAAAAAACAACAGGCGACGCCTCCAACAAAGAAAGCCAGGATTGCATCCTGGAATCCCCCAACAATTGTTGACATAAAAGCACTAATTGGGGTGGTTATCAACATGGGGCTTCACCCTACCTCTGACGACACAGACTATTTTGCTACAAGTTGGGTAGATAAATTTCCATTTTTCAGTGATGTATTTTCTCGTGACGAATTTCTCCTTTTGTTTTGGAATCTTCACTTTGCGCATGCTGAGGGAAACAGAAAATTATCTCAGGAAGAATTTATTCAAAATTTAATGGAGAAACCATGGCAAAAATGCGGTTTATTCTACTTCCCATGTCCATTTGTATCAGTCGACGAGAGCACCATCAGTTTCAAGGGAAGAGTAAAATTCAAAGTGTATAACCCAAACAAACCTACAAAATTTGGAATCAAAGTTTTCAGCTTATGTGATGCTTCCAATGGATATCTATACAATTTCTAACCCTACATGGGCAAAACTCAATTAAATTCTAACCTCCTGAAAACTACCCTTGTTGTAAAAGACCTGTGTTCTTCCCTCCTAAAGGATCCTGTAGACCCACCTAAAGGTTTCCATGTTTACACAGACAGGTACTACACATCACCTGAATTAGCTGATGAATTGTGGAAAATGAATGTGGTGACTACTGGGACAGTTATGGGTGACAGAAAAAATATGCCACACCAACTAAAGCCAGGAAACGTAAAGAAAATGAAGAGGGGTAAGATAAAAAGCTTCCACAATCAGCAAAAGCTTGCTCTGTGCTGGAAAGACAAAAGAACTGTAACGGTTCTCAGTACCAGTCACAAGGGCGATAAAAACAAAATGACACAGGTGCCTTCAAAATTTCCAAACCAGGCAGCAACATTGAAACCAATTGGACTACACTCGACACATGGGCGGTGTCGATAGAACCGATAATTATATTACGCAGTATCAGTTCTGCAGGAGAACACGCAAGTGGTATAGAAAAATGTTTTTCTTATTGCTGGAAGTTTGCATTGTGAATTCGTACCTGTTATACACAATGCACATGACAAACAAATGTAAACCAATCCGGTCACATAGAAAATTTCGCAAGCATCTCGTCAGATCTCTGGTGGTGGAGCGCATGGGAGCGCAGCAAAACAATGCTACATCAAGTAAGTGTCATATTTCTCAGAGCCCAATTATGGAAAGGCTAAATGGATTTCCGCATTTCATGGAGAGAAGAGAACAAGGGAGTTGGGTGAATCCTTGTGTGGTATGTAAGGCCCAAAAACAAATAAAGAAAACAATATGTTTTTGTGAAACCTGCATCTCAAAGTCTCCCCTGCATCCAGATGTGTGTTTCAAAATATTGGCGCGTTTCATAAATTTGTTCGATTCTTGGTACGTGTTTACGACAAAGAACGCCTGCACTGTATGCCCATATCACAACTAAAGCAACGAAGTTGCCTAATTATCTAGGGGTAATCTGTTTACATACGCAAGGTAAACAAGGCAATGAACTTTTCAAAACAAACTTTATTTTGTGCAGTATGCACCATTATTATCAATAACATATCTCCGTTTCTCAGGAAGCTTATCAATTCCATTTTTCCAATATCTTGCAGTTTTCTGGTTGATGAACTCTTCTACGGCAAGTCTGCAATCCTCCAAGGAAGCAAGGCATTTGCCATTAAGGAAGTTTTGCAGGGATCGGAATAAATGATAGTCGGATGGGGCAACGTCTGGAGAATAAGGCGGGTGAGGTATCACATCCCAGTCAAAATCCTGTAATTTCTGACAAGTTACCATAAAAGTGTGGTTTGGAATTGTCTTGATGAAAGACGACTCCACCATTAGATGCTAATTCTGGCCTTTTCTCTCCTAGGGCAACCTTCAGACGATCCAACTGAGAACAGTATTTCTCTGAATTGATGGTCTCCCCAGGAGGAAGAAATTCATAATAAATAATTCCTTTCCAGTCCCACCAAATGCACAGCATAATCTTCTCAGGATGGAGCCCTGGTTTAGGAATTGAGAGTGGTGGTTCCCCTTTCTTATGCCATGACTTTCTCTTTCGGATGTTGTTGTACACAATCCACTTTTCGTCTCCTGTAACCAGCTGTTTCAGAAAAGGGGCAGTTACATTGAGTCTTATCAATGCGTCACAGATGGAAACGTGCTGAACTAAATTTTGTTCACT
Source organism: Mantis religiosa (assembly GCA_030765055.1). NCBI lineage: Eukaryota > Metazoa > Arthropoda > Insecta > Mantodea > Mantidae > Mantis > Mantis religiosa. The sequence goes on along the minus strand of CM060951.1, from coordinate 209,280,510 downwards.
CAGTTCGTGTGGAACCCATACATCCCGAAGATTTACGTAACCAAGTTTCTTTAGGTGCCTGGCTACAGTTGCATGAGATAAATTTAGCTCCTGACCTACCTCACGAGTTGTTATTCTGGGGTTTTTCATAATCATGTCCTTTATCCTTTCCTCATCCGTAACCACAGGTCGTCCAGAACGAGGTTTGTCTTTCACAGAGAAGTTCCCAGCTCGAAATCGAGTAAACCATTTTTGACATGCTCGATTCATCACTGCATCTTCTCCGTAAACAGCACAAATTTTCCGTTGAGTTTGTGAGGCGGTTTTACCTTTATGGTAATAAAACAGCATTAAATGTCGAAAATGTTCCTTCTTGCCATCCATATTAACATTCACAAGTTACAACTCCACACTGTTGCATCCACAAACTCGTACTGAAGTTTGGTTACCAATTCTTACATAAGTTGACCTATATACCTTTGGCCGTGAGGTCGCTGTGGTTTGTGTTCATAGCATACTTTCCAATAGAATAAAAAGAAGTATTTCAACATAAAACAAGAAATAGAACTGATCAAACAGGCAAAGAAACCTCTGGAACTACAGATTTGGGAAAACATATTTATTACAAAAAAACAGGACCTCTTGATGAATTTTGAAATTCCCGCGATAGATGACGTCATCAAACTTACCACGACGTTAGATGGCAGCACAACACCAAGCCAGATGCAGACACTGGATGCATCATCAGTCAACCACAGAGCTGACGATAGGGGAGAAGTCCCCAGAAACTAGTCTTCATAAAAAAACTTGTAAGTGGAGAAAAGTATATACAAGGTTGACTCACTTGCCTAATTTTAGTAATACTTTCCAATTATTGTATTTGTAAATAACCCCATATTGTTAGGCAACTTCTTTGACGTAAAAGTAATGGGGGCATGCAGTGTTCTCAGGAGTTCTTAGTCGTAAACACGTAACAAGAATCGAACGAATTTATGAGACAACCCGATATATCACACAAAAGAACAATTTTAGGGAAAGATTTCACACCCTTGAACATTATATGATGTTTGTTGTTCATTTGATTCCCTGCGTGAATAATCCTGAGATAAAATAATCAGTCTCAAAACCAAATATATACTAGATACCCTGCTCCAGCTAGGTGTAACCTCACATTTCTATCAAAATTATGAATTATTCTTTATCATTACCATCGGTTTCACAAAACATATGTTACATATACTTATATGACAGTATTTAGTTCCTGAACTGTTCCTAGTTTATGTGTGAGCACGTGTGTGTGTTAGAACTACAAGATGTGATGCAAAATCGAAAAATGGTACTTATGCCGATTTTGTGGGAACATTTTTACGCAGTGTAACAAATCTTCACTCCTGTAGGACAACAGTGGTAGAATTCAACAAAAAACAATGTACAACATAGCACAAAAGTGAATAGAGAAGATATTGACACACTGCTTCACTCACACTGTTTTTTCACAGGACATGTTTCAAGAGTTTTTGCTCTTATCATCAGCTGGTACTTGACTAGTGCAAATTGTAATGCTTTCCTCTTTCTCCGTATCGTCGATAGATGGCATGATGTAATTGTCAAAGATGTCCGGTGGTGGAGTTTCAAAATTCTTGACATATGGAACATGATGAAAAGAAAGGAAAAACTCAAGATAATATCAAAAAATACCACTCTCACACCGCTTAATAACACAAACTGGCAATATAGAAAATTCACCTACCATCCATGGGCTTCTAGAAAATTTGAACGAATCTTCAAAAGACTAAACTTAAAACTAGCACCCCAAAACAAATTCAGTCTGAAGAACCTGCTATTAATCTACAAGTAGACTATATTGAAAAATAAAGAGTTCCAATGTCGTAACTACATTTTTTTGTTCTGTTTTGAGAACATATCAAACCAACCTCATATAATTTGCAGCCACAGATTGTAAATAAGAAACAATTCACATGAAGGAGTTGACTTTACATCATCCGTTATTGAATATTACACATACATATTGCTCACCTGTTACTAGAAATTCACTAGTAGTACAATAACGTTTTAAATTCACACACTATGCATTATGTTGCAGCTTTGTGAAGAGAGACTGTCCCTGTTAATGGACAGACACAAAGATAATCTCTGACCTATCACAGCACTGTATACCAATTAGCACAGTGCATTCAGTTTGTAATCTTGAGTTATAGTATGATGCAGTCAAAATTAGTGCATTACCCATAAAGCCATAAAAATGCCTCCTTTACCATAACATAAAAAGGTCTAAAAGTTAGCAAGTAGTCATACCAACATATATGTAATTAATGAGATAACATTCTTATTACTTACCAGAAGCTCAGAATATTTTGATATATCCAATTGTATGCCTGGCGTATTGTTTCAATTTCTTGCATCTCAGTAAGAAATGAACTGCTGCTCTCATCTTGCACTGTTACCTCTTTGTTTCCATCATTATTATTATTATTATTAGTGCTACTAATTTCAAGTTTTGCTGCTACACCTAGGCTATTGTATTCTTTCACCTCTTCTAACAACTCCTGAAGAATAAGGCAAAGTGTTAGCACTAAGTTGTATCATATATGTTTATTATTAAAAAGAACAGCATAATTTTATTAAAACCTTTACAATGTATCTTCTATCAGTTTGTTAAATTCTTCAGAAATGATAATGATAAGTTTCAGGCATTTTTCTGCCAATTTAACACGACAAAACATATAAAAATTATTTGTGGTTGGTTTATTGACACTCGTCACTTACTTTTTCATATATTTATGAAACATATGAGTTGGAAATGAGTTGGAAAGAGATTGAAAATGGAGGCCAGGGCCTTTGAAACTAGTCTCTCATAAATATATGAAAAAGTAAGTGACGAGTGTCAATAAACCAACCACAAATAATTTTTATATTAATTTTGACGTCACTGTTGCTAAATTCCTCCAAACACACAACGACAAAACATGTTTGCTGGCACCGTAGCTCAGTCGGTAGAGCACCTGCCTGCCGTGCTAGCGGTCCCAGGTTCGATTCCCGGCTGGGGGTGGGGATTTTTCTCCAACCAAGGTGATTCCCCATATTCCCCGGAGTCTGGAAGTATGAATGAGAGTGTGAATGAGTGTGTGATCTAATGATACAACCCAACAATTACAAGTTAACACCTTCAATATGTTCCAAAGGAGAACACCTGTCGATATGACCACATTTTCCTTACAGCACACAAAGCTACAGAATGAAGTTATGATTTTTGAGTGTATCCAGACACTTGCTTTCTTCACAAACTTTAGCCATAAACCTCACCTTGCCAACTAGATGCAACCATGTATAAGGTGAAATGCTGCATATCTGCAATCAAGGAAGCATGGACTCAATGTGGAGCATTTTGTGATGGCAGCAACATTAAACTAAGATGCCCTACAATGAGTTAAAATATACATAGTACTATGTGAAACATGGCACTAAAAATGGTAATATTGTACCTTTCAATATAGCCCTCTCTAGTGCCTAAACCAATCCAATTAAATTTTCCAGTGTTGAAAGCATGCTGCAAGTTTTCTAGTGTTATTCTGTTCAAGCTGCTTTGCTTTTGCTTTCACTGCATCCATGAACTGGAACCTGGTTCTTTTGAGCATGCACTTAGGAAGACAAAAAGTTGCATGGTGCTAGAACCATCAAATATGGTGGATGTTCCATCACTGAAACACTGCTTTTGCCAAATAACTCTTCACAGAGCACACTGAGCTATTGCATTGTCCGGATGGAGGATGCCTGAAGCATTTCTTCTACAAGTCTAGTATTGTTTGTCACACATATTTTTGGAGTGTCTTCAAAATATTTTTGTAATAAATCTTATTCACACAATCTACAGGCATTCCCATATTTCTTCCTGGATATTGAAAGAAATAACCATGAATGCACTGAATTTTTATTTGCTCATGAGTACTTTCTTGTTTCTGGAGAATTGGAGATACGTTCAATGCATGTACTCTTGTTTAGTCTCCAGATCATATTAAAAAATCAAAATTGTAATGCAGTTATTACATTTTTGAAGAAATCAGGATTATTTTCAAAGTTTTCAGAAATGTCAATACATCAATACAGCAATTCATTCTGTTTCTTTCGCACAGGACCGAGGATCTTCAGCACCATTTTAGATATGCCCAGTTCATCATGCAAAATCGTGTTTAACACTTTCCTTATTGATATTGGTAAGTTAAGCAATTGTGCAAATTGTTTTTAGTAAGCTTTTATACATTCTCTTCAGGTTTGTAGTGGAAGGTGTAACCGAAATTTTTATTCGTAGTTAATTTCTCTCCATCTTAATCAGCCACACGTTCGGGCGCCATATGTAACCAGATTTTCTATTCGCTGCAGACAGGATGCACGTTGACTGTTTCAAAGACCCAAGTCGGAAAGCCAGATGTAACAGGGTTACTTTGTTGTAGTTTGAATTGTTTCTTGATTATTGTGCCTGCTTAAATAAGAGTCATGAGATCTCTCGTTTTCAGGTGTGGTTTCAAGTGAAATGAATAAAATTTTGGATAAGTCCAATTTCGTAATATGTATAATTTAATTGTATAATCTATATTACATATTACTCAAACTTTCTTTCCTAGTCAATCATTGCAGGTTACCATCAGCATATCGATAAATCCTTACTTCCTTAATAGTTTCCGTTAATTACATAAAATTCCTTATTCCTGCATGTCCACTCATCACTATCAAGATTACAAGATATCTCTTTTTGAAGATTATTCATTTTCCATTACAAAACTTTTATATTCACCGCGACATTTTTCCCTCGTCTTGAAACAATATTACAGAACATATATCTCTGAAGATTATTGATTTTTTTCTCCTAGCAACCGTTCAATTTTTTTTATATTGTCATTACATAGCCCACTAATAGATCAGAAAACAGAACTCATTTTCAAGTTCAAATAAAAACTTCCATTACAAAGGACAGACCATTCTGGATTGTCCCCAATATCTTGCCTACTCTTTAAATTTATTAATCCATTTAATCCTTTGGATACAAGATAGACAATGACCATCATTACTTCTGTCAACAATTTCTAAGTTTATTTGCACATTTTCTGAGTTTTATGAGGAATCTTATGTAAAAAAATTGTTCTACTTTAACATTCAGCATAAATCCCAAGGAGTTCAAAAATATATAAACCAACTGAAAAAACTATTTGTAATCAGTTTCCAACACTTTGTCACATTTTTATATTATTGAGGGACTAGTTTCAGAAGCTATTGCATCCATTTTTAACCTTGAAGGACTGACTACCATCTGTTGTCGTCGTCTGCTCTCTTCTCTCTAGTGGTGGAACTATGAACTTCTTTATCAAATTATCGACTGATGGGATTTTAAAGTTCATTACTCTGACCTTATTCCATATTTTAGTGACCGAACGGTTAAGGTGAATATGATTTTGAGTCGAACTAGTACTCAATGCTCCACTTATTGGTAGTATTTACCTAGAATGCGTTTCGTTAGGATCTTCCTAACATCATCAGCTGTTGTTAACTAATAGATGTTGGTTTGGTGAACTCCTTGGAGGTGATAGGTGCGTCTCTGTCGGTATCTTGATGAACTTGAAGTTTGGGTTTTCTTCAAAGGTAGTGTCAAAATTAAAAAATCTTCATAAAGAAATATGAAAGAAAATTAATGAAATATGAAAGAAAGAAAAAAGAAAATTCACCATAAGGAAACTAAATTATGTCATTCATGAGTTGAAAGATAAAAAGTCTCCTGGACCAGATAAAATACATGCTGAATTTCAGAAACACCTAGGACCAAAGGGAAGAAAGGTACTACTGAAATTATTTAATATATCATGGACCTCTACTGTACCTACAGAGTGGAAAAAAGCAATAATTATTCCTATTCTAAAAAAAAGGCAAAGCACCTGACAAAATAAATAATTACAGACCAATTTCCTTAACAAGTGTCATTGCAAAAACATCAGAACGTATGATTTCAGCAAGGCTAAATTGGTTCTTAGAAAGTAATAACATATTAACAACTGCTCAAACAGGATTCAGACAACACTTATCTACTAAAGAAAATGCAATTCAACTATCCCAAGATGTCAAAGAATCTTTCAACAAAAATCAAGATACGCTGTCAGTTTTCATTGGTTTTGAAAAAGCATACGATTCAGTATGGAGGCATAAACTTCTTGAGAAACTTTCAAAACTAGGCATCCAAGACAACTTGTTAAATTGGATCACTCAATTTCTCTCTCAACGTTTCTGTGCTACAAAATACAATGACAGTACATCCAAATTCCGAGAAATAAAAATGGGCCTACCACAAGGTGCAGTACTGAGTACAACCTTGTTCAACATCTACATCAATGACCTTCCCTCAGCTGTATCAAACACAGAAATAAAGACAGTTGTTTTTGCAGATGACATGATCATGTGGACATCTTTCCCACAAATAGAGAAATCCAAAACTTCAATGGAAAAGGCTATGATACTTTTGGAAAAGTGGACTGACAACTAGATGAAAATAAATACTTGATAAAACAACATTCCAAATATTTAGCTTAAAAAAGAAAATCCCTAAACTAAATCTGCAGTTCAAGAACACAAACATGAAACAAACATATGAAACAAAATATTTAGGAAATTTTTTATTCAAAATTATCTTGGAGACATATTGAAGCACTAGTAAACAAATCAACAAAAAAGTTTTCAATTTTGAAAAGATTAGCTGGAGTCAAGTGGGGCAGTAAGCGGGAGACACTGAACACCACGTACAAAACATTCATCAAGCCAATACTTCTTTATAATGCAGAGGTAATAATTACAGCAAACAGTTCTAACATAAATCACCTAAAAACACATTTAAAACTGCAGTAAACGTCAAATGCCAGGAAGATAGCTAAAATCATGCAAATAAGGATATGAAGGCATGCAAAAATACAAGTTTATAATGAAACTGAACTCACGCGTTATGGAGAATCTGGTAATGGAGTAATCCCCTCCATCGGATTCGGATTCTGATTCTGCAGTAACAGTTTCGCTGTCGGAACTATCCGTAGGGTTTATAATTATGCTCTCTATTACGTTGTCGACGATGCCATCCAGCTCCCACATTTTTTCTTCTTTGAGCACATGATGAATAGCCTTTTTCCATGTTTCGTCGCTGATCTCCGAAAATGTATGGTAAGCAATGGCCTGATATCATTCAACTTAAATGTTCTATTGTTTCTTGCTACGAATCCTTTAACTTGGCTCCAAATAAGCTCAATTGGATTTAAAATCCAGTGATATGGTGGAAGCCTGAGTACCTCATGACCAGCTGACCTTGCCATTTCATCGATTACGTATTTATCACAAAAAAGTTTTCAATTTTGAAAAGATTAGCTGGAGTCAAGTGGGGCAGTAAGCGGGAGACACTGAACACCACGTACAAAACATTCATCAAGCCAATACTTCTTTATAATGCAGAGGTAATAATTACAGCAAACAGTTCTAACATAAATCCCAATGTGATGGGAAGGCACCGCCTATGGCCTATGGCGCGAAAGCATTAGCCAATTAGGGCGAGGGGCAGGGTTGTTGAACACGGAGTGATACATTTCAGCCCACAATTCTTTTTTCACCGCTTTGTAATGGCTTACCCTTACGATGCTTCAGCGAAAAACTGGCGGTAGACTCTGCCATTATACATATAATAAGTACATGCGCAATAAACGATGGATAAAATAACGTATCTCTAGAACGCGCACAGTACACCTTCTAATGACAATACATGACTAATCCAGTTCAGAACAAGGTCAGTGATAAAACTCATATAAACAAATATAAACAAATATATGTAATTCACTACCGCTAAAGCACGTGCTCTTGTGTAATCAGAAAGGCAGGCCTAGATGCAAAGGAACCTCCTCTTTACTTTGTTTAAGAATTAACATGCATTTCAGATAAATTAACTCTGTTGCGTAATATATTTAATTGAAACAGTTATGAAAGTAAATATTTGACAATTCTCTTTCAACATATAAAGATATATCACCATGTTAAATAACGAACTAATTTTTACCGCAAAACAGTCTCTACCAAACAGCAGCCAATGAGAGGAGATGAGGTCACGTGACCGTTAAGAGATTACCGGGCAAGCTTACGTGAAACAAGGTATAGAAGTATGCCAAAATCAGGCCCTGCGACTAATAACCGGTGCAGCAAAATCAACTCTAATCACTGCAATGCAAGCCCTAACGCGTAACTATCCAATACATATAACTTTATAGGAGCAGGCACTAATACAACATGAAAAAATGTTGCAGTTAAAAACAAAATGGGAGAAAAGACTACTACAACCAATCAAGATGAAAACACAAACAAGTTTCCTACACAAAGTTACAGAATTAAAAACAGATCTGAATCTTCCTAATTCTAAAGAAAACATTTTAATCAAAGAAAATCCACTGACTTTTGAACCAATTAACATCCAATTAGAATTAGAGCAAATAGTTACAAAATCTGAAACTTCCAAATCTGTACTAAATGCACTAGCATTAGAAACTGTGAACAATAGATACCCACCTGAACAATGGTTACATATCTACACAGATGGATCTAACTTGGACAACAACTCAGGAGCAGGAATTAAGTGTGCACTGTTCTCATTCTATCAATCAGCAGGATACCACACAACAAATTTTGATGCAGAAGTAACGACTATTCATATTTCACTCCAACACCTTCTACACAGAATAGATAAATTCAAAAATGCTGTCATACTTTCTGATTCTAAAGCAGCATTATATGCAATAAGTTCATATAAAATGGGGTCAATCCAAATTAAAGAATGTCACAAAAGATCCAACAACTTCAAAAACTACAGAAAAGAATTATATTACAGTGGATACCTGCACATTGTGGAATTGCTGGAAATGAATCAGCTGATTTTCTTGCCAAAAAAGGTGCAAATTTAATTCAGAACAAAAGTAAAAACTTACCCTTTACATCCATAAAAAGATTAATTAAAAAAAATATAAAAACAAACAAAACCAATCAATATCTAACAAAGCCAAAGATAAAAAATGGAACATTTTTATTAAAAATTCAGAAATGATTCCAGAAATCCCACGTAAAGCTGCAGTAGCAAATTTTAGATTACTTATGGAACATGATTATTTGGCCAAACACTTCACAGAATAGGAATTTATACAAGTCCAAATTGTCCTCTGTGCAACAAAGAAGAGGAAATAACTGAAGAACATCTTCTACCCTGTGAAGCCCTACCTGCCGGACCCACTACACAGAAATATTGGAGAGCAAGAGAGCTAATGGCTTCATTGCCAAAGCCTAGCATTTGAAAACAACATATTTCTCCCTAAATCATTAAATGTGATGGACTAAAAGTTATCTGCCTCAGATGGATTAACATATATTTAATATTCCTAAAATGTTCTTTCCTTCCTGTTTCTAAATGATAAGTTTTACCAATGTAAACCCTATCACAATCCAAACAACTAAATTGATAATAAATACCAGATATTTTATGATTACAAATTTGATCTTTCTTTGTTTTTTTTTTTAAAAAAAGAAAAAAACATTTAGCAGTTTTGTTATATTATACTTATTTTGAGGAACTAAAATTATTACAGACTGCAAAAGAAGTATGTACAGGAAAGACAAAAAGGAACATTGATATAAAGTTTAAAGAATGCATAAGAAATGCGTAATATAAAAAAATGGAGAGCATTCTTGGTTCACATATAGGCTGGAAGAAAAACTTAAGCTTTTAAAGACCCTTAGAAAACCAGCATTAACTCCTCATATGGGTAAAATTATTCATACAAAAAAAATGAACACAATTTACTATAATTTGGTGTCTCATATGAAAAGGACCTCATTGTGCAGTAATGACCAGCCAAAATGCCATCTATGAGTCACAGTAGGAAGCATAAAAATACTTGTCTCAAAACTATTTGTAGGTGACCATTACTTTTTCTTTCCTGTCAACCAAAGTAACCCAATTAGTGCATATACTTCTTCCCTGACTATAACAACAAGAAAACTCTGATCACTATATCCTCTTGTCTTAAGTAAGGTTCTCGGAGATAAGAAGTCCAAGAGAAATAGGGGACATACGTTTTCGATCATTCATGAGCTTTGTACAACCTTTGTAGCTAGATACTGCTATGATATTCTCCTAGTATGTAAACAAATAAGCAGCATCATGTACGATGGATAGAGTCAACATGAAAAATTCAATGCCATGGCCGGGATTTGAACCACGGATCTCCTGGTTAAGAGCGACTGGACGGAAACCAGGAGATCCATGGTTCAAATCCCGGCCATGGCATTGAACTTTTCATGTTGACTCTATCCATCAAATATCTTAGCCTATATACGGCTAGTGTGGAGAAATGATTAATTTCCATCAATTAACTAAAGCATCATGTATTTCTTGCCACGAGTATCAATAAACCAACTACAAATAGTTTTTGAGATTAATTTTGACGTCACTGTTACTAAATTTCTCCAAACACATATACTTCCATTGTGTTTTTCCCAAAGAAAGATTTTAAAACTAAATGTTCAGAAGACGTGCTTACCTTTATTACTGTTATACTATGAGATCTCAAGTCGCTATAGGACTTGAATGAAGGCATGAATAAACATAATTTAAGGCTGATTTGAAGAATCTCTTTCACTTCCGCTAACGTATGGCCAAGACCTGCAATGATAATAATGATATTCAATAATGATATGTTCTTGTGGTTAATTTATTAACATATAATCGGATGATTCACAATAAACCAGGAATGAAATACAGAATGAGAACAGAAAGCAGGAAAATATAAATAAATTACAAAAAGATATGGAACTAATACTGCAGATCATATTGTATATTAGCTGAATCAATTTACCCACAATATATAATCTTCTTGCTTTTATCCTCAGCTCATTATGAGGAGTTTTGGTGCAATGGTCACTGCCTAGGTGGATTCCAACATCAGTTTTATCAATTTGAGTACATTTTCTTTTGTAACATAACCCATCGCATATTAGCCCAAAGTGGGCCTGAGCCGGCCAACCCAAGTGCCAACCTCAAGCCCATACACAGAAGGCACAGGTGGGCAATCATCCAACTGATACAGGAAAGAGATTTGGTCAGCATCTCGGCACCCTTAGCCGGAAAGTTGGCTATCTAGACCAGGGTTTGCTACCTAGCATAGTTCCTCAATTTATAGAATAACTGAATTTTTCAGTCTGGCTCTATCCTTTCATAGTGCGTACTACATACGGCTGGTGTGAAAGAACAATTAATTTCCTTTAATTTTACCTAATAGTTGTCCGAACTATAAAGCCAGAGCCTTAAAGTATCTACAGCATAGTAAGTTGTCATCCAAGTAGTTGTCTCATGTGTTTATGAGAACTCCTAGTGGTTTACCGGGAAAAACACGAGTCAGTTGGAGAATTTAATGTCATGCTGGCACGTTGGCCATATCAGTGGTTTAGAGTGGTTGGGTGGAGACCAGAAAATCCGTGTTTCAAATCCCGGTTATGGCTCAGGAAAACAAGAACTGTCCATATGGGAACAAATTCTCATTTCAAAAAATAGGAACAAAGTATTCAATTTCGACATCCCCCAGAAAGATTTGTTCAGCAAGTTCCACGAACCGCCACCAGAGGAGACCTAAGACAAAATATCGCTAGCTACACCACTGAGAACCAGTCGATGTCCGGTTGACAATGAAGGCAAATAGTCTCTGAAACACGTTCCGGGAAAATTTAAAAGTGTTGTTTAGTGTCATTAATTGACTCCCTTTAAATTTAATTTATTAAAATAACACTGTTTTCAACACTTCCATGAAAGGAGTTATGATTATTTATATATACATAACATTAGTTATAACTTGCATGAATACAAATAGCGTAATAGTTTCAATTTTAGAGCATGTTTTGCATACTTGCTAAATCGGGCCTGAACTAATGTCCTGCTGGAAAAGTTAAATGCCTAAACTTGTTTATTGAGAGTATAGTAGTCTTGAATACATATTGATGTTTTAGCCAAGAAATTATATCAAATATATTTTGCATTATATACCCTAAGAATGATAAATATTAAATGATGAAAACAGCCTACTCTGCATACTTCCATTCACATTTATTATATATTGGGAAAAGTCAACCATATTAATAACATTTTCATTATAAAAAAGAAGGCAATCAGATTAATTTTAAGTCTTTGCAGTGGCACAACCTGTAAACACTATTTCAAATTATTAAACATTTTGATTTGATTTATTCAGCACCCCTTTTGCTATTTGAACAGTCCTTTATTACTGGAAATTAATTGTTCTTTCACACTAGCCGTCTGTAGGATGCACTATGAAACGGTAGAGCCAGACTGAAAAATTCAATGCCATAGCCGGGATTTGAACCATGGATCTTCTGGTTGCTGTCCAGCTGCTCTAACCCTTGAGCTACTATGGCCAACGTGAGAACATAATATTAAATTCTCCAACTGACTCGTATTTTTCCCAGTAAACCACTAGGAGTTCTCATAAACACATGAGACAACTACCTTAATGGCGACTTACTATGCTGTAAGTACTTCAAGGCCAGGGCTTTATAGTTCAGACCACTATTAGGTACAATTAATGGAAATTAATTGTTCTTTCACACTAGCTGTGTGTAGGACGCACTATGAAACAGTAGAGCCAGACTGAAAAATTCAATACCATAGCCCGGATTTGAACCACGGATCTTCTGGTTGCCGTCCAGCTGCTCTAACACTTGAGCCACTATGGCTACTATGACACTTTAATAAGTGTCCAAGGTACAGCTGCATTAACCACGTGGGAAAAAAAAATCTTCATAAAGAAATATGAAAGAAAATTGTTTAATTTTGACACTACCTTGGAAGAAAACCCAAACTTCAAGTTCATCAAGATACCGACAGAGACGCACCTATCGCCTCCAGTGAGTTCACCAAACCAACATCCATTAGTCGACAACAGCTGATGATGTTAGGAAGATCCTAACGAAACGCATTCTAGGTAAATACTAGCAATAAGTGGAGCAGTGAGTATTAGTTCGACTCAACATTATATTAATATTAGACATGCTGGATTCAACTATTCCTGCTCCATGCCATTCATCTAACCTTCATCCTCTTCTCATGCCAGTTTCCATGCCATTAGTATTTACTTCGTCTGGTGATAAGCCCCTTTGAGTCTTTTTTCCTGTTCCTGTCCTTGACTCCCATCTCTATTACCTTGTTCCAAGCAACAGTTATTTCACTTCACATTTCTTCTGACATTAATTTGACTCAATGTTTCTCCAGTTTGCAATGCAGCTGATATTATCAAACTCTTACTTTCCCCTTGTTCTCGTTAAATCTATCCCATTTACATTCCTTAACTGGTAACCCAATGATCCGCAAACACAGATTCCTTATATATGCTCATCTTCCCTCTGATTTCACCTCTCTAGGCTCCACAAATAAATCTTTGTTTACAAAAATTCTTGTGCCTTCTAACTTCTTAGATCTGTTCAGCACTTCATGTACAATTTTAAATATTTTAACAGTTCCATCAATTTAAATAAATGAAACGCTGGCAATAACATGTAAGCAATCAAACAGTTTTAACATAATGTGACTTTGTGGGTTCGTGAAATGAAAAGTCCAATTGCACAAACTCAAAATGTTCTTTATTTCCAACGACTTACGGTTGAACACTTGCCAATTACACAGAATTACGTAATGCACACAATAATGATTCACCAGTTCGTCCGTTACAGTTCCACTGATGGTACACAGTCTTCTCGTCCGTTCACTAGCTCGTCAAGCACTGACTTCCTCCAGCCCGGCGCGTCGCTTATATAAGACCAACTGGCCGATCAAGAAGTTTCCGGATTAGACGAAACAACCTGCACGTTCGAGAATCCAGGGGGAGGGCAAAGAGACGGCATAGTGGCCCGCGATCCCTCTCCTAATCATCCCATCAGTTAGTGACAGGAGACAAATGGGTAGGCGCCGCCAGAACGCCCCACGCCTGACCCCACCTGCGGCCAGCCCCACAGGGAGCTCCGACGTTCGGGTGACACTGCTCCCTCCTCAAAGCTGGACGTCCCGAACAGCACCATCATCGCATGCCAGGCGATCCAGGTGTACCACCAACATCTTCCCTCGGGGAACCTTCTGGATGCGGTAGACCACATCGTTAATCCTCTTCACCACCCGGTACGGTCCTTGCCATGGCTGCTGGAGCTTCGGGCAGCGTCCCTTAGTCCGCGTAGGACGGTACAACCAGACCAGGTCACCTTGCTGGAACCCTTGGCTGTTGGCATGCCTATCATATCTGGTCTTCATGCGGTCGCTCGCCTTCTGGATGTTCTGGCGAGCCATCTCGTGCATGTCATGGAGGTGGTCCACCAGGTTCTCCACATACTCGGTCACCGGCTGCTTCGCCTCCGGAGGGCTTCCAAAAGCCAGGTCACAAGGGAGGCGTAACTCTCGGCCAAACATTAAGCTGGCTGGCGTCATTCCAGTTGTGTCGTGTGCAGACGAGCGGTAGGCCAGCAAGAACAGTGGCACCTTGACGTCCCAGTCTCGCTGATGGCTGGCCACGACCTTCCTCAGGTGTTCCTCTAAGGTCTTGATGTACCTTTCGACCATGCCATCCGACTGGGGATGTAGAGGCGTCGTGCGGGTCTTGTTCACCCCAAGCCTTTGTAGCGCCACCTTCATTAGGTTGGACTCAAAAATGGTACCCTGGTCACTGTGTAGCTCCAACAGCAACCCAAATCGACAGAACATTTGCTCCACGAGGCAGTCTGTGATTGTCTTTGCCTCTTGGTTTGGGATGGCATACACCTCTGGACACTTTTTGAAGTAGTCCACGACCACCATCAGGTACTTGTTGCCTCGGTCGGATATTGGGAACGGTCCAGCAATGTCAACGGCGATCCGTTCAAATGGCACTCCGACATTGTACTGTTGCATGAGGCCCCGGCTCCTAGTCTGGGGGGCCGCGACTCGCCGCGCACACGTGACACTGACGGCACCATCTCTCAGCATCTGCTTGGAGTCTCAGCCAGTAGTAGCGCTGCCATAGTTTGTCAATCGTTCGGTTCGCTCCCAGGTGTCCTCCCGAAGTACCGGCATGCACTTCCTCCAAGACTTCCGGGACCTTACTCCGGGGAAGTACCAACTGTTCTCTCTGTGTCTTCCCATCGGGTGACTCCCATACCCGGAACAGCATGCCCTCTCTGGTCTTCAACGAGTCCCATTGGGCCCAGTACGACTTGTAGGTGGCACTCCTCGGTGGGATGTCCTCCCAGGTTGGTCTCGTCCCTGCCTCCACTTCCCTCAAGAGTGGCCCCCAGTCTGCATCCGCCAGCTGCTCCCTCCTCAGGCCTGCGCTATCCCAGCAGTCCGCAGGCACTGCCACAACTACTCGGACTGCTGCGGCACGCTCCTTCTCTTCCACTCTTGTGCACTGGGTGCACTCTTCTGGACAGGGTCTTCGGGACATGGCGTCTGCGTTACCGTGGCTCTTCCCTCTACGATGTTCCGAGGTGAAGTCGTACTCCTGCAGCCTCTGGACCCAACGTGCTGTCTGGCCTTCCAGGTTCTTAAAGTTCAATAGCCAGGTTAGGGCGGAATGGTCAGTCCTCAGTTGAAATGGCTGACCGTACAGGTACTTGTGGAAGTGCTCCAAGGTCTTTACTACCGCCAGTAGCTCTCGTCAGGTGATGCAGTAGTTCTTCTCTGCCTTGGATAACGTCTTGCTGTAGTAGGCTATCACCCGCTCATGGCCGTCCTGGATCTGCGATAGGACACCTCCAATGCAATGGTCGCTGGCGTCAGTGTCCACAATGAAGGCTCCACCCGGTTGTGGGAATCCCAAAATTGGAGCACTGCACAGGGTCTCCTTCAGGTGCTGGAAAGCGTCTTCGGCGTCCTCCGTCCACACATAAGGTCGGTGTTCCTCTGTCAGGCGGGTGAGGGGTTTGGCGATGTTGGAGAACCCATTTATGAAGCGGCGGTAATAACTGCACAGCCCCAGGAAACTGCGCAATTCTTTCTTATCCTTTGGGCGAGGCCAATCTCTCACAGACTGTGTCTTCTCCGGGTCTGTGGCCACTCCGGTTGCTGAGACTATGTGGCCTAAGTAGTTCACTTCCTTGCGGAAGAGCTGGCACTTCTTCGCATTCAGCTTCAAGTTGGTCGCCAGCAGTCTCTGTAGCACCTTACTCAGATTCTTGAGGTAATCTTCAAAAGTCTTCCCGACGATGATGTCATCCAGGTATAGCAGGCAGGCATCATAAGTCAGCCCTCTCATCACTGACTCCATGAGGCGTTGGAAGGTAGCTGGTGCATTGCATAGGCCAAAGGGCATAACCGTGAACTGCCAGAGCCCTTGGCCTGTCGAGAATGCAGTCTTCTCCTTGTCTCTTGGGTCTAGAGCTACCTGCCAGTAGCCCGACTTCAGGTCCAGGGTCGAGAACCACTATGCACCAGCTAGCGTGTCCAGAGTGTCGTCAATCCAGGGTAAGGGGAAACAGTCCTTCCGGGTGACAGCGTTCAACTTTCTGTAGTCTACGCAGAAGCACAGCTGGCCGTTCTTCTTTGTCACCAAGACTACAGGGGAACACCAAGGGCTGTCAGACTCTTCAATCACTCCCCTGGATCTCATGTCCTCCAGCATGTCTCGTACCGCCCCTTGCTTCGCCAGCGGAACGCGTCTAGGTGGTTGCCAAATAGGCCGGGCGTCCCCGGTGTCGATGCGGTGAAGCACTTGTCCATGCGGCCGTAGTCACTATCACCTTGGCTGAAGACGCGCTGATACCGTCTTAGCAGTGGTCGAACTTTCTCCAGCTGTTCTGCGGTAAGGTGGTCGGCTGCCCTCTCCAGTAAGCCTTCTAGCCGGGGCCCCAGGTGTTGCTTCGGTGCCGGCTGTTTCTTGCCGATTGCTGTTACGCTCACCACGGGCTCGCACGTTCCCAACTCCGTCCCGGCCTGGACGTCGTGATCGGTGTCCGTTGGATTTAGCAGTCTCTCTGGCACCTCCTCTTGGCACGGCACCAATGCCCTGGCTACACACAGTCCGTGTACAGACGTCTTCTTGTCCAGCATCATGTACCTGGTTCTCTGGCCTTCCAGTCGCGCCGTCACCACTACCTCGCTCCTCGCGGGGAAGTCTTCACTCAAGACGACCCTGCAAATTCCAAGGCGCTCTTCTGGCTGATGGAGTATAACCTCTTCTCCGTTGAGCCGCATTACCTTCTTGCCGACGTCGACCGTCGCCTCATGGCTTCTGGGGGCATCCAATCCCAGTATCACCTCCTCAGCCACTTTTGCGACGAACACCCACAGACGTACGGTGCTCCTTCGCAAGGTCAGCTTCAGAAGGGCCTCCTTCTCCACAGGCAAGGTGTCGCCCGATGCCGTGACAAGCTGGTATGGTCGGCTCGGCTTCCTTGTCGGCAAACCCTTCGCCACGTCAGGTCTGATGATGGTCACGGCCGCCCTGGTGTCCACCAGCACGCGGCACAGCTTTCGTCTTACCCAGCCGTCCGCGATGAGGCTGTCATCCATCCGCCGGCTGACGGCGTGCAGTGTCACTCGAGGGGATGGTGGTGATGGCACCGACGTGCCCCTCTCCACGACGGCCCTTACTCGTTTTCCGGCTGCTCTTCCCGGTATCTGAGCCCCTCCTTCGGGAGTTGTTCGGATTGGGATGGCTTCGAGGGGGCAGTGTGTTCCCGATACCCGTGGGAATCGGGTACGTCTTCGGACGGGGTTGAGGGAAGCCAAGTTTCCGGGTACTAGCCTGCAAAGCTAGTAGAAGGTGTGCTAGATCACCAGGCGGCCCCACCAAGGTCATATCGGTAGTCTTCACCTTTGGTGTTGGCGCGCGTAAGTGGCGTATCCACTTCCGTCCCGTCTTGTGTCCATAGGACCAGATGGGGGGGGCCTTGTTAGGTAACTAGGTCTTGCCCTACGGAAAGCCCCACGGAGGATGCCGAGCGCCCTTTGGGACAGCTCGGATACTCCCTGGTTGAAAGAGGCCCGGGTCTTGTTCCTACGGGTTCAAGGCTAATGGGAGTAGAACCTCTGGACTCAACTGCTCTTCCCGGTGTGGGCAGTCTCTCTGCAGGTATCCGGGCTGTCCACACCCCCAACACAGGCCACTAGGTGTTCGCCGGCGTCCCTCGGCTGGTCTTCTGTCTCCGGTGTAGCAGACACTCCTCGTTCTCGACGTCGGGATAGCTGTTACCTTGGCCGCCTCCATCCTTAATGCTGCCGTTAGCGCCTCGTGGATTGTTTTATAATCGCCGAGCATTAGGCGCTGACGAATCTCCGGGTACCGTACCCCGTTAACGAAGGTGTAGGCAGCTTCCCGGGACACGAACTCTGGTGGGAGGTCGACCAAGGCCTTGCTTGCCAGTTGTTCAACTGCCAGGGCGAACTCCTGAAGCGTCTCCCCTGGCTGCTGTGACCTTGCCTTTAGCTGACTGCGGTACGCTGCGGCTAAGCGGTGGTTTCCGAAACGATGCCGCCGTTGTCTGCACCGCGTTTAGGACTTCCGCGGCCCGTCCCTGGAGGCTGGCTATTAACTGTGTGGCCTCCTCCTCCTGTGACCATCTGTTGTGCTTGACCACTGTGTCGAACTGGCGGCGGAAGACCTTAAATGTTGACGCGCCGTCATATTTCGGAGGTTTAACGCGCGCCGATGTTGTGTCGCGTCCCGGTGCGTCGGCCTTCAAATCCTTCAACCTCCTGCCGACGACGTCCACCACCATGGCGTTCAGGGACTTGACGCTGCTGTCGGCCTTCCCTTCCAGGTCGTTAACGCGGCTCGCCAGGTCCTCGACGCGCTCGTCCACTTGGCCCATCCGCTTTCCCAGCTCCGTCACGTCATCCCTCACGCCGGCCAACTGTTCTTTAAATTTGGCGGCGAGAGCATCGTTCGCCACCTTGATTTCCGTGGTCAGTTCGGCCATCTTTGCGGTCATTGTCGTGGCCAGGTCGTTGTTTGCCGTTTCCGTCTTCGCTGTTAATTCGGCGTTCATATCTTCCATCTTCTCGGTGATGTTGTCGTTGGCCGTCTTCATTTGTTTCAGTTCCGCGGCCAGGTTGTTATTTGTAGTCTCCAGCTTCGCGGCCAGGCTGTTATTTGCCGCTTCTGTTTTTGCAGCGAGGTTTCCATTTGCCGTCTTCATTTCCGAGGTCAGTTCGGCCTTCATTTCCATCATCTTCTCCAAAATCTTTTCCAATGCCGCGTCCATGGTTGTAATGTTCGGTGATGTTATCCCACTTCTGACACCAGTGTGACTTTGTAGGTTCGTGAAATGAAAAGTCCAATTGCACAAACTCAAAATGTTCTTTATTTACACCGACTTAAAGTTGAACACTTGCCAATTACACAGAATTACGTAATGCACACAATTACGATTCACCAGTTCGTCCGTTACAGTTCCACTGCACGTACACAGTCTTCTCATCCGTTCACTAGCTCGTCAAGCACTGACTTCCTCCGACCCAGCACGTCGCTTATATAAGACCAACTGGCCGATCTAGAAGTTTCTGGATTAGACGAAACAACCCGCACGTTCGAGAATCCAGGGGGAGGGGAAAGAGACGGCACAGTGGCCCGCGATCCCTCTCCTAATCATCCCTTCAGTTAGTGACAGGAAACAAATGGGTAGGCGTGGCCAGAACGCCCCACACCCGACCCCACCTGCGGCCAGCCCCACAAATATTTATGATCACAGTACTAGAAATAAATTCTAATTACACATTAAAGATCATAAAAGAATGTTATATAAATAAATGCTGCACTATAATGACATTAAATGTAGAATAAACTCCCTCCACTTTTTAAGAATCAGTAGCCTTAATATTTAATCAAAATTAATACATGAAAATTGAAGCTAGTAACAGGGAAGCAATATAAATATTAAAATAAAATATAATAATTTGTTACAAACTTCCCTTAGCTTAAGTTATTGTAATATTAAATAAAGAATTGAAGAAATTCTTAACACAGGTTTGTTTTTATCAGTGGATGAATATTTTGAAAGAATACAGTTAAGTTTTATTATATAATATGTATTACGTATTGCCCTATATTTGTCATTATTTGTATTTATTTTCACATATTCATTATTTGGCTATTTTTGAAACCCGTATATTTGAAAATATATCTGTAAAATTATTACATGAATTTTTTAAATTACTGTATTACTTGTTTAAATATTACAAAGTCAATATTTCTATACAGAAAACATATGGGGAACAAAATAAAATTGAATTGATAGTGAATGTATTAAGGCAGCAATCACTTGATAAGAACAATCAACAAATTTCAAACACTCACCATGAGATTCGTATTTTTCATTAAAAAAGTCATATAGCTTGTCTAAAAGAGCTTTGGCAGGTCCTGGCAATGCAAACATCGTAACTGCTACCCAGTGTTTGCGCAAACTATCTAACAGTTGCAGCAATGACAATGGAGGTTTGAAACGCAGTACTTTTTCCCATCTCTCAGCATACACAGATTCCATTTCTACCTGCACAAACTGTAACACATAAGTCAAAACCATCTGTCATTGATATACTATTATGATTAGTGATTTTTGAGCTCCAGAACATGAAGGTGATCGCACTGAAATTCTACTGAACCTCATATTTTATCAATATAAAGTTTCATGAAAATTGCCGCTAAAAATACCCACCTGCATTAAAATTAACTTCTAAAACACTCCAAGCCTGCAATGGATACCAGAAATAACTTGGATAAGAACATGTGACAGTAACAACTAGCACTCAAATACAGTAACTTGATAGAGTTAATATGAAAAATTTAATGCCATGGTCGGGATTTGAACCACAGATCTCCTGGTCTCCGTCCAGTCACTCTAACCCATTGGGCTGCCATGGCCAACGTGCCATCCTGACATTAAATTCTCCATTTGACTCATATATTTCCCCAGTAGACCACTAGGGGTTCTCTCATCCGAGATACACCATTTGTGGCGACTTTCTATCCTAAGTACTTGAGTCCCAGGCTTCATCATTTAACTCTTATTATTTTAGTTAATTGATTGAAATTAATAATTTTTCGTACTTCATACTAAGGTTTTTGATAGAGTCAACATAAAAAATTCAATGCCATGGCTGGGATTTGAACCACGGATCTGCTAGTCTCTGTCCAGTTGCTCTAAGCCATTGAGCTACCATGGCCAATGTAGCGTCCTGACATTAAATTCTCCATTTGACTCATATATTTCCCTGGTAGACCACTATGGGCTCTTGCATCTGAATGGGGAATTTAATGTCAGGATGGCATGTTGGCCATGGTAGCTCAATGGGTTAGAGCGACTGAACAGAGACCAGGAGATCCGTGATTCAAATCCCGGCTATAGCATTGAATTTTTCATGTTGACTCAATCAAAAACCTTAGCCTATATACAGCTAGTGTGAAGAAATGATTAATTTCCATCAATTAACTAAAACTTTAACTTGAGCTCTCAGATGGCGTTATTGTCAATGATGGCAACAGCCCGCCTCGGTAGCGTAGATGGTAGCATGTCTGCCTCACGTTCAAGAAGTCCCGAGTTCGAATCTCGGTCAAGGTGAGTTATCTGGATAAGGTTTTTTCTGGGGTTTTCCCTTATCCTGAAAGACGAATGTCGGGTAACTCTAAGCTCCATGGACCCTGGAATCATTTGAGCATCATTTCATCCAATTCATTCATCGTCCGATATGACTTAACATTGGAGGACGTAAATTACAAAAAAAAAAAAAAAAAAAAAAAAAAAAAAAAAAAAAAAAAAAAAAAAAAAAAAAAAAAAGGCAACAGCATTTTTCACGTCTTTTAAGCATTTAAAAGATGTGCTTTAACTGTTATCATAGAAGGCCTCCAGTTTAGTTTCTGCATTTTTTTTTCTTCATATTTTATTTTCCATTCAATGACTGAGTAAAATAGTAAACACATGGCATCTTCTTTTACTATTTATGTGAGTCTAC
Organism: Mantis religiosa; assembly: GCA_030765055.1. Classification (NCBI taxonomy): domain Eukaryota; kingdom Metazoa; phylum Arthropoda; class Insecta; order Mantodea; family Mantidae; genus Mantis; species Mantis religiosa. The sequence continues at coordinate 209,258,483 of CM060951.1, read as the reverse complement.
ACTATCCATACACGATTTATTTCAGGCATTTAATACTTATTACTTGATAGTAAAAGTGAGTGGGTTTACTGACACTAAATCACTTAGTGGGATATGTGGGATATGTTTCGAGGGCTTAATTGCCCCCATCCTCAACTTGATGCTGACTGCTGGAACATGGAGATTCTACCATTGTAGTACTTAAGTGTCTTTACAAGGAATTTCTTGCTGAGGTTGTTGCTTGGAGGTAACTCAAAGTTGAAAACCCTATCTTTGTATTTACAACAGTAAATACATCACTTCTAACTTTTCATACATACACCCTACCTTTGTTTTTCCAAACTAAGTTGTTTCAAGTTTGGAATGCTTTTTAAAAGTTAAGGTTCAGGATCTGTTTCATTAATTTCAAACTGCCACTGCCAATTGTTCTTGTTTATACTTAAAATAACCGAGATCTTCCTTTGTTCCATTACCCTAGTTTTCAACTTCCTATTTGTTTTTACAATAAAAGTGTTGCTCCAATGTTTGCAGTTAAATTCGTATATTCCTAATTTTTTTTATTGTTTGTATGGTGTCTTTAAGTCTAGAATGTAGCAAGTTTTGGATGGAGTAGAAGTTTTTAGGTGTCAGAATGATGTACAGTCACTGCAATGGAAATCTTTACATTTTAAATGCAAGGAAAATCTTTACATACACAATGCGCTCAAGTTTGTCCTTCTCCCAATACTACACAGAAAGGTGGGCGGAGCTGCAAATTACATGATTCTTCAGTGCACAGCAGCAACTTCTTTTCATTAGCAGCCCAGGTCTCAGTCTGCCCCTGGTATTTACATACAGCAAGTTGTTTATTGTGTGTTGTCATCTGATTTTTGATCTCAGTGCTGTTTTTGAAGGTCTGTATTTCTGCATCCAATATACAAAATGGGATGCAAGAAAAGACTCATGCTTTAACTCTGTTAGAGATAGGAACCTCTGTAATTCATATAGCTGCTGATCTAAAGGTTTCAAGACGAGCCATTTATGACCTAAAAAATGTAGCTGCACCTTTGCCACATGGCACCCCACCAACTCAACAGCAATAATTGCAGTATCTCGAGGATTGCCAAAATTATATTTACAATCTAATACCCTGTATCCAAGTGTTATACATAGTTTTATAAAAGGGGATATTACATTCTCAGGTGGTAGAAGAAAGACTTCTCCAAGGACTGATGACCTTCTAAAACGTGAAGTGGATTACAGCAGCGGGTTTAAAAAAGAATGATCCAGAACTGTTCAAAAGTGTTCCATTCCGGACCATTCAGCATCACCTTCAAAAAGACTTAGGTTTACCAATTTGGTGTGCTGCCAAGAAGTCTCTTTTAACTAAAGCTAATGATGAAGAAAAAAGTACATTTCTGCAAAACATATCAGCACTGAACATCAGAGGACTAGCGCAAAGTAATGTTTTCTGATGAAAGCACTTTCAAATTGGTCAGAGGAATGTCCAAAAAGGTGAGAAGGCCAAAAAATGAGTCACGGTATGGTCAAAACTGTTAAACATCCAGAAAGTGTGACGGTATGGGATGCCTTTAGTGGTAATTGTGATAGAGGTAGCTTACTTTCTTCCTAAGAATCTAACAATGAAGGTAAGTAACTATTTAGAAGTGTTGCAACAAAATTTGGTCACATTTTGGCCAATTCATCAGTGTCAGTTCTTTATGCATGATGGTGCCCCTGCTCACAGAACAAAGATGATTCAGAAGTTCCTAAAAGATAATAATATACCTGTACTTGACTGACCTAGTAACTCTCCTGACCTAAATCCAAAAGAAAATGCTTGGGATCAAATTGAAAATAAAATAGAGGAGCTCCAACCATCAAATATTAAGGAGCTGCAGGTGTTGAAGTTATGGGTGGAAATGGACAAAAAATATTTTGAGAATCTAGCGGATTCAATGCCCAGACACTCATGAAGGTAATACAAGTTAAGGGAAATATGACCAAGTACTAATGGTATGGAGAAGTTCAAAATAAAACCATGTAAACTCAATGTTTGTTATATCGAAATTTAACTGTATTGGAACACCACAGTGAAGCGAAATAAATATTAAATCATAAATGAGTTGTATTTATTACACATCAGCTTCACTTACGTACCTATATTGAGGACATGTTTCGCAAAGTATCGTTCGAATCATCGGCTCTAATGCGACTGAAGCTTAATCCAGTGGTGTGGGTAGTTCTGGAGAAGTGGTGTGCGTAGTGAACTCGTCATATGAGAGAGAATATACATAGAGAAACAAAAAAAACCAACTAATGAACTTCGAAATCCCACCAGAAGACAACCCCAAATTTAAATTCATCACAAAATCAACAGATGGCAGCAGCAACTCCAGAACTAACCACACCACTGGATCAAGCTTCAGTCGCATTAGAGTCAATGATGCGAATGATAGTTCGCAAAACATGTCCTCAATATAGGTATATAAATGAAGCCGATGTGTAATAAATACGACTCATCTAAAAATTAATAATCAATGTTTCTTGTTTTTATTGCCATGTAAAGATTTCCATTGCAGCCATTGTACTTCTTAAATATTTTCTGGAACTGGTTATGGGTCTTGAGATGGCAGTTAGCTTTGTGTAAAATTTCTGACAAAGTAGTTCATTTAAATTTTTGTTTGAGATGGTTAAACATAAAATAAACCAGTATGATAATGCAAGAGAACAGCAACAAAGGTAACACAATAGAGTGAAATGCACAAATGATAACCTAGAATATGGAAAAAATGTTTAGCTGTTAGTTTGACAAAGCATAAACCTCCTTAACTGTGACCATTTGTATACTCGATTCCAGGGCACAAGATAAAATGTATGAGTAGTAGTGGATGCTGTGAATAAAAATCAAGTAATCTCCCGAGTCAAAGTGTCTGATTGCATGTCATAAACATACTCACTTTGTACATGACTAAAACTTCTAACTGTGCAGATTGTCACAACTTGTACTTGAATAATTGCACCATCCAACTGAAATCAGTTTCCTTTATCCAATATTTTAAAATGGCCGGTGATGGAAAGCATAGTTATCTGCTTTCCAGGAATGTTTATAACGTTCTTCCTGTTGCTACATAGTTTACCTGATATATCTGCTGTAAAAGTCAGTTTGCTAATCAGCCTTTGCTACTTATTAAGAATGGTGCCAAAGAAAAATCTGGAGTTTCAGTCAGCTCTCTGGATTTATTAAATACATGACCTATATTACTTTCAAAAGTGCAATTGCCAAGAACAAGAATTTGCATGCAGTGAATTAACTGAAATAAAAGAATATATTAACCTCACGGTGAGTAGCAAATTGTGATAACATAGGAAAACAACGAAAACCAAAGGGATAAGACTGATTGCAATAGAAGAAGAAAAGAACAATTGAGGTAAAGACTGAAGAAGAGATTAATGTATCAAATGGTAATACCAATGTCAAAAGGAGAAACTTAACAAGTTGAGAAAACTTAGTTTCACAGCTTTAAAAGTTACTAACAGTACTTTTGTACAAGCACAGGATTGCAATTTTTTTTCCACAAGTTTTTATTTTTTTCTCTTCTTGATTACAAACACATTTCTAATAATTAGAAAGCCTGCCTAGGTAGCACGTCTACCTCACGTTTAAGAGGTCCCAAGTTCAAAACTCATTCAAGGTGAGCTATCTACTGGTAGAGACCAAGCTCTATGTGTATGAGGGGTGAGGTGTGCAGTGAAGAGGGAAGTAACCTGTGCCATGTGGCATTGCTTGCATAAACAGAAATTATCACTTGATAGTGTTATGTGATTGTTCCTTACATGAGCATCAGTGGCAGTGCTCTCGCTTCTAAGCATTTGTTTGTTACAAGTGTCAAGCTATTGTAAATTACTGTGGATGAGGGTTCATCAGGAGCCATTCGTAAACAAAATATTGTGGTCTATAGATAGGTTCATCAGTTGGAATTTAATAGAAAAATGTCACAACGAATCCAGGCAAAATTATTCCTTAAATGCCCCACAAGCAGGTAACAAAAGGGGCCGTGGATAAAATATTGTGATTTTGTGGGTTCGTGAAATGAAAAGTCCAATTACAACACTCAAAAATGTTCTTTATTTCCACCGACTTACAGTTAAACACTTGCCAATTACACAGAATTACGTAATGCACACAATTACGATTCACCAGTTCGTCCGTTAGAATTCCACTTGCACTCGCAATTACGTAAACTCCTCCGACGCACGTACACAGTCTTCTCGTCCGCTGCTTCGCTGCTCGCCAAGAACTAACTGACTCACTCCCAGCCCGACGTGTTGCTTATATAGGGTCAGCTGGCCAATCTGGAACGTTCTGGATTAGATGAAATATCCCGTAAGTTCGAGAACTCAGGTGGAACAGAAAGAGGCGGCGCAGTGATGTTTTTTTTTTTTCCAGCCACCCCTCGTTACCGCTATAAGACAAACAAGTGGGCGTGGCGAACACCGACCGTCTCCTGCTGCTGCAGGTTCTATAGGGAGTTCCGACGTTCAGGTGACTGCTCCCTCCTCAAAGCTGGTTGTCCCGAACAGCACCATCATCGCATGCCAGGCGATCCAGGTGTACCACCAACATCTTCCCTCGGGGAACCTTCTGGATGCGGTAGACCACATCGTTAATCCTCTTCACCACCCGGTAAGGTCCTTGCCATGGCTGCTGGAGCTTTGGGCAGCGTCCCTTGGTCCGGTAGGACGGTACAACCAGACCAGGTCACCTTGCTGGAACCCTTGGCTGTTGGCTTGCCTGTCATACCTGGTCTTCATGCGGTCGTTCGCCTTCTGGATGTTTTGGCGAGCCATTTCGTGCATGTCGTGGAGATGGTCCACCAAGTTCTCCAAATACTCGGTCGCTGGCTGTTTCGCTTCCGGAGGGATTCCAAAAGCCAGGTCACAAGGGAGGCGTAACTCTCGGCCGAACATTAAGCTGGCTGGCGTCATGTGTCGTGTGTAGACGAGCGGTAGGCCAGCAAGAACAGTGGCACCTTGACGTCCCAGTCTCGCTGATGGCTGGCCACGACCTTCCTCAGGTGTTCCTCTAAGGTCTTGATGTATCTTCCAACCATGCCATCCGACTGGGGATGTAGAGACGTCATGCGGGTCTTGTTCACCCCAAGCCTTTGTAGTGCCTCCTTCATTAGGTTGGACTCAAAGTTGGTACCCTGGTCACTGTGTAGCTTCAACGGCACCCCAAATCGACAGAACACTTGCTCCACGAGGCAGTCTGTGATTGTCTTTGCCTCTTGGTTTGGGATGGCATACACCTCCGGCCACTTGGTGAAGTAGTCCACGACCACCATTAGGTACATGTTGCCTCGGTCGGAAACTGGGAACGGTCCAGCAATGTCAACGGCGATCCGTTTGAATGGCGCTCCGACGTTGTACTGCTGCATGCGGCACCGGCTGCTAGTCTGGGGGCCGCGATTTGCCGCGCACACGTGACATTGACGGCTCCATCTCTCAGCATCTGCTCGGAGTCTCAGCCAGTAGTAGCGCTGCGGTAGTTTGTCAATCGTTCGGTTCGCTCCCAGGTGTCCTCCCGAAGTACCGACGTCCACTTCCTCCAAGACTTCCGGGATCTTACTCCGGGGAAGTACCAACTGTTCTCTCTGTGTCTTCCCATCAGGTGATTCCCATACCCAGAATAGCACTCCCTCTCTGGTCTTCAACGAGTCCCACTGGGCCCAGTACGACTTGTACTGGTACTCGGTGCGATGTCCTCCCAGGTTGGTCTTGTCCCTGCCTCCACTTCCCTCAAGAGTGGCCCCAAGTCTGCGTCCGCCAGCTGCTCCCTCCTCAGGCCTGCGCTATCCCAGCCGTCCGCAGGCACTGCCACAACTACTCGGACTGCTGCGGCACACTCCTTCTCTTCCACTCTTGTGCACTGGCCGCACTCTTCTGACAGGGTCTTCGGACCATGGAGTCTGCGTTACCGTGGCTCTTCCCTCTACGATGTTCAGAGGTGAAGCCGTACTCCTGTAGCCTCTGGACCCAACGTGCTGTCTGGCCTTCCAGGTTCTTAAAGTTCAATAGGCAGGTTAGGGCGGAATGGTCAGTCCTCAGGTGGAATGGCTGACCGTACAGGTACTTGTGGAAGTGCTCCAAGGTCTTTACTACCGCCAATAATTCTCGTCGGGTGACGCAGTAGTTCTTCTCTGCCTTGGATAACGTCTTGCCGTAATAGGCTATCACCCGCTCAAAGCCGTCCTGGATCTGCGATAGGACACCTCCAATGCAATGGTCGCTGGCGTCGGTGTCCACAATGAAGGCGCCACCCGGTTGTGGAAATCCCAAAATTGGAGCACTGCACAGGGTCTCCTTTAGGTGCTGGAAAGCGTTTTCTGCGTCCTCCGTCCACACATAATGCCGGCGTTCCTCTGTCAGGCGGGTGAGGGGTTTTGCGACATTGGAGAACCCCTTTATGAAGCGACGGTAATAACAGCACAGCCAAAGGAAACTGCGCAATTCTTTCTTATCCTTTGGGCGAGGCCAATCTCTCACAGCCTGTGTCTTCTCCGGGTCTGTGGCCACTCCGGTTGCTGAGACTATGTGGCCTAAGTAGTTCACTTCCTTGCGGAAGAGCTGGCACTTCTTCGCATTCAGCTTCAAGTTGGTTGCCTGCAGTCTCTGTAGCACCTTATTCAGATTCTCGAGGTGATCTTCAAAAGTCTTCCCGACGATGATGATGTCGTCCAGGTATAGCAGGCAGGCATCGTAAGTCAGCCCTCTCATCACTGACTCCATGAGGCGTTGGAAGGTACCTGGTGCGTTGCAGAGGCCAAAGGGCATAACCGTGAACTGCCAGAGCCCTTGGCCCGTCGAGAATGCGGTCTTCTCCTTGTCTCTTGGGTCTAGAGCTACCTGCCAGTAGCCCGACTTCAGGTCCAGGGTCGAGAACCACTGTGCACCAGCTAGCGTGTCCAGGGTGTCGTCAATCCGGGGTAAGTGGAAACAGTCCTTCCGGGTGACAGCGTTCAACTTTCTGTAGTCTATGCAGAAGCGCAGCTCGCCATTCTTCTTTGTCACCAAGACTACAGGGGAACACCAACGGCTGTCAGACTCTTCAATCACTCCCCTGGATCTCATGTCCTCCAGCATGTCTCGTACCGCCCCTTGCTTCGCCAGCGGAACGAGCCTATGAGGCTGCCGAATAGGCCGGGCATCCCCGGTGTCGATGCGGTGAAGCACTTTGTCCGTGCGGCCGTAGTCACTGTCGCCTTGGCTGAAGACGCTCTGGTATCGCCTCAGCAGTTGTCAAACTTTCTCCAGCTGTTCTGCGGTCAGGTGGTCGGCCGCCCTCTCCAGTAGGCCTTCTAGCTGGGGCCCCAGGTGTTGCGTCGGCACCGGCTCCTGTGTCTTGTCGATTGCTGTTACGCTCACCACGGGCTCACACGTTCCCAACTCCGTCCCGGCCTGGACGTCGTGATCGGTGTCCGTTGGATTTAGCAGTCTCACTGGCACCTCCTCTCGGCACGGCAGCAATGCCCTGGCTGCACACAGTCCGTGTACAGGCACCTTCTGGTCCACCATCATGTTCCTGGTTCTCTGGCCCTCTAGTCGCGCCGTCACCATCACCTCGCTCCTCGCGGGGACAACCACGTCTTCGCTCAAGACGACCCTGCAAATTCCAAGGCGCTCTTCTGGTTGACGGAGTATAACCTCTTCCCCGTTGAGCCGCAGGACCTTCTTGCCGACGTCGACCATCGTCTCATGGCTCCTGAGGGCATCCAATCCCAGTATCACCTCCTCAGCCACTTTCGCGACGAACACCCACAGACGTACGGTGCTCCTTCCCAAGGTCAGCTTCAGCAGGGCCTACTTCTCCACAGGCAAGGTGTCACCCGATGCCGTGACAAGCTGGTATGGTCGGCTCGGCTTCCTTGTCGGCAAACCCTTCGCCACGTCAGGTCTGATGATGGTCACGGCCGCCCTGGTGTCCACCAGCACGCGGCACGTCTTTCCTCTTACCCAACCGTCTGCGATGAGGCTGTCATCCAAACGCCGGCTGATGGCGTGCAGTGTCACTCGAGGGGATGGTGATGATGGCGCCGACGTGCCCCTCTACACGACGGCCCTTACTCGTTTTCCGGCTGCTCTTCCCGGTGTGGGCAGTCTCTCTGCAGGTGTCCGGGCTGTCCACACCCCCAACACAGGCCCTAGGTGTTCGCCGGCGTCCCTCGGCTGGTCTTCTGTCTCCGGTGTAGCGGACACTCCTCGTTCTCGACGTCGGGATAGCTGTTACCTTGGCCGCCTCCATCCTTAATGCTGCCGTTAGCGCCTCGTGGATTGTTTTATAATCGCCGAGCATTAGGCGCTGACGAATTTCCGTGTTTCGTACCCCGTCCACGAATGAGTAGGCAGCTTCCCGGGATACGAACTCTGGTGGGAGGTCGACTAGGGCCTTGCTTGCCAGTTGTTCATCTGCCAGAGCGAACTCCTGCAGCGTCTCCCCTGGCTGCTGTGACCTTCCCTTCAGCTGGCTGCGGTACGCTGCGGCTAAGCGGTGGTTCCCAAACCGATTCTCCAGGGCCTCCCAGATGTCCGCATTTAGGACTTCCGCGGCCCGTCCCTGGAGGCTGGCTATTAACTGTGTGGCCTCCTCCTCCGGTGACCATCTGTTGTGCTTGGCCACTGTGTCGAACTGGCGGCGGAAGACCTCAAATGTTGACGTGCTGTCATATTTCGGAGGTTTGACGCGCGCCGATGTTGTGTCGCTCCCGGTGCGTCGGCCTTCAAATCCTTCAACCTCCTGCCGACGACGTCCTCCACCATGGCGTTCAGGGACTTGACGCTGCTGTCGGCCTTCCCTTCCAGGTCGTTAACGCGGCTCGCCAGGTCCTCGACGCGCTCGTCCACTTGGCCCATCCGCTTGCCCAGCTCCGTCACGTCATCCCTCACGCCGGCCAACTGTTCAAATTTGGCGGCGAGAGCATCGTTCGCCACCTTCATTTCCGTGGTCAGTTCGGCCATCTTTGCGGTCATTGTCGTGGCCAGGTCGTCGTTTGCCGTTTCCGTCTTCGCTGTTAATTCGGCCTTCATTTCTTCGATCTTCCCGGTGATGTCGTTGGCCGTCTTCATTTGTTTCAGTTCCGCGGCCAGGTTGTTATTTGTAGTCTCCAGCTTCGCGGCCAGGCTGTTATTTGCCGCTTCTGTTTTTGCAGCGAGGTTTTCATTTGCCGTCTTCATTTCTGAGGACAGTTCGGCCTTCATTTCCATCATCTTCTCCAAAATCTTTTCCAATGCTGCGTCCATGGTTGCAATTTTCGGTGATGTTGTCCCGCTTCCTGACACCAGTGTGACTTTGTGGGTTCGTGAAATGAAAAGTCCAATTACACCACTCAAAAATGTTCTTTATTTCCACCGATTTACAGTTAAACACTTGCCAATTACACAGAATTACGTAATGCACACAATTACGATTCACCAGTTCGTCCGTTAGAATTCCACTGCACTCGCAATTACGTAAACTCCTCCGACGCACGTACACAGTCTTCTCGTCCGCTGCTTCGCTGCTCGCCAAGAACTAACTCCCAGCCCGACGTGTTGCTTATATAGGGTCAGCTGGCCAATCTGGAACGTTCTGGATTAGATGAAATATCCCGTAAGTTCGAGAACTCAGGACTAGTTCGAGAACTATAAGACAAACGAGTGGGCGTGGCGAACACCGACCGTCTCCTGCTGCTGCTGCTACTGCCGGTTCTATAGGGAGTTCCGACGTTCGGGTGACAATATAGTAGATAAATGTATTATATATTGTAAATTTTATTATAACTTATAATTCACGTCCTCCAACGTTGTCATACCGGGCGATGAAGTGAGTGAAATGATGCTCAACTGAGTCCAGATAAGCTTAGGGTTACCCGACATTCATCTTTCAGGATAAGGGAAAACCTCCAATGTTAAGTTATATCGGACGATGAATGAAATGATGTTCAAATGAGTACAGGGTACATAGAGCTTAGAGTTACCCGAAATTCATCTTTCAGGATAAGGGAAAACCCCTGAAGAAATCTTATCCAAATAACCCACACTGACCAAGCTTCAACTTGTGACATCTTTAAAAAGCATTATTTGAACAAAAATATTTTTTTTTCTACGCGAGGTAGGCACACTACCACCTACGTTACATATGCAGGCAGCAGGCTATTGTGGAAAATCAGAACATTTCATTCTGAAGATTAGAAAGGAGCATAAACAACTTCAGGAGTAAAATGGACATTCTATTTTATATTCAACATCGAGGCAAAAATAAATATACTGAAACACAATCAAAAAGTGTTTGGGTGAATTTGATAAGGGTGTTATCCGGGAAGTTGTTCAGGAATTCTGCAAAATACAGGAAGTAATTACAAAAGTGAAGAAACTCGTCTGACTGTTAAGCACACGATAATTTTCCTTGGGTCACAATATCTTTGATAAGAGTCTTAAAAACTATTGGCTTCAAGTGGAGAAAATGTGGAAGCAAACAGAAGATTTTATTGAGAAACCTAAAATTTTATGTGGCATGAGTATCTTGTATACATATTAAAGTTTTGCGGAAATTTGGTGGAAACATATTTATTTAGATGAAACTTGGTTGGACAGTAACCTTAGAAGAGGTTTTTGAAGTTTCAGAATGTTACAATGCAGGCACTCGTGATGTGAATGTGGATAACAATGGCTATCAAGATCTGCATATTTTGTTTTAATTTTTACCCATATTAAATATTTTAAATTAAGTTAAATGTATGCTATTGTAAGAAGAAAACATTATCGTTAAATTATTATTTATAGATGAGTCGTATTTATTACACATCGGCTTCACTTATGTACCTATTTTGAGGACATGTTTCGCAAATCATCGTTTGCATCTTCGGCTCTTATGCGACTCATAAGAGCCGAAGATGCAAACAATGATTTGTGAAACATGTCCTCAAAATAGGTACATAAGTAAAGCCGATGTGTAATAAATACGACTCATCTATAAATTAATAATTATTTCGCTTCACTGTGGTGTTCCAATACAGTTAAATCTCGTTATCCTTAAATGTTGCCTTGGGGCATGATCAAGCCAAGTAGTGTTAATTTGTTTGGCATTTAAATTTAATCCTTTAATCATTAATAATGTATCATAAAACTAACAATAAAGTATTAAATTTAAAGAAGAATTGATTTTATCTTCCAATCTTGAGTTGTATGCATTCTTCGAAAACACGGAAACGCCACTGCCCATCTGGCCTCCAGCACTCTCCTCCCCTCTTTGATTTCATTCTTACTCAATGTAAACTTGATCGCATTCCTTCCAACTACACAGAGCTTGGACTCAAGCTGTAGATAAGGCATTATCCCTTATCCTGAAAGATGAATGTCTAGTAACCCTAAGTTCTATGGCCCTGGGCTCATTTGAGTATCACTTCAGCATTTCATTCATTGTCCGATATGACTTTATGGTGGAGGTTTTCCCTTATCCTGAAATATGAATGGTAACTCTAAGCTATATGGACCCTGGGCTCATTTGAACAGCATTTCATTCATCATCCAATACAACTTAATGCTGAAGGATGTAAATTAAATTTAAAAAAAAAAACTAGAAACACTCAGTCATACAATTATGATACCTATTATGCAAGTCATTTGCTACAGAATGTAAGTGTCTTCTGAAGTGGGTCTGTGCTTACCTTAATTTCAGTAATTCAAATTGAAATTCAAAATAAAGCTATTTTCAGTTGATTTAAAATTGAATCAATTACTAAAGAATACTATACAGGTTTCTCTCATAAGTAGAAATAATGTAAATAAAACTCAAATTAAATTTTTCTTTTCCTTTTTATTATTTTTTTTTCCTTCAAATTTTTTAGGCATATCAAATATCTTCTTCTTTAACCTCCCTAGTTGTACCACTATTGTGGTGTTAGGGGCTTCTTGTTCTTCCATCCCTTTTCTAAGGGAGGGCCTGAGGAACCGAAGCTTTGGATCCAATAGAGAACCAGGAAAGGTAATAATCAGAGGCATATCAAATAGAATTCTAAAAAGAAAAGTTTATCAAAAATAATAAAAAAAATGTCAGCCATTAATATACAGAATGTGATGTCATCAACGAAAATTTTACATGGCTGCTTATTCATTTTTCATTTTTTCCCCAGAAAATTACTTTATTTAGCTGCATGAAGAGTTTCATTTGTTTCATGCACAATATTTGGTTACTCTGGGAACAATTTAATTGTAAATGGGAAACATCTTGAACATCATTTTAAAATTAGAATTTTATTCTTTATAGTAATGTTAATTGTGAAGACTGTGAAATAAGCCATAATTCTTTGTTCACTGCTTATTGTACCATCCCTTGTATACCCATTTTCTCTATCTAATCCAACATTCACCATGTTAAATGATATAGCATTTTATAATCATCTATACAGCTTTCACTTTACTGTGCATTGTTTCACAATTGAAGTCTGCTACTGAAGAATTTCTTTACTGGTTTAATATCCGGAACCTAAAAAAAAAAAAAAAAAAAAAAAAAAAAAAAAAAAGGAATAGACAAAATTCCTCTGATAATGAAGTCTGGCATTTATAGAATTGATTGCTCAGACTGCAATAAGATATACATTGTAAAGACAAAGTGGAACTTGGAAACAAATTAAAAGAACATTTTAGAAACATCAAGCACAAAGAAACAGATAAATCCACAATAGCAGCACATTTCTGGGATCATAACCACAAATAGAACAAAAAACCTGACTACTATAATCAATTCACATGAATCAAGAATTAAACATCTGGGAAAACATTTATATAAAGATTTTCGAAATAGATTTAATGGATAGTCAAAATGAAAAATCAATGCCATGGCCAGGATTTGAACCATGGATCTCCTGGTTTCCGTCCAGTTGCTGAAACCCATTGAGCTACCATGGCCAGCTTGCCATCATGACATTTAATTATCCATTTGACTCGTATATTTACCTGGTAGACCACTAGGGGCTCTCGCATTCGAGATACACCATTTGTGGCGACTTACTATCGTAAGTACTTGAGTTCCAGGCTTCATCATTTAACTCTTATTATTTTAGTTAATTGATGGAAATTAATCATTTCTTCACACTAGCCGTATACAGGCTAATGTCTTTGATAGTCAACATGAAAAATTAAATGCCATGGTCGGGATTTGAACCACAGATTTCCTGGTTTCCATCCAGTCGCTCTAACCCATTGAGCTACCATGGCCACCATGCCGTCATGACATTAAATTCTCCATTTGACTCGTATATTTCCCGGTAGACCGCTAGGCGCTCTCGCATTTGAGATACACTGTAATAATGTCAAAATAATATAATGTAATAATATAATGTTGTGACGGCAAGTTGGCCATGGTAGCTCAATGGGTCAGAGCAACTGTACGGAAACCAGGAGATCCGTGGTTCAAATCCCAGCCATGGCATTGAATTTTTCATGTTGACTCTATATATCAAAGACATTAGCCTGCATACAGCTAGTGTGAAGAAATGATTAATTTCCATCAATTAACTAAAATAATAAGAGTTAAATGATGAAGCCTGGTACTCAAGTACTTACGATAGTAAGTCGCCACAAAACAGTGTATCTCGAATGTGAGAGCCCCTAGTGGTCTACCAGCGAAATATACGAGTCAAATGGAGAATTTAATGTTGTAACGGCAAGTTGGCTATGGTAGCTCAATGGGTTAGAGCGACGGAATGAAACCAGGAGATCTGTGGTTCAAATCCCGGCCATGGCATTGAATTTTTCATGTTGACTCTATCAAAACCCTTAGCCTATATACGGCTAGTGTGAAGAAATTAGTAATTCCTATCAATTAACTAAAAGATTTAATGGATTTTGACATTCCATCAGAAAAAAATATTTTACTTAGCCTCACTGGATCACAACCAGATGTCTCGTCTCCAGAGAACCAAGATCAGCTGGAACACCAAAATTCTAACTAGTCAATTTCTTAATAATGCCTTCCAAGTGGGGGGGGGGGGGGGGGGACACATTGAAAGAAAATTTGTTGTATGTGAAATATAGTCTCAGTCGACTCATAATACAATTTTAATTATTACATTACTTCACAGTGTTAATCCCAATTTACCTTTTCAATTATCTTACTCTTTGGTTAAAACCTTTATAAAAAGAGCTGACACATAGAACATATTTAGTGAACACTCATTCACATCATAATAAAGAGTTGTATAAATAGTCAGTACACATATATTGTACTGTACTACACCACACTACACTGGTAATATGCCATACCTTGTAAAGAGTATCTTTTAATGTTGACTTCAACTTGCATTTAATGGCATCTACTTTTGCTGCCTCTATTTGACCTGCAGTTTTTGGTTGAGATGGTTGAAGCATTGTTGAAGTGCCTGTAAAGAAGTTACAGAAAAATCTGAAACATAATGCTCATTTGCATGACTTTCCCTACTCATTAAAAATTTACTTATGCTTTTTATATAGACATAAACAGAATAACCAACACATTTTCAAGGCTTCTTTGGTATTTTGATATAAAAAAGTATGATATAAATATGTGTTTGGAGGAATTTAGTAACAGTGACGTCAAAATTAATCTCAAAATCTATTTGTAGTTGGTCTATTAATACTTACCACTTACTTGTTTATATTAATGAGAGACTAGTTTCAAAGGCATTCGCCTCCATTTTCAATCTCTTTCCAACTGGCATCTGTTGTTGTCTGCTCTCTCTCTGGTGGTGGAACTATGAACTTTTTTGTCAAATTATTTACTGGTGGGATTTCAAAGTTCATTACGCGATCTTTATTTTTCCATATGAATATGTTCTCTCATGTTGTCAATTTATTTTGGTTTATCACTCCTTTTAATAATTTTGGATTTGGTTCAATGTCATGATTTTCATTCCAAAAATGAAATGCTACTGCTGACTTATCTTCTTGTTTCAATCTGATGTTTCTAAAGTGCTCTTTCACTCTGATTTTTAGATTTCTTTTAGTTTGACCTATGTAGCATTTTTCACAATTCTTACAACTTATCTGGTATATTCCAGATCTGTTAACTGATGGAATTTTCATCTTCTGTTTTTGAATTTAGCAATTTTAAAATTGAGTGTCTATTAGTATTTGCCAAGGTGATATTTTGTTTCTTGAAGATATTTTTAAATTTATTAAATGTTTTTGGGTGATATGTGAATGAACTGAATATACTGATGCTTTCTTTTCCTTTTGTAAATGTGGTTGCTTCCTTAATGATTTTCTTTAGTTTAGCTTTTCTAATTTTCTTCAACACCAACCTTTTGTTGTATCCATTTTCTTCTGCTATGTGTAGTATTGCTTTTTGTTCTTTGAAATATTCTTCTTTTTCCATGGGTATGTTGACTAGTCTGTGTGTAAGGCTGTTTATTATTGCATGTTTATGTGTAATTGGGTTGTGGCTATTATTTTTTATGTAATTTTCTGAATGTGTTGGTTTCCTGTAAATTCCAAATTTTATTTGTGTCATTCCTGATGATATTTAGATCCAAGAAAGAGAGTTGTCCATTGATTTCCTTTTCTATTGTGAAAAAAAAAAATGGCTAACTACAATAAAAATGGAAGCAATAGAAGCAGAAGAATACATTTCTCTAACAAAAATATGCATTGAACAAAACTTCTTCAGCTTTAATGGAAAACACTATAAGCAGATATCAGGGTTATCAATGGGCAATCCACTTTCAACTTTTCTGGCTAACTTATTTATGAGTGCATTTGAAACACAAATTAAAAAGTCCTTCCCATTGATCTTCAAAGTTTGGTATAGATATGTTGACGACATCTTTGCAACTGTACCGAATAAACATTTAGAAGATGCATTAAAAGTACTCAATCTGCAAGAAAGGAGTATAAAATTCACAACAGAAAAGGAAATCAACAGACAACTCTCTTTCTTGGATCTAAATATCATCAGGAACGACACAAAAATAAAATTTGGAATTTACAGGAAACCAACACATAATAGCCACAACCCAGTTACACATAAACATGCAATAATAAACAGCCTTACACACAGACTAGTCAACATACCCATGGAAAAAGAAGAATATTTCAAAGAACAAAAAGCAATACTACACATAGCAGAAGAAAATGGATACAACAAAAGTTTGGTGTTGAAGAAAATTAGAAAAGCTAACCTAAAGAAAACCATTAAGGAAGCAACCACATTGACAAGAGAAAAAGAAAGCATCAGTATATTCAGTTCATTCACATATCACCCAAAATCATTTAATAAATTTAAAAAGATCTTCAAGGAACAAAATATCACCTTCGCACCTACTAATAGACACTCAATTTTAAAATTGCTAAATTCAAAAACAGAAGATGAAATCCCATCAGTTAACAGATCCGGAATATACCAAATAAGTTGTAAGAATTGTGAAAAATGCTACATAGGTCAAACTAAAAGAAATCTAAAAACCAGAGTCAAAGAGCACTTTAGAACCATCAGATTGAAACAAGAAGATAAGTTAGCAGTAGCATTTCATTTTTGGAATGAAAATCATGACATTGATCCAAATCCAAAATTATTAAAAGGAGTGATAAACCAAAATAAATTGACAATATGGGAGAACATATTCACTGGAAAAATAAGGATTGCGTAATCAACTTTGAAATCCCACCAATAGATAATTTGACAAAAAAGTTCATAGTTCCACCACCAGAGAGAGAGAGCAGACAACAGATGCCAGTTGGAAAGAGATTGAAAATGGAGGTGAATGCCTTTGAAACTAGTCTCAATAAACCAACTACAAATAGTTTTTGAGATGACATATATACTTTGTTACAGAATAATAGGGGCAATAAACTAAATCAATTCTGAAATCAAGAAAAAATGTTTGTTTCTAAATAATTCATCTTATTTCTTGACACAGTCTCCTTTGATGGTTATACATTTGGTCCAGCATTTTCATCTGTTGGAAAAACAGATTCTGTCAATTATGCGTGTTAGGAGAAATTCAGAACAATGATGTCCAAATTAATTGAAAAAACTATTTCTAGTCGGTTTTTAACAATCCATCACTTACATGGATAGAGTCAACATGAAAAATTCAATGCCATGGCCGGGATTTGAACCACGGATCTCCTGGTTTCCGTCCAGTTGCTCTAACCCATTGAGCTACCATGGCCAATGTGCCGTCCTGACAATAAATTCTCCATTTGACTCATGTATTTCCCCGGTAGACCACTAGAGGCTCTCGCATTTGAGATACACTGTTTGTGGCGACTTACTATTGTAAGTACTTAAGTCCCAGGCTATATCATTTAACTCTTATTATTTTAGTTAAGTGATGGAAATGAATCATTTCTTCATACTAGCTGTATATAGGCTAAGGTTTTTGATGGATAGAGTCAACATGAAAAATTCAATGCCATGGCCGGGATGTGAACCACGGATCTCCTGGTTAAGTACTTACAATAGTAAGTCGCCACAAACGGTGTATCTTGAATGCAAGAGCCCCTAGTGGTCTACCGTGGAAATACAGGAGTCAAATGGAGAATTTAGTGTCAGGACGGCACGCTGGCCATGGTAGCTCAATGGGTTAGAGCGACTGGACGGAAACCAGGAGATCTGTGGTTCAAATCCCGGCCATGGCATTGAATTTTCCATGTTGACTCTATCCATTAAAAACCTTAGCCTATATACAGCTAGTATGAAGAAATGATTAATTTCCACCAATTAACTAAAATAACATCACTTACATTTTTATTTTTTGAGAGACTAGTTTCAGAAGCTCTTGCTTTCACTTTCAACCTCGAAGATGCGACTATCATCTGTTATTGTTTTCTGTCACTTTCTCTCTGGTGGTGGAACTACGAACTTCTTTATCAATTTATTGGCTGGTGGGATTTCAAAATTCATTGCTCAGTCTGTTTTTTCTTATTATTTTGTTCTCCCATATCGTCAGTTTCTTTTAGTTTATCACCCATTTTAATAATTTTGGATTTGGGTCCAGGTCATGTTTTTCATTCCAAAGTGAAATGCTCTGCCTGACTTTCTTCCTGTTTCACTTTGATGTTTCTAAAATGCTCTTTAACTCTGGTTTTTGGGTTTCTTTTAGTTTGCCCTATGTAGCATTTTTCACAATCCTTACAACTTATTTGGTATATTTTGGAACTACTGCTTGGTAGGATTTCATGTTTTTTTTAATTTAACAATTTTAGTACTGAGTATCTATTTGTAGGTGCCAAGATAATATTTTGTTCTTTAAAGATATTTTTGAATTTGTTAAATGTTTTCGGGTGGTACAAAAATCCTTGGAATGAGCTGTTGCTTTCTTTTTCTTTAGTGAATATGATTGCTTCCTTAATGGTTTCATTTTTCAATTAAAATTCTGTCAAACTTGCAATATACTCATTATGGCAATGATCTTCTCCTCATTTACTGAAAATTTCTTCCCACTAGCTTAGGGAAAGGAACTGGTGAATTTGGTGGACAAGGAATCAATTCAAATTTCCATTCATACATTTTTTCTATTGTGATATCTGATGTGTGGGACAGTGTCTTATCCTAGTAAAACAGCAGTTTTTTCATGTCATCCATGATTTTTTTTTTTTTTGGGGGGGGGTCAACAATGAAATATAATAGGATCCAATTATAGTGGAGATTTTTAGAAGTAATCTATGTGAATTATTCCTTGAGAATCTTAAAAAATAGTAGCTTCTCATTTTACTAGCTGACAAAACAGTCTTTGCCGTCTTCAATGCACTTTCACCAGCCTTTATACATTGTTTTGACTGCTATTTTTCTCTGATGTGTAATGATGGATCAAGTTTAAACAAGTCACAAATTGGCACAGAAAGTCTTGTGGACTGCAATTAAACATCACCAGACACTGTGTCGTAAAGTTCTTCCAGATGCATTTTTACTCAGTGATCAGCAATCACAGCATCCAGCTTGCACACAGCTTTTTTATCACCAATTCTCTGTGTAGGATACCGAGCACTTAGTTGACATGACTACAGTTTTGGGGATTTCACAAATTTTTATTCAACATCTTGCATTATCATATTGTCGCAAACCCATTGTTGCGACTGGTGGCCAGAGCACACAAAGGGACAGATAGTGCAGCGCAGAGATAAAAGGCTTGCCAAAACAGATAAAAGTTAAATGACTGGAAGGTTCATGTTTCGTCTGGTGCCATCTTACAGAACATTCCACAAATGTCCAGAAATATGAGTAGAGGTATATAAGGAGGCCGGACTTGCCAGTAGGGAGAGAGTTGTAATAAGAATCTAAGGCAACCCATTGTCCCCATTTTTGGCAGATCTCTTCATGAGCTTTTTGGAAACCCATATCACAAAGGCATTCCCACTAATTTTCCAACATTGGTATTGATATGTGGATGACATTTGGGCAGTAGTAAATGAGAAACAAGTGGATGATGCATTAAAACTACTTAATTTACAAAATCCTGCAATAATATTTTCCATAGAAAAAGAGACAAACAATGAAATCTCTTTCTTAGATTTGAAACTTACCAGAAACATAATAAACTTGAATTTGGCATACATAGGAAGGAAACACATACAGAAAATTTCATAAAAGCAGATGGATATAACCCAAGACAACACAAGCATGCTGTTATCAACAGTTTAACTTACAGGCTTGTTAATGTAGCTTTAAACAAGATGGAATATATCAAAGAGTACAATAATATCATTCATGTTGCAGAATACAATGGATTCAGTGCTGAATTGGTCAAAAAGAAAATTGATAAATTCAAAAGACAACAAAAATGCAAACAAGTAACTACTCTTTCCCCAAACAGCAATGAAACTTCATACAGAAAATTTACATATCATCCCAGAGCTGCACACCTTTTCCAAAATGTCTTCAAAGAACGCAATATTACTTTGGCCCCACAGAACAAATTTAGTGTACAATGCCTTTTGAAATCACATAATACAAAGGAGATACCCACAGACAAAAAATCAGGTGTGTACCGGATAAACTGCAAAGGCTGTGACAACTTTTACATTGGAAAAACAAAAAGGAACTTGAACATTAGGCTTAAAGAGCATTTTAGGAACATCAGGAACAAAGAAATAGATAAATCGGCGGTAGCGTACCATTTTTGGAAGGAGAATCATGGTATAGAAAGAGAAATTCATTACTAAAAAGTATCCAAGGTTCACAGGCATTACCCACTTGGGAAAAAATCTTCATAAAGAAATATGAAAGAAAATTGTTCAAATTTTGACACTACCTTTGAAGAAAACCCAAACTTCTAGTTCAACAAGATACCGACAGAGACGCACCTATCACCTCCAATGAGTTCACCAAACCAATGTCCATTAGTCAACAACAGCTAATGATGTTAGGAAGATCCTAATGAAATGCGTTCTAGGTAAATACTAACAATAAGTGGAGCACTGAGTATTAGTTCCACTCAAAATAATATTAATTTTGTGCTTCATTGTATCATAGTCCTTAGACATTGAAATAAAGAGCATCTTGAATTTCTGCAAATTGGACTTTTAATTCTACGAACCCACAAAGTCACAAGTCAATGGTGTCCTTGTGATGACCAAACTGGACAGAAGAGCCAGACTTCATCTTCAGTGCTTGTCAAACCACATTAAATTCATATATCCAAGTAAATGGTATTTAATAATGGTGCAGAGTCTGCAAGAATTTCATCTGATTGTTTTGAATTGTGTGGAAGTACAACCTTTCAAATAAAAATGTCTAATAATAGCACGAAACTTGGGTTTTCTGAATTTTCAATTGCAGCTGTTACAATGACCAATTCAGACAGATGTCGACAGTGAACTGTATGTTGTAGCTTGTTCAATGTTTTTATATGATCCTTTGCATAATGAAGCATATCGACCATGAAGATGCAACAAAAAAGTTCCATTCTTTCAGTGAAATTTACTTGACTTATCAAACCACCTTCATATTTGATCATGGTCCTTTAATTGCAGTGCCTAATAAACAAGTTTCTTTTATCGAGATTCAACTGTATTGGAACACCACAGTGAAGCGAAAAATTATTAAATTTTAGATGAGTCGCATTTTTTACACATCTGCTTCACTTTCGTACCTATTTTGAGGACATGTTTCGCAAATCTTCGTTTGCATCTACGGCTCTTGTGCGACTGACGCTAGATCCAGCGGTGTGGGTAATTCTGGGGTTGTTGCTGCCATCTGTTGATTTAGTGATGAACTGAAATGTGGGATTCTCTTCTAGCGGGATTTCAAAGTTCATTAGTTGGTTTTTATGTTTTTCTATGTATATCCTCTCCCATATGACGAGTTCACTATGTTTTTGTACGTATTTTAGTAATTCTGTGCTATCTTCAATTTCATGATTTTCAGACCAGAAATGAGCTGCTATTGCGGACTTATCAATATTTTTGTATCTTAAGTGCCTGAAGTGTTCTTTCTTTCTAGTGCCTATGTTCCTTTTTGTCCTTCCTATGTAAATTTTTTCACAGTCTTTACACTTAATTTTGTAAATGCCTGACTTTTCCTCTGGTTTTATCTTATCAGTATTATTACTGTGAAGTAGGTTTTTAATGTTGTAATTGTTTTTTGGTGCCAATGTTATATTGTATTTCTTGAATATTTTTTGGAACTTTTTTGTGGCCCAGGGATGGTAAGTAAATTTAGCAAATCTAGTTTCTTGTTTTATTGGTGTGAGAGCTGTGATCTGTTTTAATTTCTTTTGAAGTTTGAAACTTCAAAGTTTATTCAAACTTCAAAAGAAATTAAAACAGATCACAGCTCTCACACCAATAAAACAAGAAACTAGATTTGCTAAATTTACTTACCATCCCTGGGCCACAAAAAAGTTCCAAAAAATATTCAAGAAATACAATATAACATTGGCACCAAAAAACAATTACAACATTAAAAACCTACTTCACAGTAATAATACTGATAAGATAAAACCAGAGGAAAAGTCAGGCATTTACAAAATTAAGTGTAAAGACTGTGAAAAAATTTACATAGGAAGGACAAAAAGGAACATAGGCACTAGAAAGAAAGAACACTTCAGGCACTTAAGATACAAAAATATTGATAAGTCCGCAATAGCAGCTCATTTCTGGTCTGAAAATCATGAAATTGAAGATAGCACAGAATTACTAAAATACGTACAAAAACATAGTGAACTCGTCATATGGGAGAGGATATACATAGAAAAACATAAAAACCAACTAATGAACTTTGAAATCCCGCTAGAAGAGAATCCCACATTTCAGTTCATCACTAAATCAACAGATGGCAGCAACAACCCCAGAATTACCCACACCGCTGGATCTAGCGTCAGTCGCACAAGAGCCGTAGATGCAAACGAAGATTTGCGAAACATGTCCTCAAAATAGGTACGAAAGTGAAGCAGATGTGTAAAAAATGCGACTCATCTAAAATTTAATAAGTTTCTTTTAAGTTAATTGGGAGTCGATTAATAACACAAAACAACACTCAGTTGTTTTGTGAGTGTTGTTTTGTGTTATTAATCGACTCCCAATTAACTTAATTTATACAACAACACTGTTTTCAACACTTCCATGAAAGGATTTTAAGTTTCTTTTAATTTAATAAATTCAAAGAAACTAGAAACAGTGATGCATTATTAAACTTTCTTTGAATGTATCTGAATTAGCGACATCTCTTATTTTCCTATGCGTAAAGACTATGATACAATGTGCACAAAATTATATCACTTATTTTACTCACTTGACAGGTTTTCAGAAACTGGTATGTTCTTTCATGTGGGTTATTAGCATTTCTGTAATGTTGATTGTCTATCAGTGGCTTCTTGTGCAATTCCAAAGGAGTTATGGTGATGGCAAAACAAAATTCATTATCTGTGGACTGTATTTGAAAATGGAGATCTCCCATGTGTCTAATTCTGTTACATATCTCACTGGTTTGATTAGAAAAAACGTTCAATTTGATGCTGTGATCAGTTATCCACATATAGTGTTAAACTGCAGATTTGTCTGCTTGTTTGTATTTTAAGCAGATTTTTATTGCAATTACAACAGTTGTTTTTGTAAATTCCTGTTTTTTTATACTGTGATATAGCTTTTTTAACCTACTGCAAAACAATTTCTCTATGCTAAAATGTTCCGTTGGCCTAGGCTGACATGTTTACTTAAAATCAACTTAAATTTGTAATTTGCTCCTGATTATATGCGTATATCTTGAACTTCAACTGTTTTTCTACATGCTTAAAGGATGATAATTCACAAAAAAGCACCACCTGTCACTTCAATTTCTTTAGCTGCAATTTTTATAAAATTTCAGCGATTTCTGAATCGATATCTTTCACAGTCAACACATAACAGAAAATCTGATGTAATATGTAGGACTATCATGTGATAAGGTGTATATAAAATTGCTGTAATTGGCAAATTTCTTACATTTGCTCATTTGGAAAATGGGGAAAAGGTAATTGGTTTATTTCTGGACCTATCTAAAGCATTTGACTCAGTTGATCACTCGCTGCTTATTGGTAAACTAGAAAACTATGGTGTCAGAGGGAAATTGCTTGAAATAATAAAATCGTATTTGACAAATCGGAAACAGTGTACTGAAATAAACTATAAAAATGGAAATATAATTAGAAAAATCTCTTCAAAATATGATACTGTCAAATTAGGAGTGCCACAAGGATCTGTTCTTGGCCCATTATTATATTTGATTTATGTAAACGACCTACCAGAAACAATTGACTATAAAACAATCACATATGCTGACGACACTTCTGTTCTATTTTGGAATAAATCAGCAAATCAGTTAAAACAAAACTTAATAAATCAAACTGACTTAATTCTAAATTACATAAAAGATAATAATTTAAATGACAATATAAAAAAGAGCAATTTGGTTATTTTTGAATATCAAACAAGTCTAAAACTAAACAATGTAAAAATTAATGGTAAAGATATGGAACAGGAAGATTCAACAAACTTTTGGGGTATCAAACTAGACAAAAACTTGAATTTCCACAAACAGATTGACAGCATATGCAATAAAATTAGTAGTGGTGTATATCTGCTCAGAAATCTTTCTAAATAATTGAATACAGAAGTATTAAAATTAGCTTACTATGCAATAATACATAGCCATCTCAGTTATGGAATTGAAATCTGGGGCAGTAGTGGAATTATCAACATGAACAGGATTCTAATACTACAAAAAATGTGTTTAAGAATAATGTTTAAATTAGGAAATAGAACATCATGTAGAC
This sequence comes from Mantis religiosa, assembly GCA_030765055.1. Lineage (NCBI taxonomy): Eukaryota > Metazoa > Arthropoda > Insecta > Mantodea > Mantidae > Mantis > Mantis religiosa. The sequence continues at coordinate 209,234,259 of CM060951.1, read as the reverse complement.
CAACTTTCAGAAAGGAGCGAATCTTGACAGTAATTTCATTGTATATATATAAATTAATATTACTTGTACATAAAACAGAATGTAATGTAAAAAATGTCAACAGAAATAGTAAACTCTATGTGATAACTTTCATAGACTTACTACAAGAACAAAATCAGCTGGAAAAGATCCATTATTGAAGGGAATTATATTTTATAACAAATTGCCAAATTATTTAACAACATTACCTGGAAATAGCTTCAAAAAGGAATTAAAAATATATTTAATAGAAAGATGTATATATAGAACTGATGAATTATAATGGAAACTGTTTCATGAATTGTATATTTTTTATATAAATTGTATTTTGTGAATAATGATTGTCATTTGAAATTAGACTGTGACGATGCTTGAAACATAGTATGTCTATAGGCAAATTGGGGACAGTGTGCAAAAAAGTATATACAGATGATTTTCACCCTACAAAAGTGAGCAGTTAGGATCATGTTAGGTTTAAAACAAACTGACTCGTGTAGAGATGCATTTAGAAAGCTAAATATCCTGACCTTACAATCTCTATATATATTTGAAGTAATAATGCTAGCAAAAACAAAATTTTTCAGTCAGAAAACAAACAGTCAAATACATAATTATGAAACTAGGGAAATCAATAACTTTCATGCTGTAGCTCATAGGAGAAACAAAAGGTATACAAGTGACAAATAGATTTAAAAGAGAGTTAAAGAAGTTCTGTATAAATGGTAGTTTTTATACACTTGAGGAATACTTTAAGCAGATAAGTAAAATATTAAACTAGTGTTGATTTTTATACAGATTTTGTGTAAAAGGAAATACAGAAAGTTTAGGCAAGCAGTGCAACTTATATTGTTAAAACTTTTACCTTTTAGCATCAGTTAATTTTTAATATAAAATTGTAATAATAAATTTTATTTTACTGTATGTATTTTTAAAATGTACTAGTGTATTAGACTTTATATTAATTTGTAACATTTTCAATCATATTTGTAATTCACTTTTATATCTTTGAAACTATATTTTTGAGGATGCCACGAGTCTGGCTGACTCCTACGGCAGATAAGTAAATAAAATAAATAAATAAATTTAAACATGAAAATTAAGAGCCTCCAAACTTCTATATTTATTGATAAAATTATTTGTAGTCTGTTTTTCACACTACATCTCTTACATTTTTATATTTTGAGGGAATAGTTTTGGGAGCTGTTGCTTCCATTTGCAACCTCAAAGCCTCGACTGTTGTCTATTGTTGATGCTTGCAGTCTTCTCTCTGGTGGTGGAACTATGAACTTCTTTATCAAATTATTGACAGGTAGCATTTCAAAGTTCATTACTCTGTCTTTATATTTCCATATTAAGATGTTCTCCCATGTTGTCAGTTTGTTATGGTTTATCCTTTTAATCGTTTTGGATTTGAGTCAGGGTTACAGTTTTCATTCAAAAGTGAAATGCTACTGCTGACTTATCTTTCTGTTTCAATATGATGTTTTTAAAATGCTCTTTGAATCTATTTTTCAGGTTTTACTTATGTGGAGTTTTTCATGATGCCGATGACACCTCACTGATATTTGGTACTAAGGAAGTAAATGGAATGGAGAAAATTATAACTACAGAAATGCAAATTATCTATAATTATCTTACAAACAATAGCTTGAAAGTAAATCTTCAAAAAACAAAAACAGTCATGTTTCAACACCGCAATAACAGGTATAGTAGTAATCCTATCAATATAAATATAAATGGTGAACAAATCGAGCAATTAGATAAGATAAAATTCTTAGGAGTGATTATTGATGAAAACCTATTCAGACACCATATCGACTACATATGTAAAAAGATAAGTACAAATCTTTATTTATTAAGGAACCTAGCAAAATACCAAGTTCCGAATATCTGAAACTAACTTATTATGGAATAATACATTCACATCTACAATATGCAGTTGAGATATGGGGCAACACTTGTATGACTAACATGAACAGATTGCTAGTTTTGCAGAAAAAATGTGTAAGATGTATATATAAGGTAAATAGAAGAGAATCATGTAGAAATGTTTTTGTAGAAAACAAAATCCTAACAGTAGTATCTCTATACGTTTTTAAAGTAATAATGTTTGTAATTAGCAAGGATGAAATGGGTAACTTAAATAAACATTGTCACAAACACGAAACAAGGACATGAAATAATTACCACAGAATAACTTTAAATAAGAAGTCAACAGATAAAGATCCCTTAATAATGGGAAAATTATTATTTAATAAACTACCAAATTCACTAAAAACAAAAAAAGGTAAATTATTTAAAAATGAACGAAATACTTGTATAGACTGGACGAATTGTAATTAAATGTATATAACTGTTTATTTTGACATATCCGACAACATGTAAGTGTTATTATGGATGAAAATAAATTATTATTATTACTTATTTGGTATATTCCAGATCTATTGATTGGTGGGACTTCATGGAAGCAACAGCTCCCAAAACTAGTTCCTCAAAAAATCAAAATGTAAGTGAAATAGAATAGAAATAGTTTTATCCAATAATTGGGATGTCACTGTTACTAAATTCCTCCAAATATGCATAATTCTATGTTTATGAATACCTCAGCTAATGAATATGTGGGCATTAAGATAGCTTTGAACAAATTTTATGCTTGCCTCCAACTTTATTATGAAAGGGCCCTAAAGCAGAGGAAGACAGCTTCGACAGTTGAGAAGTATTTCAGTCGGGAGTGAGGCCTGCAGTGCGTGTGACATCAGGCAAGAGCCGTGAGGTACCAAGTTGCCTATATAAATGGGACAGTGAGTAGAGAATTTGAGGGTTCAGTAAGGTTTAGTACACCTAATGCTAACAATGTAGCTGCCACATACCTAATGGAACTATTAAATTTTCAATGTGACGATTTATTGAAGGACAAATATACATACCAAAAAGACTTGGCTGACTTTTACAAGAATGTCTCCCAAACCAGATTTCCGAGGTTCTATTCACTTGCCGCACGGACATTGTGTATGTTTGGCTCAACATACATGTGCGAACAATTTTTTTCTGTTATGAAATTAGCTAAGTTCAAACCCCGAAGTACCTTGTCGGATCACAATCTAACATGCAATCTTCGATTACAGATTTCCCAGACATTAAGTCCTGACATTGATAAACTATCGAGATTTAACAGTGGAAACTGAAGAGGACTGTACTCTACCTTTTTTAGACCTTAAAATCAAAAAAAGCAATGAAAAACTAGAATTTGGTAACCATAGAAAAGCAACACATACAGATAATTGCATCAAAGCAAATAGTTTCAACCCAATTCCACACAAACATGCAACCATCAACAGTCCCACACACAGATTAGTAAATCTACCTCTCAGCCAACAAGAATATCAAAACGAATACCATCAAATCTTAAAAACTGCAATTAAAAATGGATATGGAAAAAACCTTGTAGATAAAAAACTAAAATCATTCAAACTTCAAAAGAGATTAAAACAGATCATAGCTCTCACACCAATAAAACAAGAAATTAGATTTGCTAAATTTACTTACCACCCCTGGGCCACAAAAAAGTTCCAAAAAATATTCAAGAAATACAATATAACATTGGCACCAAAAAACAATTACAACATTAAAAACCTACTTCACAGTAATAATACTGATAAGATAAAACCAGAGGAAAAGTCAGGCATTTACAAGATTAAGTGTAAAGACTGTGAAAAAATTTACATACGGAGGACAAAAAGAAACATAGGCACTAGAAAGAAAGAACACTTCAGGCACTTGAGATACAAAAATATTGATAAGTCCGCAATAGCAGCTCATTTCTGGTCTGAAAATCATGAAATTGAAGATAGCACAGAATTACTAAAATACGTACAAAAACATAGTGAACTCGTCATATGGGAGAGGATATACATAGAAAAACATAAAAACCAACTTATGAACTTTGAAATCCCGCCAGAAGAGAATCCCACATTTAAGTTCATCACTAAATCAACAGATGACAGCAGCAACCCCAGAATTACCCACACCGCTGGATCAAGCTTTAGTCGCATAAGAGCCGTAGATGCAAACGATGATTTGCGAAACATGTCCTCAAAATAGGTACGAAAGTGAAGCAGATGTGTAATAAATACAACTCATCTAAAAATTAATAATTATTTCGCTTTACTATGGTGTTCCAATACAGTTAAATCTCGATATATGTTATTTATGTTATTTAATGTATGATGCCATCTATACTAGGACCCTTGAGCAAATAAACTGAAGTGAAATGAAGCTCAATAATTGATTAAAGTACTGGGGAGACAGTAAGAATTATTTTCTGCAATTCATTTTCTAATTGCTTACCTTCAGTCCGTAGAGCATCTAATTTGGGCTGGGATGAACAATGATAAAGCTCCTGAATTGCATCCTGAATGTCTAAATGATGACAAGCAATGATGGAAAAAGATTTAGCTCTGTTTCGCAAGTTAATGTCATCTGTTAGAAGAATCTGAAACAAGGAAATTATAAAATTGATATTATTGATGCCCTTGTTTTCAACTCTATTAGGAATCACAAATGTTAAGATTTCCTAATTTCAATGCTGGGAAATATTAAACAACGAAAAGAGTAAATCAAATTTCAGGTTTATTTGAACCATGGATCTTCAAGCTTTTATGTCACACTGAGTGTAAAAGCTCCCCTTTGTTACTCTTGCTATTCATCAATAATGAGGTTGACAGCTTAATGAGCAAAATGTGCTTGCTGTCAGTGGAAATTCAAGAGTTTCGACAGAAATTGGTACCATAAATATCAAAACAGTGGTCATAAGATGAAGTGCATAACAAAATTCTGTATGCATAACTGGTTCTTTGTGACATACAGATACAAAAGCTGCTTAGAAACAATGATGTTAATTGATTGAAATAAATGCATTAATGCGGCTCCAACACAAAAAAATGTGATTGATGACACTGCTCCCTTCTCAAGGCTGGTCCTCCCAAACAGCACCATCGTAACGGGCCAGACGATACAGCTGTACCACCAATATCTTTCTTCGGGGCACCTTCTGGATGCAGTAGAACACGTTAATTCTCTTTACCACCCAGTACGGTCCTTGCCACAGTTGAAGTTTTGGGCAGCGTCCCCTGGTCCGGGTAGGGTGGTACAACCAGAGCAGGTCCCCTTGATGGAATCCTTGGCTGTTGGCTAGCCTGTCGTAGCGGGTCTTCATGCGGCTTCTCAGGATACGAATTAGGGTGGAAGGTCGACCAAGGCTTTGCTGGCCAGCTGTTCAATTGCCCGCGCGAACTCCTGCAGCGTCTCCCCTGACTGCTGCGTCCTTGACTTCAGTTGGCTGCGGTAGACTGGGGCGGTTTTCCATGGCCTCCCAGATGTCCTTGGGCGCCGCCGCTGTCTGGACCGCGTTCAGCACCTCCGCGGCCGTCCCTGGATGCTGGCTATTAGCTGTGCAGCCTCTTCTTCTGGTGACCACTTGTTGTGCTTGACTACTGGGTCGAATTAGCGGCAGAAGACTTCGAAAATTGACGTGCTGTTGTACTTAGGTGGTTTGACACGCGCAGATGTGTCGCATTCCGACGCGTCGGCCTTCAAATCCTTCAACCTTCTGCCGACAATGTCCTCTACCATGGCGTTCAGGGACTTGGTGTTGCTGTCGGCCTTTCCCTCTAGGTCGTTAACGCGAGATGCCAGGTCTTCGACGTGCTTGCTCAACTATGTGATGCCCTCCTTCACGCCGGCCAACTGCTCTTCAAATTTAGTGGCCAGGGCCTCGTTCGCAGCCTTCATTTTTATGGCTAGGCTGTCGTTCGCCACATTCATTTCCGTGGTTATCTTTGCGGCCAGGTTGTAATTTGCCGCTTCTGTCTTCGCAGTGAGAGTGTCATTCGCTGTTCTCATTTCTTTCAGCTCTTCTAGAATCTTTGCCAATACAGCTTTCATCATCGTGTTCCACTCCTGACACCAAAAGTGACTATGGGTTCATAGAATTAAAAGTTTAGTTTGCAGAAATTCAAAATGCTCTTTATTTCCACTTGAAACACTTTGTACAGCCCTGACAGCAGCAGGTCATAGGTCATACACCAGTACAGTCTCTCATTGCTTCACCACACATAAACAAACAAAAGAATTCACTTTCAAATCATTACACAGCTGCACACACACGATTATCAGTTCTCGACTCGCCCCCAACTGGCTAGCCAAGCTCTTTTATAACCAAGCCATTGTTTCTCGAAAGTTGCCGAAGCTTCATGGCCTTTCACGACGCAGCGAGAAATTCCAGACTATCTCCGTTTCTTTCCCTCTCTGCAAGGTTCAGCCCTAGCAGGCGCGTGGGCATGGCTTGGGGCACTTTCTGTCTCTTTCCCTGCTTCTTGCTTGCTCTCTCTCGACGTTCGCCTATAATTAGGCTTTAATTACCATCACGACCTGGATTTGACTACAAATAGTTTTTTTTTTCAATTAATTTGGACCTCACCATTACTAAGTTCCTCCAAACACACAGAAATAGAACGGAAGTTTGTTACAAATAATTATATTTTTCGTACTATTTTTTGCTTCACTGTTGCTAGTTTCTATTTTCTACGTATGCATAAAGAAGTTATCTCTGTTAATATTTGAATGCAACAGATTTTGCAGTTTTCTTGTGTATTCCTTCAAGGTTATCTCTTATGACATCACATGATGTCTATAAACTTTGCCGACTATTAACCCTTTCACCGATATGGACGTCATATGACGTCCAAGTTAAAAGGCCCCAAACCGATATGGACGTGTATAGACGTCCTGCGCATACATGCATTTAATGCGTATTTACTTATAATTCTTTTAAACCTTATGTTTTACGGTAAATTTAAATAAATTCTATAAGAAGTAAAAGCTTACCTTTAAAAGTTTTTTCTTGAATGGTACACCTCAAAACATGGATAAACACACAAGGGCACATCTCCACATTTACGGCAAATCGTACTAGTTTCCTTTCGGACACCTTTCTTGCGGCACACCAAACATTTTCTGAAGGGACGCGACTTTTTTGCTGTGGGTGGTATCCTTTTAGGAAAATGTTTTCCTTCAAGTCTGAGGGGTGCTGGGGTGATGGATTTTTTACCCCCAGTATGGAGAGGTCTCTGAATTTTATACTGCTCAATTAGGCTGCGAGCTATTGATATGCGAAAGTCCAGGTACGTCATTGTCTTCCGTGGGTTTAGAGCTCTCCAAATTACTAAACAATTGTATATGGTTATATCTAGCTGGTGTAAAAATACTTTTTTATACCATTTGATTGTTTTTCGCAAAGAGGGATATGCGTGTAATACCTGATCTACTAGATCCACTCCACCCATATGCATATTATATTCCTGGATAATATCGGGCTTGAAAATTGACATTTTGTTACGAGCATCAATTTTTCCAGTGTCAATCATCAAAATTTTAGAGCTGCAATTGGATAATGCTGTAACAACCCTCCTGTCTTGCCAAGCAACATAGGTCAAGGGTGGCAGCTGATGCACCTGCATTTCTCCTCTTCTTAGAGCCTTCGTATTCACATCTTTTGGCAAACCAATACGATTTGAACGTACTGTTCCAATTGCATTTGTTTTTCTTTTGTGTAAGGCCATGAATAATTTAGGGGAACTGTACCAATTATCTAAATATACAGTCCTACCCTGATCAAGTACAGATTCCATCAGGTGCATTACTATGGAACCAGATAACCCCAAATCTTTGTCTCCGGTGTTATCAGTCCCTTGGCCAGTGTATATGCAGCTATTGTAAAGATATCCTGTTTTACTTTCACATACATCAAAACTCTTTATGCCAAATCTGGCCCTCTTTGTTTTGATGTATTGTTTCCAACCTAAACGGCCCTTCCAAAGCATCAAGCTTTCATCAACAGTGATCTTTTCACTAGGCACATAATTTTCTTTGAATTTTGAAATAATGTAATCAAAAACTGGTCTGATTTTGGATAGTTTATCATTCACATTTTCTGTGCAGGTGAAATGAAGGAAGCGCAAAATGGAAGTAAACCTGTTATTTGACATGCATTTCCCAAAAAATGGGGTAGCTAGCATGTCGTCTGTAGACCAGTACATGTCTAGCGTAGGTTTACGAATAACACCCATGAGCATAATTAGACCAAGTAGTCTGTAAATCTCATTCATTGTTACTTCTGTCCACTTCTGCAATCTACTCTTAGGTCCTAAATTGCCTTTAGAAATCAGGTCTTCCTTCACCCTACTCGCATATACATTTGTTTCCGAAACAATGAGAGACAGTAAGTCAGTAGTAAAAAATTTTGTGAAAATGTCAATTGGTTGGCTGTCAGAAGTTAGTTGAGTATGCGGTTGTACACCAGAGGTTGTGCTCGTGAACGTATGTCTATTAGTGTTAGAGTTATTTTGACACCTCCATAATGTTGATTCTTCACGAACACCTGTCGGAAATGAGTCATTTTCCTCCTCACTGCTACCTATATCCTCAACACCCCCCTCAAAATCTGAAAACTCGCCATCAATGTCCAAATCACTGTCTAACAGCAAAAAGTCTTCCACATTTTCTGATGTAATATCAGAAGCCCGCACTCGTCCTACACTAGCTAATTGATTTGCAACATTACTAGTTGAAGCCATGATTAGCACTGAGAAAACTATTTCAACTGTGATTTAGCTAAAGAAATTGCTTGGAACTCTGATGCAATCTAAATTACAATGTCAACTGAGCGAAGAAAGAAGTTACGTCAGCTAACATAAACTTCCGTTGTGCAATTAGAGGGATGCTGACGGAGTTTCCTTCCAGGGTGTATAACGCAATATAAACAGTTATTATTACGTGTTAGCATGAACTGAAACCTAGAAACCTTGAACCCAACACTTCGTTTATTTAGCTGATATACACATATAGCTTGTAAAACAAAAGTACTCAGAATTAGGCGCGTTCGACGCAAAGAATGGCTTTCTTTACGTGATACAAATTAATGAAATTTCATCGCTTTATTAATATAGTCTCTATTTTAATGATACCGCAGATGCATACAGCTTTTAATGGGCTTTTAACCAGTTTTTGTTTCCCTGAAATAACTTAGAAAATACGGAAGATACGAATATTTATTTATGAAGACTTTTTGCAGCATTTAACAATTTAAATGTCTTGTTCTGTTTATTGGGTATCCATTCCCGGCCGTGCAGGGTTTAAATGGCCATCGGCGAAGCGGTTAACATGCATATGAGAACATACCACTCTATCTGTCTGTTTCAGCAGCAGCAAACAGCAATGGAGAATTTTGTCATCACCAGTTTCCATCTCTAACTCCGGTACAGCTACTGTGTTGAGGGCTCCTTGAGCTGAAAGAAAGTCAATATGTATAATATTACAATTATTTCCAGGAATACAGTTTATTATATTCAAAATATTCTTGGGAAACAAGCCAGGTGAAAAGACGATTAGAAATCAACGTTTTGGGAGCATACACTGCTCCCATCATCAGGATATTTATAAGAAATGTTATAAACACTAAATAGATATAACACAAAAAATCAACTAAGACAAAACACTACCATCAGAAGATGCTTGTTTCCCAATAATGTCTTCGCCAGGAAAGCTTCAGGTCTTTAGTTTATTATATTTTAGCTAAACTTATCTGTGCATACATCATATCAAGAACACATCTACTGACCTAGTCGAGCAAAACTGCAATCAAACACAGTTGAAGATAGAAACAAGTTGCTTTTGAAACACATTCTGAAGGTAAATACTCTCTAGTAAGTCTAACGGAAACTTAAAATTAATGGAAATTTCATCAACTGATGCTTAATGTTAACATAATGTTAAGATGACTTGACACAGAAGTTACTAAACAATGTTAGCTGTAAAGTTATGTTAACATTGCAATATCCTTGTGTAAAGTCATGTAACAGACATCATTTCAAGTGATATTTCCAGATGTGTTACAGAAAGTACTTATAAGAACACTATTTAAACAAAAAGGGAATAAGATAAACATACAAAATTACAGGCCAATTACATTATGTGCTACTATTTCAAAAATAATGGAAGACTACCTTAAACCAAATGCAAAACAAATTTACTAAATTGAGCATTATATTAGAATAGCTTCTTACGAGTAGGACTATGACTAAATTCTTAAGCCTCCTTAATTCTCCGCACCCAGTAACTGTTGGATATTGCCAAGATGGTCGTCTCCTGAAAATTGGCTCTATGGTCATTATCAAAACAATGTGGGACACCGTATATAGGACAAACCGGAAGGACCATCGCTACCAGAATAAACGAACATGAACGGAGCATTCATTTAATGCAACCTGAGAAGTCTGGGCTGGCGGAGCATTGTTTTGATAACGACCATAGAGCCAATTTTCGGGAGACGACCATCTTGGCAAAATGCAACAGTTACTGGGAGCAGAGAATTAAGGAGGCTTTGGCCATTTCCTCCGAGAGGAGCATGCTTAATCGTGATGCTGGATTTCAGTTCAGCTCCTCTTGGAAACCGGCCTTAAAAACGGAAATCTGTCGACTTAAGAAGCACAGATCAATACAGCTTGATAAGTAGTTACGTTTCTTTGACCCAATTAATTTTCTATACTCACGCCATGTCCTGACCTGGCATTTAATTTACTGAAAACAGTCTTTTGTTCAGTAATGTGAATTTTGATAGTGTTTTGTCTCTGTTTATATTTGTGTTATATCCAGTGATTCATTTGTGGTTATAACATTTAATATCCTGATGATGGGAGAGATGCACACTCCCGAAACGTCGATTTCAAATCGTCTTTTCACCTGGCTTGCTGCCCCAGAAGAAACTGAGCATATTCGTAGCCAGGAAAGCTTCAGGTCTTATTTTCATTAAATGTGTTTCTAATTTCTTTATATAAATGTTTTTCCAGAGGTTTAACTCGTGAGTCGTGTTAATTGGTTTTAGTAGTTTGCCTTTGTTCTATCTTGTGGTTATGATCCCAGAAATGTGCTGCTACTGTAGATTTATCTGTTTCATTTTGTTAAATGTCCGTAAACCTGGTTCCAAGTTACATTTTATCTTTCCAATATGTATCTTACTACAGTCTGAGTAATTAGTTCTATAAATGCCGAACTTCTTTTCCAGAGGAATTTTGTCTGTTTTTGGTTTTCTGATGAGGTTTTTGATACTGAATTTGTTTACTGGTGCCAGGGTGATGTTAAATTCATGAACAGCTTACATTACTTCAGTATTAATTCCAATTTGCACTTCCAAAGTAAATATTTATACATAAAACATTTTTATTACTAATCTTCACTTTTTACTGCAGAACGTTCACAGACTTGTGTCTACCATCAGACTAAGCAACATTGTTGACTTTGCATCAAATTTAAATAAACTGGAAAATTGGGTTGTAGCACATTTTGGATTCAAAATCACAAAATAAATGACATGTAACTACTGAAACCAACCTAGAAGCACAAAGAACTTAAAATTTGGGAGAGATTTACATAAAAAAAATTTGAAAACTGGATAATGAACTTTGACTTGACAATAGCACTTCTTTTATTCATGTTCAACAGTCCACAAGAGACACCATAGTTTCAACAATCAAATGCTCAAGAGTTGATCTGACAGTCAACAGGCTACTAATAATGCGAGTTCATGCTCACATAATAAATAGGTAAGTAAAGCTATTAAGAGGGTTAAAGTGATTCCGCCTTTCGTGTGTATTTTAAGAACTACTTCACTGTGTTTGATTCCAGCATTTTGGATATTGTGAGTTCATACTTATTTTGCTATTAACATCTGCTTAGACATGTCTGTGAAACTAAATATTCCTGAAAGTAAGAGAGATATCAACAATATCAGTTGATATGGATATTTTGATATTGATATTTATTTGTAGTTTCCATTACATTTTCACAACAATGACTTTGATATCTAATAATCACTATTATACATCCTGTACAAATACATGAAATTGCTGACCTAAGATTTACTAGCTGACTCAGGTCCCCTGGCCATAAGCCTTTGGTTTTCCTGAGCAGCTTGTTATCATTTCTTCCTGAACTTCACTTCTTTTACCCCAATTCACTTTTCTCTTAACCTATATAAGAATTCTCCTATACATCTATTTTCTTTTCACTCATCCCCGTTAACATGCGTAATGCCACTACGTCTTTGCTCACGCTGTCTCAGTTCTTATCCCATATTTTTCTCCTGCAATTTGTGAACTCCTTACATTCTACGAGGTAATGAACAGTGCTCTCTTCATCTCCACAAAATTCACATCTGCCTACCTCATTACTTCTCAGCCCTTTTAGATATATTATTCCTACTCTCATCCATGCTATGCCTTCTCTTCCAATTTTGTCAGATTGATCTATATATTTTTCCCTACCCCATTCTGTCTTTAATTGCTTATAAAATTTCAAAGATTTCTTTTCTTCTATACTTTCCCAAATCTCCTGCCTATCTATGTCTTGTACTCTTGGTTCTCACTTCCTTCCAAAAACCGTTATGATTTGACTCCTCTGCTCTCCATAAATCTCCCATGTTTATCTTCGATACCATTCTTTGTGATTCCGACCACCAACTATTTGTGTTCTTTATGCTTTTCTGTTGCTTCATGCACAGATTCAATAATTCCCCTTTCTGCCCTATAATACACTTATACCAAAATTTCAGTATTCTTTCTATTATCCCCTCCTTTTTGTATTACCCAACTCTAGTAATGCCACTTCTCTTAGTGCCGATTTTGGCAACCCTAGTACTTCTTTGCAAAACAGTCCCTACATCTGGTCTAATTGTGTTCCTATCTCTGATGTGCCTCATACCTCCATTGCGTACATTGTTCTGGATTCGACGACCACTTCATACATTCTTTCTAACCATCTAGCTAACATTTCCAGTTTATGTTTACATATTCTTACCCCTGACATTGCCGCCCTGCCATTAGCTATCACTTTTCTGACTTGTGCAGCCCACCCTCCACTGCTACACACCCTTACACCTAAATAGTCATATTCCTTTACCACTTCTACCTTTTGATCTCCTATGAACCATTCCTCTCCTTTCCTCAGTATCGATCCTCTTTAAATACCATAACAATATCAGTTACTCAGCATGATCCAAAACTATTTTAAAGCAATGACAATATCTAATATTACCTCGTACTCTAGGATGTGCCTTTCGCAGATGATAATTGATGAATTTTATTGCAGCTCTTGATGCACCTTTCGGACTTTTGTCAACAGGACAGCGATGTTTGATGCCCTCAAGTTCAGTGAGAACTACCGATGGAATTATCAGTACAGGATAACCCAATACTGTAAAAGGAAGTAAAACACAATTACACATACAGTTTGGCACATGCCAGGAGATAAAAGCCTCCAAACTAAAGCACCAGAACCTAAATATCTTTATTGGTGAAGTTAAAGACACCAATAAATTTATATTTTATGATTATTCATTCATTATGTATAAGTTATTTGTACTTGAACAAGCCTTTAACTTGCTCCACTACAATGAAGCAAACATATACAAAAAGTTAAATTTAAAGGGAGTCGATTATTGACACTAAACAACACTTACTTTTAAATTTTCCTGGAACATGTTTCAGAGACTTTGCCTCCATCATAAACCGGACAAGGCAGTCTCTGAAACATGTTCCGGGAAAATTTAAAAGTCGATTAATGACACTAAACAACACTTACTTTTAAATTTTCCCAGAACATGTTTCAGAGACTTTGCCTCCATCATCAACCGGACAAGGCAAAGTCTCTGAAACATGTTCCCGGAAAATTTAAAAGTGTTGTTTAGTGTCATTAATCGACTCCCTTTAAATTTAATTTATTACAACAACGCCGTTTTCAACACTTCCAAGAAAAGAATATACAAGGAGTGTCACAAAAAGCAAGACTGATCTTCATCCACAAAATTAAAGCACTCTATATCTTCCACACACAATTCACACCACTATAATGAATGTATTGTATTGAAAAATAGGTAAGGATTGGCCAAAATATGAATGACAGAATGAATGTACACCTGTCAAATTCCTGAAATTGAAACCTGTAAAATTTTCCTCGTTCAGCAAAGCAGAACTCTGCCATAAAGTTATACTTACAGTATGCGCGTGATAAGAAGAGCAATCGGGTTCCAAGTCCTCATTTGATAAGTTTCGCTTAACTCCGTAAACATAGATGAAAACTTACAAATCTGAAATGCGCTATACACTGACATCTAGTGGCTAATACACTAAGCTTTATCATGTCCGCCATATTTCGTTTTGATCAATTTCGAGGTTAATTAGTCACCCAGTTTACAACAATCGTATGTTAGAATTTTAGTTCGTCCTTGGCATCATATACATGTTATGAGCTGCATTAAAATGTATAAATACAGTATGTACATAAAGTCAAATTAATTACATACAATATACACAGTAAGCAGCTTTTCTATGGTTTCATGTGGTATTTGCATAGACTAATTTACTACAAGAAATGTCATATGAATATTACAGGTTTGTGAATGTACTATGCTCCCAGTGCTCATTTACATGGTTATAGTTCTAAAAATTCATTAACCATATAAAAACAGTGTGCATGCAAAAATTTCTTAACCTTATTCTTAAAGTGTTTTAAAGATGCAGCTTGTTTAAATGAATTTGGAAGTTTATTATATAACATTATCACTTTGTAGTTAAAGCTTCCTTCATAAAGGCTCGTTTGGTGCGCTCGAATTGCTAGTTTATCCTTGTTACGAGTGTGGTGACAATGTACATCAGAATTTACTTGAAAATGATTTATATTTGTATGAACATTTGTGGATGTTATGGCTCTTGAAAGGGGACACATTATTATTCGTCTACCTCCATATAATTGTGATATGAATGCAATTGAGCTGGCGTGGGCAAAACTAAGAATGTGTTCAGAGGATGCAACGTTACTTGCAATATCTTCGCTTATCTTACATGCTATTTTGCTGAACTGTGTTTTTCAAGGCTGACTACACTGCAGAAACAAGATATGTGGATGATATTTTTGCCATTGTTCCACACAAATTCATACAAGATTCCTTAAAACTATTGAACATACAGAATAGAGCAATAAAGTTCACAATAGAGATAGAAAAAGATGGCTACTTACCTTTCTTAGATTTGAAGATAATCCATGAATTAAATAACATATCTTTTGGCATCTACAAGAAGCCAACACAAACAGATAATCACATCAAGAATTCAAGAATAATAGCTACAACCCTACACCCCACAAACATGCAGTTTTGGACAGCTTAGCATATAGACTAGTCAACATCCCATTGAAAAAGAATGAATACAACAAAGAATATAACCACATGATTAACATAGCTGCAATTAATGGATACAGTAAACAATTAATAGATAAGTAAATTTGGAAATTCAAGAAACAAACACATATTGGATACCACAAAATTAACAGAATCAAAAACCAAGACACAGTTCAGGAAATTCACATATCATCCCAGAATGCATCATAAATTCAACAAGATATTCAAGAAGTACATCACCCTAACCCCAATAAATAAATTCAGTTTAAAAAACTTATTATGCAACAACCTGAAAGACCCAGTACCTGAAAACAAGAAATCAGGTATATACAAAATCAACTGCTCAGATTGCAGTAAGTTCTACATAGGAAAAACCAAAAGAAGTTTACATATTAGGTTACAGGAGCATATGAGATGCATGAAATACAAACAAATAGAAAAATCAGCAATAGCTCACCATTTCTGGTCTACCAATCATGAAATTGTACCAAATATAAAACTATTAAAATCAGCCAGTAATGCAGTCGAACTAGATGTTTGGGAAAAGTTGCTAATTATAAAAAACAAACAGTATACTTTAAATTTCGAATTGCCGCCTGAAAACTCTCTTTGGAAGTTCATCTCACAGACAACAGATGCCGCCACAGACAACCAGCTCACTTCAAGAAACCACGGATCCAACCAGTCGGATAATTGCTGACGATGGGGACAAAACGTTCTCCGAAACATGTCCAAGTAAGGATAATTTAAGTGATGTGAGAAACTTCTCTCTACTAAGGCATATTTAACTGATGCTAACTGCTGCGACAAAGATGAGTCTCTGGCATAGTAGATGGGTTTGCTTCAAGAATGTCTCGAATATTGCACATCTGTTTATAACTAGGATTTTTTGAAACTATATTGTTTACTTTCTCTTTCACTTACTGACCTACACTACCATGAACATAACTTGGTTTGTGCAGTGTCTCTTCAAAAATATTTAGTGATGCATTTAGGGGAGTCCCTACAGTTTCCAGTGACTGTTAACAGTTAACAGTGGCTGTTAGCAAGTAAGAAAAATGGGCAGATATGAAAACAAGATCTTCTAATCCACTGCCTGAAAAAGTATTCCTAACTGCTTCTATTGATACAATTCATTTGAATCTAATTGATTAACAACCTCTTTGAGTGTATGTGCAGGGCATAATAGAAGGCTGCATCCAGCCATGTTCCCCACTGAGTTTAAACACCGGTGCAGGAGGAAGTGGAACATTAGCTGTCGTTGATTTGAACAACTGGATTCTAGAAAGAGATTTCAAAACAATTTTCTTTGTAGAGGCTATAAATCTATCTACTAATTCGAAAGAATTCTGTATTGTTTCAGCAATGAGATGCAGAGCATGTGCTGGACATGGAAATTTATCTCACAATTATTAAATTATAGATGAGTTGTATTTTTTACACATCAGCTTCACTTACGTACCTATACTGAGGACATGTTTTGCAAAACATTGTTCGTATCATCAGCTCTAATGCAACTCCTCTAATGTGATACGAACAATGATTCATGAAACATGTCCTCAATATAGGTATGTAAGTGAAGCTGATGTGTAATAAATACAACTCATCTATAATTTAATAATTGTTTTGCTTCACTGTGGTGCTCCAATAGTTACATTTCGTTATCTTTCAATGTTTGTCCTGATTTTAACATGTAACTAGCGGCATTTACAATGACTAAAAGTAGCTGGTTGTATTTAATACCAGAAGGACATAATAATTTTAGTTAGTTGATGGAATTTAGTTAATTCGGATTTAGAAAGGGACTGTCTACTGAAAAAGCAGTTGAATATTTGATCAATGAAATTATAAATAACTTTGAAAATAAAGAGACAACTGGTGCTACCTTGATAGATTTAACCAAAGCATTTGATTGTATTTCATATTATATTTTGATTAGTAAGCTAAATTATTACGGAATAAATGGACATGAACTAAATTTGCTAGCATCCTATCTTAGCCAAAGACAGCAGATGGTAGTTGTGAACAACAAAAACTCGGAGCTAGCTCCAGTGATAGCAGGAGTACCCCAAGGATCGATGCTGAGGCCTTTCTTATTTTTAACTTATATAAATGACTTAAACCATAACTTGCCTTGCACTACTATGTTATATGCAGACGACACTACCTTACTGAGCGAAAGCAATAATATCAATACAGTAAAGCAACAAATGCAACTATCCCTAGAAAGTGCAAAAATCTGGTTCTCCTTAAACAATCGCTTCACTGTGGTGTTCCAATACAGTTAAATCTCGATAATCTGAGTTTAAATATGTCTAAAACTGAAAATATATTATTTACATTGCAACATAATGATATCCACAGTAATTCTGTTAGGATTACATTTGGACACCAGACTAACATGGGAAACACACATACTTTACATAGAATAAAAAGAAGTATTTCAGAAAGTGGAGTGCCATTGTTACTAAAATTAGGCAAATGAGTCAACCTTGTATATACTTCTCTCCATTTACAAATTTTTTGATGAAGACTAGTTCCCAGAAACTAGTCTTCATCAGAAAACTTGTAAGTGGAGAAAAGTATATATAAGGTTGACTAATTTGCCTAATTTTAGTAACACATACTTTACCTTTGTAAAAAGCTTGCTAGAATCTGGTATCTTCTAGGAAAACTAAAGAAATGTGTTAGTCGAGATATGTTAATAACATCTTACTATGCCTTCTTTCATCCACATTGTAACGGGATTATATTTTCGTTCATCTTCAACTAATAAAAAGCAAGCCAACTTTTTATAAGATCTAAGTCGAGTTTTAATATACTGAGAGTCGTGAGATCTTTTCTCAGGTGTGGATACGGATTTTTGGTGAAAATAAAATTTAGATGAGTCCAATTTTGTAATATATTATTTAATTATATAATACGAACTATGATTCACTCTTATCTATTATAAATATTGAATAACACTTTTTGAATCTTATTAATTTTCCTTTACAATTACAATCCTCGTAACATCTTTTCTTCTTCTTCAGCAAGACACAAGATTCTAACACTTTTTTAAGATTATTGATTTTCTTGTCTCCCTAGTAATTCCCACTTTATTTTGTGATTGGCCGATTCACTGACACGTCATCACACCACGTGATACCACGTCACACCACTAATACTTCGGCCAATCACACAACTACATACATTTTTATATATTTATTATTCCTTCGAACATTACTAAACAAAAATACTGTTACAACATATACTGTATGGGGTTAGGCTTTGGGGTAATTGTGCTACCTCGAAAAATGCATTCATATGGAAAAAGAAATCTCTCAGACTAATTCTAAGATTAGGACAACAGGATACATGTAAGCCTAGCTTTATAGACCTTAAGATAATAACTTTACTGTCAATGTATATATACACCAATATCATACACGTTAAACAAAATCAAAACCTATTTATAAATCGTTCCTCAGTTATGACACTCGATGCAAACATAATTTAGATACACCCCACAACCGATTGAGCAAGACAATAAATAGCCACTGTTATCAACAGTTAAAATTATTCAATAAGCTTCCTCTGGAAATAAGAGAACTGCCACAAAACAGATTTGTTATAGTATTAAAAAACTGGTTTAAACAAAAAGTATTTTGTACTGTACATGAATACTTAGAATATAACACACATGCTAGTGAATTTATGTAAAACTATTGTAAATTATAGCAGTAGGTACCTAATTGTTTAATTTTATTATTACTATAGTAAAGTTATCAAGTTACGATAATTACTACCTTAAGCCATGCAAATAATCTGATTTCACCTAGAATTTTATATGCATTAATTTGTAAACCTTCTGTACTTGTAAATACATTGTAAATACTTTTAATAACTGACGAAACCTATTGCTTCATGTAAGCTTAATGGTGAATAAAGGATTATGATTATGAAATTCATAATTTCTTCATACTAATATAAAAATTATTTGTGGTTGGTTTATTGACACTCGTCACTTACTTTTTCATATATTTATGAGAGACTAGTTTCAAAGGCCCTGGCCTCCATTTTCAATCTCTTCCCAACTGGCAACTGTTGTTATCTGCTCTCTCTGGTGGTGGAACTATGAACTTTTTTGTCAAATTATCTGCTGGCGGGATTTCAAAGTTCATTACGCGATCCTTATTTTTCCAGATGAATATGTTCTCCCATGTTGTCAATCTATTTTGGTTTATCACTCCTTTTAATAATTTTGGTTGGATCAATGTCATGGTTTTCATTCCAAAAATGAAATGCTACTGCTGACTTGTCTTCTTGTTTCAATCTGATGTTTCTAAAGTGTTCTTTGACTCTGGTTTTTAAATTTCTTTTTGTTTGACCTATGTAGCATTTTTCACAATTCTTGCAATTTATTTGGTATATTCCAGATTTGTTACCTGAAGGCATTTCATCTTTTGTTTTTGAATTTAGTAATTTTAAAATTGAGTATCTATTAGTAGGTGCCAAGATGATATTTTGTTCCTTGAATATCTTTTTAAATTTATTAAATGTTTTTGGATGATATGTGAATGAACTGAATATGCTGTTGCTTTCTTTTTCTTTAATAAATGTGGTTGTTTCCTTAATGGTTTTCTTTAGTTTAGATTTTCTAATTTTCTTCAACACCAAACTTTTGTTGTATCCGTTTTCTTCTGCTATGTGTATTATTGCTTTTTGTTCCTTGAAATATTCTTCTTTTTCCATGGGTATGTTGACTAGTCTGTGTGTAAGGCTGTTTATTATTGCATGTTTATGCGTAATTGGGTTGTGGCTATTATTTTTTATATAATTTTCTGAATGTGTTGGCTTCCTGTAAATTCCAAATTTTATTTTTGTATCATTCCTGATGATATTTAGATCCAAGAAAGGTAGTTGTCCATTGATTTCCTTTTCTATTGTGAATTTGATAGTCCTTTCTTGCAGATTGAGTAATTTTAATGCATCATCTAAATGTTTACTTGGTACAATTGCAAAGATGTCGTCAACATATCTATACCAAACCTTGAAGATCAATGGGAAGGACTTTTTAATTTGTGTTTCAAATGCACTCATAAATAAGTTAGCCAAAAAAGGTGAAAGTGGATTGCCCATTGATAGTCCTGATTTCTGCTTGTAGTGTTTTCCATTAAAGCTAAAGAAGTTTTGTTCAATGCATATTTTTGTTAGAGAAATATATTCTTCTGCTTCTATTGCTTCCATATCAATTGTAGCTAGCCATTTTTTTAACACAGTCTGCAATTTTTCTGTTGGTATGCTTGGAAATAAAGATGTGACATCAAATGAAACCAGTCTGTCATTTTTGTCCAAATTTATATCTTTGATTTTTTCTACTAAATCTAAAGAGTTTCTTAAATTTGCACTTTCAAATTTTGGAAAACTATTAAATTTACTTAGTAACCATTTGGCCAAATTATATGTGGGGGCATTTATGCTACTATAATGGGTGCATTATAAGTTGGTGATTGGCGTTTTGCCTCCACGTGCTGTTCAGCTGCGAAAACAAGGAGAGGAGATAAACACGTCACTGACACGTCAATGCCGTCGCCTAGCAACCAGCAATCCACCAATCAAAAGTAAACTGTTGTCATAGCAACCCAAGCCGCTTATCCTATGTTGCCAACTCTATCGCACTACACCACGTGTTTTATGCATGCCGCTATTCTATCGGCATGTTGAGGTTTTCAGTAAACAGACACTGGTTCTATTGTTGCTTCGCTTATGAATCAGCAGTATCACAATACCGTCGTCGTTTGTTGCCCTTTAGTATGAGACGGTATGCGTTGTTAGAAGGGAACAGGTGTGGATTTAGTTTCAAGGAATAGCTTATGACGTTTTCTGGGTCAATGACCAACCTTTACAGTTTAATGACCAACCCTTACTTAGGGTATTTTTCCCTGTCGTCACTGCCAAACTAAGAGTGTAGTGCTTTAAGTAGTGAATGTTTCACAGAGTGTAAACAGCTTTACATTTTCGCAATATAATTCGTGTGTTTCAGTGATCAACTTTAGTGTTTCAGTGCAACTTCAATATTTAGCTAATTATCGTTACTCATGGCTACCGCAAACATTTGTGCTACAGAAACAGACCGAAAGAAACTATCTGCGAAGACCACAAAAAATGTTTTTGGGCACGGAATCCCAATTAAAGGACAAGCAAGGGAAATTGTATGTTCCGTAAGAAAATATTTTGAGGATGAAAGAGACAATGGGAGTCCAATAATTCCCGTTTCAAAAGTACTGGACAGAACCTCAGCTGCTGTTGGTGTAAGTAAGAATACCATAGTTAGAGTAGGGAAAGAGAAATACGCTAGTGAAGAAAATCAGGCATGTACATCGCGGTTACAAACTCGTATGCTGTACTTAGGTAACTGCTCACTTAAACGTGTACACAGTCTTACGGCAATCTTACGATTAATACCGCAGTATGCAAATTTCTAGGAATATGTGCGTGTGCATTACTGCAACTGACTGAAACCGAACTTCCACCTCCCCTCTTCCCGTCACCTTCATTGCCTAGCACGTGGAGAGGGACGGTAAAGTGGCAACGGTGCTATCCCCTCTCTTTCCCCACTCCTTCAACCGTCAATCACCAACTTATAATGCACCCATAATAGTAATAGGTCTCATGCCTTTCCCTGTTTTATGAATTTTTGGCAGCCCATATACTCTTGGTAATGTTGGATTATCTACTTTAATTTTGTGCAATTCTTTTTTGTTGATTATTTTGCTCTCTTTTAGCGTTTTATTTGTGGTTTCAATGCAGTACTTTAATGGATTAGTTTCTACTTTTTGGTAATTACTGTCTTCTAACAAATCTTCCATCCTCTTTGTGTATTCTTCTTTTTCCAGAATTACTAGTTTATTTCCCTTGTCTGCTTTAGTATAAATAACCGGTTTCTTTTTAAGAGCTTTTATGATTTGGTTACTAAAATTCTTTTTCTTTTCATTTTTAATCTCTTCTACTATTTTGGAGCATTTGTTTTTTACTGTGTTTTTACTTTCTTCATTAAGTGTTTGTGTAGCAATTTGGATGTCAGCAATGTAATCTTCAATTTGGTTGGAATAATCTACACATGTCTTTAAACCTAGATTCAGCATATTCAGTTCTGTTTTTGTAAAATTTTGGTTTGATAGATCTTTTAGGTTATGTTTGTCTTTTTGATTTATCTTTTTAAAAGTGCCTGCTTTCTGGCATAAATTTTTTAATTTATTCTTTAACTTTGCTGTTTTTGTCTTCATTTTTCTATTAAGATATGCTAATAAATTGTTTTCATACTAGCCGTATAAAGGCTAAGTTTTTTGATAGATAGTGTCAACATGAAAAATTGAATGCCATGGCTGGGCTTTGAACCACAGATCTCCTGGTCTCCGTCCAGTCACTCTAACCCATTGAGCTACCATGGCCAAAGTGCCATCCTGACATTAAATTCTCCATTTGACTCATATTTCCCCGGTAGACCACTACGAGCTCTCGTATCCGAGATACACCATTTGTGACACCTTACTATCGTAAGTACTTGAGTCCCAGGCTTCATCATTTAACTCATTATTTTAGTTAATTGATGGAAATTAATCATTTCTTCATACTAGCTGTATACTGGCTAGTATAAATATATATGAGTCAAATGGAGAATTTAATGTTAGGATGGCACATTGCCCATGGTAGCTCAATGGGTTAGAGCGACTGGATGGAAACCAGGAGATCTATGGTTCAAATCCCAGCCATGGCATTGAATTTTTCATGTTGACATTATCTAGGCCATAATAATTTCAAGAAGTCCATCACACTCTGGGTCTCAGTTATGTTGTTAGTGGCTGGTAATTTACACACATTTAGAAGATATGGTATGCTCTTTTGCACCTTATTTAAGGCTCTGAAAATTACATAGCAATAAAATGATCCTCAGCATCAGTGCTTTCGCCAGTTGACATCCATACGAACTGATTAGCTAGTTGGTTTTGTAAATATGAGATTACTTTATTGTAGCAACATTCTACATACCGTATTTACATAAATCTAATGTGCACCCCATATATGAAACATAAAATTATGAAAAAAGGGTTTGCCCCATTGAAAAATTGCTTTCTTCCGAAGTGAAATGACACACCGCTGAAATGTTTGTAATTTGTCCTCAAAATCTGCAGGAAGCTTCTGGCACATTGTTGTATGGCATCTTAAGAAATAAACCAACCTGCTTCATGAAATTATCCACCCATCTATGGCTAACCTTAAACTCGTGTTTCGGAATACCAAGAACTTCAGTCTCTTCTTTAGCTTTCTTTCCAATAGTGTCACTAGTCACGAGTAGCCCATTCTCCCTCCTTTCCTGCACGAATTCAACACTTTTTCCATCAACTTCAGGATATCTTCCTTCCCCGTAAATTTCTTCCTATTAGCTTTAGTAGCAAATAATGCCAATTTCTATTTTTGCAAACCTTACTCTCTGATACACTGAACTCCCTCAACATTCCAAATATTTAGCTTAAAAAGGAAAATCCCTAAACTAAATCTGCAGTTCAAGAAAACAAACCTGAAAAAAACATATGAAACAAAATATTTAGGAACAATTTTTTATTCAAAATTATCTTGGAGACATATTGAAGCAGTAGTAAACAAATCAACAAAAAAATTTTCAATTTTGAAAAGATTAGCTGGAGTCAAGTGGGGCAGTAATCGGGAGACACTTAACATCACATACAAAACATTCATCAAGCCAATACTTCTTTATAATGCAGAGATAATAATTACAGCAAACAGCTCTAACATAAATCAACTAGAAGTATGCCAAAATCAGGCCCTGCGACTAATCGGTGCAGCAAAATCAACTCCAATCACGGCAATGCAAGCCTTAACTCGGAACTATCCAATACATCTAACTTTAGAGGAGCAGGCACTAATACAACATGAAAAAATGTTGGGGTTAAAAACAACAAAATGGAAGAAAAGATCACTACAACCAATCAAGATGAAAACACAAACAAGTTTCCTACACAAAGTTATGGAATTCAAAACAGATCTAAATCTTCCTAATTCTAAAGAAAACATTTTAATCAAAGAAAACCCACTGACTTTTGAACCAATTAATATTCAATTAGATTTAGAACAAATAGTTACAAAATCTGAAACTTCCAAACCTGTATTAAAAGCACTAGCATTAGAAACTGTGAACAATGGATACCCACCTGAAGAATGGTTACATATCTACACCGATGGATCTAACTTGAACAACTAAGGAGCAGGAATTAAGTGTGCACTGTTCTCATTCTATCAACAAGCAGGATACCACACAACAAATTTTGATGCAGAAGTAACGGCTATTCATATTTCAATCCAACACCTTCTATACAAAAAAGATAAATTCAAAAATGCTGTCATACTTTCTGATTCTGAAGCAGCATTACGTGCAGTAAGTTCATATAAAATGAGGTCAATCCAAATTAAAGAATGTCACAAAATGATCCAACAACTTCAAAAACTACAGAAAAGAATTATATTACAGTGGATACCTGCACATTGTGAAATTGCAGGAAATGAATCAGCTGATTTTCTTGCCATAAAAGGTGCAAATTTAATTCAGAACAAAAGTAAAAACTTACCCTTTACATCCATAAAAAGATTAATCAAAATCAAATATAAAATCAAACAAAACCAATCAATATCTAACAAAGCCAAAGATAAAAAATGGATAATTTTAATTAAAAATCCAGAAATTATTCCAGAAATCCCACAAAAAGCTGCAGTAGCAAATTTTAGATTACTTATGGAACATGATTATTTGGCCAAACACTTACACAGAATAGGAATTTATACAAGTCCAAATTGACCTCTGCGCAATAAAGAAGAGGAAATGACTGAAGAACATCTTTTAACCTGTGAAGCCCTACCTGCCGGACCCACTACACAAAAATATTGGAGAGCAAGAGAGCTAATGGCTTCATTGCCAAAGCCTAGCATTTCAAAACAACAACACTGAACTCCCTTATTATTAAAATTAGGCAAGTGAGTCAACCTTGTATATACTTTTCTCCACTTACAAGTTTTTTATGAAGACTAGTTTCTCCACTTGTAAGTGGAGAAAAGTATATACAAGGTTGACTCACTTGCCTAATTTTAGTAACAATGGCACTCCACTTTCTGAAATACTTCTTTTTATTCTATATACTGAACTCCCTTCTTGCCTTTCTATTACCTTTTTTTTTCAGCACAAAGGACTACTTTACACTTTAAAGAAGCACCGTAAGAGTTATTTTAAATTATAGAAGAGTCTTATTTTTTTACATAGCTTCACTTACGTACCTATATTGAGGACATGTTTCGCAAACTATTGTTTGCATCATCCGCTCTATTGCAACTAAAGCTTGATCCAGTGGTGTGGGTAGTTCTGGAGTTGCTGCTGCTCTCTGTTGATTTTGTGATGAATTTAAATGTGGGGTTGTCTTCAGGCAGGGTTTCGAAGTTCATTAGTAGGTTTTTATGCCTTTCTATGTATATTTTCTCACAGATGACGAGCTCCCTATGTTTTTGTACACATTTTAGTAGTTTGGTGCTATCTTCAATCTCATGATTTTCTGGACATAAGTGAGCTGCTATTGCGGACTTATCAATATTTTTGTATCTTAGATGCCAAAAATGTTATAAATATTAAAACATTAAAATATTTTTGGACAGAAAACCACAACATTGGCCACAACATTAAACTGTTAAAATCTTTAAGTACATCCACAGAATTGGATATTTAGGAAAAAATATTCATAACAAAAACCATGATAAAGTTATAAATTTTGAAATCCCGGCATTAAATGAAGTATTAAAACTAAGTGCCCCTAACACCAGATGGCAGAGTGATTGGAGCTCCATAGTAGTGGAAGAAGAGGAAGGTTCATTTAGTCACCAAACAGCTGAGGATGAGATTGAATGATCTTGAAAACGTTTCAATTATACAACAACAAGTAAGTGAAGTTTGAGTGTAAACATAGTGACTCATAAATCAAACTCAAATATCAAGCCTGAAATGTTCTTTATTCCTAGTGCCTATGTTTCTTTTTGTCCTCCCTACGTAAACTTTTTCATAGTTTCTTTTTGTCCTCCCTACGTAAACTTTTTCATAGTCTTTACACTTTATCTTGTAAATGCCTGATTTTTCTTCTGGTTTTATCTTATCTGTATTGTTGTTAAGCAGGTTTTTAATGTTGTAATTGTTTTTTTGCCACCAAAAATAGATAAGATAAAACCACATAGTCCGCAATAGCAGCTCATTTCTGGCCTGAAAATCATGAGATTGAAGATAGCACCAAATTACTAAAATACGTACAGAAACATAGTGAGCTTGTCATCTGGGAGAAAATGTACATAGAAAAGCATAAAAACCTATTAATGAACTTCGAAATCCTGCCAGAAGACAACCCCACATTTAAATTCATCACAAAATCAACAGATGGCAGCAACAACTCCAGAACTACCCACACCACTGGATCAAGCTTTAGTTGCAATAGAGCTGATGATGCAAACAATAGTTCACGAAACATGTCCTCAATATAGGTACATAAGTGAAGCTATGTAAAAAGTACGACTCATCTGTAATTTAATATATGTTTCGCTTCACTGTGGTGTTCCATTACAGTACAATTTTGATATATCGTAAGAGTTCTTCTGTTTGCTCTCCATATTGTAACTAAAATTGCTTCCTTTTTCCCCTTATATATAACAGTTTAGTGCCATGGCATATCAAACCAATGTTCAATAATAGGCTAAAGATAAATAAACTTCAGCAATCTATTGTGATGTAATAAATGAAAAAACAAGTTACTGGCATTCTACAGAACAGATTTTCACTCGAATCTAATGCCCACCATGATTTTGAGTACTACATTTGGTCAAAACAGGTGTCGTAAATACAGTATGTCTTACACAATGTACTTTCTTCAGGCACATTATTTGGAAAGAAAATCTTTCAATTTGGGATTATTAATTTTCCACAGTAGGGTATCAGCAGTTAAAAATGCCTCGCATAGCTCATAAGAAAACTGACTAATCCTACTCTCTAAACACTCTACTAATTGCTTTTAAACAGACTCTTCATTTGCGAGTTTTCTGGTTAAATTCTCTTCATGTTTTGCTGTGTTTATATGCTAAAGTACTTGAAATCTTTTTTCACCCCCTATGTTTTCCTCGCAGCTCCACAAAACAGTACCCTATTCTGTAGATATTAAGGAACCTGCAAATTCTTTCTGTAAGTCATTAAATTTAGCACTTGAATTAGATTTCTCTTTTGGCATTTTTCAGTAATTTATATCTTAATTTGTCAACATCCAGTTCCCACCATCTGAGTAACACACACTCTTTACATAAACACACACAATTATATACAAATTTAATTCTTTGATTCGCATTCAGTTTGTCATTACAACAAGCAACACTGCTTAGTGCTTACTGGATATGTATGTGATGCAAGTTCATAGCCGCGCACAAAGCAGCAAACAACAACATACTGCAACATTCATTTTATTCTGTAAATGAGTTTTTAAACGTTAATTAGTTTTAAGTGATTGTAAATAATGACAGTGGCCATTAATGTAATTTTTATACTATGACGTGTCTGATATCAATCAAAAGGACAAAATAAATTGAATTGAATTAAATTGAATTAAATCATGAAATAGAGTAAACTCCACATTTGTGAACAATTACTTTTATATAGCATTTCTCTATGGTCTTTATATAGTTTATATTTATTTGCTTTTTCTACTGTAGACTTTTGTTGGATCCTGTATCTGTTACAGTTCTTAGTCTTATGTAACTTTTTATATTTATCTTTGTATTTTGAACTGACGTGTCCTATAACATATGTATTATGTTCCAAAGGATGAAATAAATACAATACAAGGGAATTCACTGCAATGATCACATGATACATAACTCACTCCTCTTCATATGAAGTTGCATAATCTTTTATAGCATCATCACTTTATTTAGCCTGTGCAAGATTAGTCACCATTGTATTATCCAAAAGGTGGAAAAAATCAAATAGAAAGTTAAAACTCATTAAAATATGCCATCATATAAGATGAAAATCTGCAACTGCATAACTTCATAACATGAGCTATAAATGAGTCACAAAAATAGAAAATGTATATCTTGTAGCAACAAAACAGAAGAAGGTAAGCAATTTATGCAAGATAATTGATTTTACAATTCACATCATCCATTGCCCAATGTGCATGCTCGTCTACTGGTTACTAGAAATCATTCACTAATATTACAATCAAATCTTAAATTCTGTACTGTGTATTCTGTTGCAGCCCAGTGAAGGGAGACATGACTGCGATATAGGATATACACAAAGATAAGTTCTGACCCATCACAGCCATATATAACAATTGACAGTCTAAATACATTCAGTCTAAGTTTAATATAATAGAAATTAAAAATTTTTCTATTTTTCTGTGGTGAAAATCTGTAACATTTTGATTCTGGCCACAAGT
The DNA here is from genome assembly GCA_030765055.1 of Mantis religiosa. NCBI lineage: Eukaryota > Metazoa > Arthropoda > Insecta > Mantodea > Mantidae > Mantis > Mantis religiosa. The sequence continues at coordinate 209,205,444 of CM060951.1, read as the reverse complement.
TGCAAAAAGCCCTCTGTTCTCATACATTTTATGGAAAAACTGTAAAAGGTGTATATCATCAAAAATCTGAACATAGTAAGTGGGAATGATAACCTACTAAAGCAACATATTAGTAATGTTTAATATACTTTAAACTGGGACTTTTAATCTTTGGCATTGTGTGAGGGGAAGAAATTTTTGAAGTATGCAGAATTGGGACTTCATTGTATTATGACCTTTAAAATAGTTAAAAGACCAACGTATAGCATTGCTCACCTTTGTCATTCATATCACGTAATTCTTCTACAGTTTTTAAGCTGCTAAGAAATATATTAGTGTCGACTACAATGTACCATTCATTATTTGCTGCACCATCATTGTTTGATTTATTGTTCTGTTGACACTGCAGCGAGATTGATATATCCTGGAAAATAACACCACAGTTCTTATGTAACCAATGTCTTTTAAACAATATGAAGCAAAACTTATTGATTTGCTACCTTAAACTTGTACTTCTGTATTTGTTCTCCCTCTTACCTTGGTAAAACATCCACTAGGCCAACTATTTCTGTTTCATAAATTATTTATACTTTCAACTGTTACTATTTGACCCAGAGGAAGTGCATTCCACACAAAACTGCGATATCAAGATTTATTTGGAAATACCTCTTTTAAGGTCTACCTGATTTCCTTCCAGTCCCTCCAAAAAAAGCATTTTTAGAAAAAGGTGTGTTTTTTTATTTTTTATTTTTTTTTATTTACATCCTCCAACTTTAAGTCATATTGGACGACGAATGAAATTGGTGAAATGATGTTCAAATGCGTCTGGGGTCCATGGAGGTGTGTGTGTGTGTGTGTGTGTGTGTGTGTGTGTGTGTGTGTGTGTGTGTGTGTGTGTGTGTGTGTGTGTGTGTGTGTGTGTGTGTGTGTGTGTGTGTGTGCGTGCGTGCGTGTGTGTGTACACATAAAACATATGAGAAATGTTAATGTTGATTAAGTTCAGGACCTTCAAAGATATAACACAAAGATTTTCAAGGAAATCTCCTACAACCTAAACTACCTATCCCACCAATATCTATGTGATGTCTTTGAAATTCTATTCTCTTTGTATGAACATGAAAAAGAAAGTAAAAAACAAAGAAATGGATGATGATTTGCATAATTCCTTGGTAATGGTTAATGCCACAAAAATGTTATGTGACAAATTATGTGTTTTAATGAGATCTATTTAGCAAGATTTTTGTGTATCTCTTATGGTTTACCAGTTATGCAAAAGTTTCAGAATGAACGGAACTTCAGAGGCTATTCCCAAAAATTAATTTCATTTATAATGAAAATATGTTAAATAGGTGGTACTTTAATAGTTTGGAGCAGGAGTGATTTTCTTGAAAACCTTCATGCCACAATCTTGGAAAAAACCGAACTTAAAATATCAATTAAAAAAAAATGAAGCTCCTGACAGAAGCAATGCAAATGTAACAATAACAATAAGTAAATCCTTTCATGGAAGTGTTGAAAACAGTGTTGTTGTATAAATTAAATTAATCGACTTCCAATTAATTTAATAACAATAAGTATTTATGTGAAAGAAAAAAAAAACACACACACACACACACACGCACGCACGCACGCACGCACACACACACACAAACACACACACACACACACACACACACACGCTCGTACACTCACAAATCCTTTTTCCGGAAATGTCATTAAATTTGGGGGCTCCCAATATACAGGATGATCTGTTTGAGATGTTTGAAAAGTAAGGTAATATATTTATGAAGTTAATGTACATATCTTTGAGTAATTTTCTGTAATATAAGGGGAAATAGATAGTCAACATGAAAAATTCAATGCCATTGATTTGAACCACGGATCTCCTGGTTTCCGTCCAGTCGCTCTAACCCATTGAGCTACCATGGCCAACGTGCCAGCCTGACATTAAATTCTCCAGATGAATCATTTCCTCATTTATACACGGCTAGTGTGAAGATGTGATTAATTTTCATCAATTAACTAAAATAATAAGAGTTAAATGATGAAGCCTGGGACTCAAGTACTTACGATAGTAAGTATTTTGTTTACAAGAGCCCCTTGTGGTCTACTGGGGTAATATATCAGTCAACTGGAGAATTTAATGTCAGGACGGCACGCTGGCCATGGTAGCTCAATGGGTTAGAACGACTGGATGGAAACCAGGAGATCTGTGGTTCAAATCCCGACCATGGCATTGAATTTTTCATGTTGACTATCTATCAGAGATCTTAGCGTATACACGCCTAGTGTGAAGAATTAACTAAAAAAAAGAATTAATTAAACAATTAACTAAAAAAAGAAGGGGAAATGTTGGGAGTAAACAAATGAGTAATGTTTCCAGTGGCATGACAACATTATCGTGCAAGGAAAACAAAACCAAATGGTCATAACACCACAACAGCATGCTCAATGTGTCATATGGTATGTGAAAGTTTCAAGTGTAATAGCTACCCAGTGAGTTTTAATAAGTCAGTGCAACTGTCAGTACATCCCACCACATTGAGACTTTGTTAAATGGTACTTTGTTAAATGAAAACGCCTCACAGAAGTGGAAGATTGCATGATAACAAAGAGGAAGATATTTGACAAGTCATGACTCAAGAGTCCACAAAAGTCACTCCGCCGCTTATAGCCGAGCAGAATAAACCATACACAACATGTCAGAGAGCTGTGAGAAGGTAACTTAAGATGTTTCCATACCATATTCAGCAAATGCAAGCACTAATGCAGCAGAATTACAAATTTTGACGCAATTGTGTTATCATGATGTGTGAGTGGCAGGAAGCAGATGATTAATGATTAAATCAATGGAAGTTTACTGATGAAGCCACATTTCATGTGAATGGCCAAGTCAACACACATAACTGCATTATTTCAGGTACCGAGAATCTACATGTCTTCTACAAACTGGAATGAGCTATCCCTAAAGTGAATCTGAGGTGCAGAGTGAAGCATGAGAAAGTTACGGTCCATCATTATTTTTTTTTTTTTTTTTTTTTGAGACTGTTTGTATTCAATTAGATATGATCAAGCATTTTGAGATCCCTAAATTACAGGAGGATGGGAATCTGGACACCATCATCTAGCAACAGGATGGCGCTCTACTGCATTAGAATTAACGCCTCCAGATACTTTTGTGTGGTGCTACATCAAGTCAATAGTATATGAAAAAAGAACAAAGAATTTAGTTAACCTGAGAAGTGAGATTACAGTGGCCTTTCAGCAAATCACTCCAGAAATGCGGCAAGCCATGTGGCGCAATATGGATGCAAGGTATGAACTTTGCTGCATTCATAATAGCAGTCATGTTGAGTGCTAATATGTTGGACACAAAACTCCTTACTTTCTTACACATTACCAACCAATAAAATTGGATAGTTTCCCTAATATATAGTCTTACTTTTCTGACATCTCAAATGGATCACTCTGTATGTATTTCTAATGGAATCTCCGCATCAAAATTGAAAGTGGAATGCACATTTCTCTAAGGCATGTGATAAGAGCAAGTAAAAACTAAAAGAAATGAAAATGCAATAAATAAACTAGAATTAGGACACCAAAATTTATTTTTCATACTACACTGATGCAAAAAAAAAGTCAATGGATTGCTGCAATGACTATGGGAAGAAACATATAAAAATACTGTGTGTACCTCCAAAGGTTCCCAATCCATATATTCAACTTTCTCTTCTTCTTCTTCTGCTTCATCTTTTACTTCATCAGTATGTACTTCTGCCCCTGGAACATGAGTTAACATTTTGAAACCAAATTCATTCTTCTGTCATACATAAATCTTATGCAGTATATCCTCAAATATCCATACTAATTACTCAACACAATGTAGACATCCCAATTTTGAAATAAAAATATTACATTGTTTAAATATTAATATCTATACATATTATAATATGTATAGTAATTATAATGTATAATGTTACCTTCTGGTTGTTTCAGGAAAATATGTTAAATAGTTAAAAATATAATTTCTGTAAAAATACTTCCTCACTGGTTGTCTTAATTGTATCATATTTTGATCAATTTAAAAATGCAGCATTTCTATTCAATCAAAATTACTTACAAATTACATCATATGGGACATTTTTAAATGAGTAAAGGTGTAAGAAAAACCTAACTTGACTAAGAGTCACTGGAAATATAAATAAGTTCATACGCATTTAAATGACTAACTGTAGAAGCTTTATAACATTTTGAGAGCAAAAGCTATATGCACACGATAACTTGAGCGGTCAGGCTCCAAGTCCTCATTCGGTAGGTTTTGTCTAACTCCGTAAACACAGATGACAACTTTGAAACATGAAATGCGCTATACACTCTGACATCTGTGGCTAATATGCTAAGCTTTCACATGTGCACCATATTTCGTTTTGACAATTTTGAGGTTAATTAGCTAACCAGTTTACAAGAAATGTATGTTGTGGATGTTATGGCTCTCAAAAGGGGACACATCTAACTCCGTATAAATGTGATCTGAATGCAACTGAATTGGCGTGAACAAAAATAAAAAATGTTTTCAGAGGACGAAACGTTACTGGTGATATGTCGCCCACAAATCTGCGGAAACTTACTATAGAAGCCTTCTCTTCCGTAATCACGACGGATTGCAAGAAGGTCCAAGAGCTGGAAGTGAAATACTGGAGAAACGATGGTGTAATAGAAAATGAAATTGATGAAATTATTGTAAAGAAATCAGAGGATACCAGTGATGAAAGTAACTCACCAGAACTGAAAATCGGAGAATTACAAAGTGAGTATAGCTGAAATAATATTTGTTTTCTATTATTATGTGTTTCATAAATAGTAAGTGTATAAACATACAGCTTATCAGATCGAGTTCAATTTACTGTTTGTCCACACATCTCATATTGCGGTGCATAATATTTTTGCTCATCTTACACGTTATTTTGCTGAATTGTGTTTTTTCTAGGTTGACCACACTGCACAAACAAAAGAGTGTTAGCTCTAACTTCTTCTCCCCCTGCCCGCAACACACTGCAAAACTAGCACTCAAGAAAACGTGTGCATATAGTAACTGAAGATATGAATATTCTGTTGTTTTTCCTTGAAAAAGGGTCCCTGCCCTGGAATCTGAATGGGGGACTATTTTACTTAATGGAATGTCTCCTTTTCAAGGAGATACCATATTATCTGGAGATTTTTATTCAACTTTTTTATAACCATTTAAAATTGTGCATAATAAATGGCGTTTACATCATCCTAAGTAGGGAAAGGTATGAACAGGAAAGAAAATGAAATAATCCCCTAGGCCTGAAAATTGGTTGATATTTGTCTTATATCCAGTTATACATTTTGTGGTTATAACATTTCTTAAGATATCCTGATGATGGGAGAGATGTACATTTCCAAAACCTCAATTTCTAATTGTCTTTTCATCTGGCTTGTTTCCCGAGAAGATCTCCAACATATTTGTCACCAGGAAAGCTTCAGGTCTTATTTTAATATAATACTTTATTACTAACCTGGATATGGGTTCTCCATAGGAGATAGAGAAACTGGATAATCTTCATTTTGATATGAATCTGTGTTATCTTGTATTGTTCCATTTGATAAAGATTGCCTCAGTCTTATAAGGCGCTCATTTGCTGAATTTTTACGAGTAGGTGCTGCAAAATGTAACATAAATTTAAATTAATATGACATTCATTCAGTAAGCTATTAATCCATTAACACCCAGCGATTTATTTATTTTACATGAATTCTCAAGGAGTCATTTTTACCATGTACGACGGGGTGTCGTAAAGTTTTAATTAAAGTTTGAATTTATGCTAGTGATGAAAATTTTTCAGCGTCATTATTGATCCCTCGGGATCCTCATTATTGATAGTTTCACCGATTTGAGTCATACTATTTTTTTACAGTGTGTGCCAAAAGTGACTGAGGTGTAAGATGGAGAAATTTGAGGCTCGTAGTGTGATCAAGTTCCTGCATTTGAAGAACGAAACTGCTCGGGAAATCCATGATGAGATGACGGCTGTTTATGGAAATGATTGCTCATCATATAACGCTATTGTGAGGTGGAAAAGGAATTTTCAAACTGGTCACATGTCCCTGACAGATGAGCCAAGAGCTGGTAGACTGTCAATGACAGACGATGCTGTTGCTGTGAAGAAAGTGGGGTATTTAATACTAGAAGACAGACGAGTAACCATCCAAATGATTATGAATGAGACACATCTTAGTTATGGTAGTGTGGAAAATTATTAATGATGAACTGCACATGTCTACATTGTCTGCACGGGGGGTTCCACGTTTGCTAACCCCATTCCAAAAGCAAACACGGCGTGACCTTTCAAGACAGATGTTGATACTGTTGGAACAGGATGAAGATAATTTTTTGATTGTCTGGTAACCATGGATGAATCCTGGATCTATCAGTATGATTCAGAGACAAAAGCCATGAGCATGTAATGGAAACATGCCGATTCCCCTCTCCCAAAAAGGCAAATGTGCAAAAGTCAGCTGGGAAGGTCATGCTTTCAGTTTGCTGGGACTGTCGTGGAGTCATTCTTAGGGATTATCTTGCCATGGGTCAAACCATCACTGGCAGATACTACTGCAATCTTCTGGACAAGTTACGAGCAGCTCTGATTAAGAAATGACATGGTATGCTCTCCAAATGTGATCGCCTTCTGGCTGACAGTGCACCAGCTCATTCATCTCAAGTTACAGTTGACAAAACAAGGGAATGTAGCTTTGAAATCTTACAGCATCCGCCTTATTCGCCCGATCTCACACCAAGTGACTTTTTCTTGTTCCCGCAAATGAAGAATCTGTTGTGTTGTCACCGATTTAACAACACAAATGACGTCATTAATGAAGAGGAAGACTTATACAATATACTTAAGACTTATACAATTATACAATGCAGACTTATACAATCAGGGTATTCGGAAGGTCAAGAAATGCTGGGAAAAATGTGTAAATCTGAATGGTGACTACGTAGAGAAGAACTAACAAGCACATATCAACACAAACTCTCTATCACATTTTTAAAGGGTGATAATTGAAACTTTACGACACCTCCTCATATGTCATCAGTGAACTTGTCTGATTATGTGAACACATTATCGTCTTTTAAAAATTGCATATGTGTAGTTTATTAATTTACAACAGTAAGATGCTAACAACCACAGTGTGTGTGACCGTACACTATTGCATTTTCCTTATGTTTCCCTCTCAGATTTCTGTAATAACATAAACTGTCGGTAAAGGTTTGCACTATTGCATTACACAAAGAATGTGCAGCTGTAAGCAATTTTAATGCAGAGAATATGAGCTGAATGTCCAGTGATCTGTTAATAGACCACGTGATTTTGGGACACTGGGTAAATAGAAGGCAAACAAAATATATTGTTGACTCTCTGTATGCTGAATTAATACATTACTCTTTTTTCAATTTCTGAAGAAAAAAAAGGTTGGTTAATTTCAACATATCCCCAAGGAACATTTCAAGTCCAATAATCCAGAACATGAAACATATTGTCCAAATTCCTTTCTTGGAAGTGTTGAAAACAGTGTTGTTATGATAAATTAAATTTAAATCACCTAAAATTTCAGACTACATCTAACTAACCAAATTATGCATAGAACAAAATTTCTTTCAGTTTCAAACAAAATATTTCCACCAAACTTCAGGGTTAGCAATGGGTAACACCCTATCACCCTTCCTGGCCGATCTGTAAATGAGTGCATTAGAAATAAGGATCAACAAAGGTTTTCCTTGGATGTTCAAACTCTGGCAACGATATGTACATGACATCTTTGCAATAGTACCAAAAAAACACATCAGTGATGCACTAAAACTTTTAAATATCCAAGAAAAGAGCATCAAGTTCACTGTAGAAATAGAAAAAGATGAGTACTTACCGTTTTTGGATCTAAAAATAATGAGGAATAAAAACAGACTAAACTTTGGCATTTACAGAAAACCTACACAGACAGACAACTACATAAAATCTAATGGCTACAACCCAAGATCCCACAAACAGGCAATCTTCAATAGTTTAGCACACAGACTGGTAAACATCCCTCTCACAGCAGAAGAATACAAAACAGAATACATCAAAATAATTGAAATAGCACAAAAAAAATAACTTTCCCAAATCATCAGTAGACAAAACAGTGAACTTAGCAAAAAAGAAGCTACTAAAGGAAACTGCAACCCTCTCAGCTACAGAAACTAATATGATTTTCAAAAAATTCACTTACCATCCATGGGCCTATGATAAATTCAAAAAAGTCTTCAAAAAATAAAACATTCAACTAGCACCAGTCAACCATTTCTCCTTAAAAAACCTAATTTGCTCAAACATCAAAGATGCCATTCCATATAACAAAAAATCTGCTATATATCAAATTGAATGCAGTGACTGTAGTCAAATTTATATTGGAAAAACCAAAAGAAATTTAGAAACAAGAGCAAAGGAACACTTTAGAAACATAAAATATAAACAATTAGAAAAATCAGCAGTTGCCACACATTTTTGGGAAAAAAACCACAACATAAATCCAGAACCAAAACTGCTAAAACATACATCAGGAAAACAAGAACTATCCACATGGGAACAAATCTTATTTGTTCAGCAAGTTCCTTGAACCGCCACCAGAGGAGACCTGTGACAAAATATCGTCAACTACACCAATGAGAACCAGTCGGTGGCCAGCTGAGGATAGAGGCAAAGTCTCTGAAACATGTTCCGGAAAAATTTAAAAGTAAGTGTTGTTTAGTGTCATAAATTTAATATTGTCCAAAATTCAGCTAAAATTTTGTGCACTTGTTTCTTCTGGAAAGGAGAATTTAGCCAATTTGTATGGATTTTTGTAAATGTTGTTGGCCATAATTACAGAAAATATGATTGAATATAATACACAACATTTTTTGTATATTCCATTTATGCAGCCCAAACAATCTTAAGTACAGTAAAATCTCATTAACCTGGACAAGTTTTGAGGGGAGAGAAAGTTGGTTCAATGTAGTAAATGAAGACTTGTTTTAAAGACAGCAAATATCTGTTCTTATAGGTACATTACTTGGATTCCCTTGCCAGCGGGCACATTTATTGTACTCACTCACCTGCTGTTGCTGCGCAGTAGACTTGTGACTCAATCCTCTGCTTCCCCTACACGTACCTCGCGCTTGACATTGACTAAGAAACTTCAGTCATGAAATGCTCTAAATGGTACATACAGATGCTGCAAGGTTCCTTTTTTGCAGTGCGCACGCAGGTGTGTGTGTGTGTGTGTGTGTGTGTGTGTGTGTGTGTGTGTGTGTGTGTGTGTGTGTGTGTGTGTGTGTGTGTGTGTGTGTGTGTGTGTGTGTGTGTGTGTGTGTGTGTGTGTGTGTGTGTGTGTGTGTGTGTGTGTGTGTGTGTGTGTGTGTGTGTGTGTGTGTGTGTGTGTGTGTGTGTGTGTGTGTGTGTGTGTGTGTGTGTGTGTGTGTGTGTGTGTGTGTGTGTGTGTGTGTGTGTGTGTGTGTGTGTGTGTGTGTGTGTGTGTGTGTGTGTGTGTGTGTGTGTGTGTGTGTGTGTGTGTGTGTGTGTGTGTGTGTGTGTGTGTGTGTGTGTGTGTGTGTGTGTGTGTGTGTGTGTGTGTGTGTGTGTGTGTGTGTGTGTGTGTGTGTGTGTGTGTGTGTGTGTGTGTGTGTGTGTGTGTGTGTGTGTGTGTGTGTGTGTGTGTGTGTGTGTGTGTGTGTGTGTGTGTGTGTGTGTGTGTGTGTGTGTGTGTGTGTGTGTGTGTGTGTGTGTGTGTGTGTGTGTGTGTGTGTGTGTGTGTGTGTGTGTGTGTGTGTGTGTGTGTGTGTGTGTGTGTGTGTGTGTGTGTGTGTGTGTGTGTGTGTGTGTGTGTGTGTGTGTGTGTGTGTGTGTGTGTGTGTGTGTGTGTGTGTGTGTGTGTGTGTGTGTGTGTGTGTGTGTGTGTGTGTGTGTGTGTGTGTGTGTGTGTGTGTGTGTGTGTGTGTGTGTGTGTGTGTGTGTGTGTGTGTGTGTGTGTGTGTGTGTGTGTGTGTGTGTGTGTGTGTGTGTGTGTGTGTGTGTGTGTGTGTGTGTGTGTGTGTGTGTGTGTGTGTGTGTGTGTGTGTGTGTGTGTGTGTGTGTGTGTGTGTGTGTGTGTGTGTGTGTGTGTGTGTGTGTGTGTGTGTGTGTGTGTGTGTGTGTGTGTGTGTGTGTGTGTGTGTGTGTGTGTGTGTGTGTGTGTGTGTGTGTGTGTGTGTGTGTGTGTGTGTGTGTGTGTGTGTGTGTGTGTGTGTGTGTGTGTGTGTGTGTGTGTGTGTGTGTGTGTGTGTGTGTGTGTGTGTGTGTGTGTGTGTGTGTGTGTGTGTGTGTGTGTGTGTGTGTGTGTGTGTGTGTGTGTGTGTGTGTGTGTGTGTGTGTGTGTGTGTGTGTGTGTGTGTGTGTGTGTGTGTGTGTGTGTGTGTGTGTGTGTGTGTGTGTGTGTGTGTGTGTGTGTGTGTGTGTGTGTGTGTGTGTGTGTGTGTGTGTGTGTGTGTGTGTGTGTGTGTGTGTGTGTGTGTGTGTGTGTGTGTGTGTGTGTGTGTGTGTGTGTGTGTGTGTGTGTGTGTGTGTGTGTGTGTGTGTGTGTGTGTGTGTGTGTGTGTGTGTGTGTGTGTGTGTGTGTGTGTGTGTGTGTGTGTGTGTGTGTGTGTGTGTGTGTGTGTGTGTGTGTGTGTGTGTGTGTGTGTGTGTGTGTGTGTGTGTGTGTGTGTGTGTGTGTGTGTGTGTGTGTGTGTGTGTGTGTGTGTGTGTGTGTGTGTGTGTGTGTGTGTGTGTATTTAATGCTCAGAATTTGATAATAAAATCATTTTTCTTCTTGCTTCCCAATATTTGGAGACTGGATCTTCTTGATTTTGGAGAGTTTCACATACAGTTAGATGATCGATGTTCATTAAATCGTCTTTACCACATAAACAGCACTGTGGAGAAGTTGTTAATCCAACCTTGAATAAATGTCCATTCAAACAATCGTGGCCTGTGATTAATCTGAACATTGCTACTGAAGATTTTCAAGGTAGATCTGGAATTGTCTTTAGTTTGTTTTGGAGATCTTTCCAATTAAGTTTTCCAGAGGAAACTAGATAGTTGTTATATAGTTTTGTGAAGATGTTTTTGATTAATCTTTTAACTGTTTCATAGGGGATATTTTGTTTCGTTGTTTGAGATATTTTGGAACCCTTCTTGGCCAACATATCTGCTTGCTCATTGCCAGAAATTCCACAGTGAGATGGTATCCATTGGAAAACTATACGTATATTTAAATTTTGAAGATGTTTAATCACATTATGAATTTCATTTATCTTTTCGGTTTTTGGGCAGTCATTTGAAATAATAGCCTGAATAGCTGCTTTAGAATCTGTTAAGAAAACTATGTTGGAAAGCTTATTTGTCCAGGCAAATAGATTTTGTAAGGAAGTATAATTGCATCAATTTCTCCATCAAAACTTGTTAAGTAAATTCCAACATGCTTATAGAAAGAAAAGAATTTACAGGTAGCTCCTGCTCCTGCTCCATCTTCTTGATTATAAAGAGAGCCATCTGTATAGATGTGTGTCCATTTGTCAACTGGATATCTTACATTTATGGTTTCAAGGGCATATGCTTTAGCTTCTGTAGATGAGTATTCTTTCTTTTTAAAATCTGCAAGTAAATCTAGGTAGTATTCTAATTCAATGATGTTCAGTGGGTTATTAAGAGACATGAAAGGTTCTATTTTGGGTGGGTAATTTAGTTTATTTCTTAGTTGTTGAACTTTCTGTATGAAGCCTAATTGAGTTTTCAAACTGAAGGTGGATGTGTGTTGTTTTACCCATTTATTATTCTCTGGAATTCTTAAGAGCTTTTCATATGTTAAAAGGGCTTGCATTTCTAAATCTGTCATTATGGGTCTGTTAAATGTAAACGCCTGTAAGGTTATTATAGGAGTAGTTTTTATAGCTCCAGTAATTAGCTTAAGAGCTTGATTTTGTGTGCGCTCCAGTGTCATGGAAGTTGAAGGTGATGAAGTTATCAGTACTTCTCCACAGTAATTAAGAACTGGCCTTATATATGTATTATATGTAGTATTTAATGTAGATCTTGAACAACCCCATTTAGTTCCTGCAAGTCTTTTTAATATCTTAAAACGGTTAATTGCTTTATCTCTAATTTTTTTCAATATGTTTTTTCCAAATGTTCATGTCTCTCTACTGTTGATTACTAGAGGTCTTAAGTAGTGCAATCATAAATTAAAATTATAAAATAGAAGTATTTATAAACAGTGGAGCTTTATCAATAAAATCTTTTTAAACCACTTGTCAAACTATAAAAACACTTTAGCTCCACTTACATTTAAAATTAGGACATGTTTCAAGGACCACTCGTCCCCATCATCAGCTGATGTTTGACTAGTTCTTCAGGGGACCGCCTCCCTCTCCTGGCGCTGTTCAACAAGTTGAATGATGTCATCCACTATTGGTATTTCGAAATTCATGGCTCTCTTTCTATTCTTAAAAATGTGTATATTTTCTCAAACTGTTAATTCCCAATACTTTTTTGCTGATACCAAAAGTTTGTTTCTTTAGAAATATTATGAGTTTTTGACCAAAAATGATGGGCTATGACTGATTTATCTGTCTGTCTGTCAGTTTTTTATGCATCTCATGTATTCTTTCATCCTTGTTTCCAAGTTTCTTTTTGTTTTTCCAATATATATTTCATGGCAATCTTCACATTTTACACTATAAATTCCTGATAATTTGTTGGCTGGACTTGTGTTTTTGAGCGAGTGATTCAGTGTATTTCTCATGCTGTATTTGTTATGTGGAACTAGTTGTATATGAGAATGACGAAAAATGCTTTTAAATTTATTAAAAGCATTAGGATATGTAAATTTGCAATATATTTTCTTTAAGACATCAGCTTTTAATGTACTAATGTCCTTGATGGTTTTCCGTCTTTTATGTTTATCATTTTTGTAAATCATTTTTACAAAACCATCAAGGACATTAGTACGTTAAAAGCTGATGTCTTAAAGAAAATATATTGCAAATTTACATATCATCCTAAGGCTTTTAATAAATTTAAAAGCATTTTCCATCATTCTTATATACAACTACTTCCACATAACAAATACAGCATGAGAAATACACTAAATCACCCGCTCAAAAACACAAGTCTGGCCAACAAATTATCAGGAATTTATAGTGTAATATGTGAAGATTGCCATGAAATATATATTGGAAAAACAAAAAGAAACTTGGAAACAAGGATGAAAGAACACATGAGATGTATAAAATACAAACAGACAGATAAATCAGCCATAGCCCATCATTTTTGGTCAAAAACTCATAATATTTCTAAAGAAATCAAACATTTGGTACCAGCAAAAAATATTGGGAATTAACAGTTTGGGAAAATATACACATTTTTAAGAATAGAAAGAGAGCCATGAATTTCGAAATACCAATAGTGGATGACATAGAAAGAGAGCCATGAATTTCAAAATACCAATAGTGGATGACATCATTCAACTCGTTGAACAGCGCCAGGAGAGGGAGGCGGTCACCTGAAGAACTAGTCAAACATCAGCTGATGATGGGGACGCATGGTCTTTGAAACATGTCCTAATTTTAAATGTAAGTGGAGCTAAAGTGTTTTTATAATTCGACAAGTGATTTAAAAAGATTTTAAATTTTACAGACAAACCATCTTCTCTGCATGTGAAGATCACCATTAACACTACACCAAATTCAGCTCCTTGACCAAGCTTAGATTATTCAGTAAGCAATGTTTCTTTAGAATACTTCTGTTAATGTGCCTCTGGCACTTTAATGTAAGAACTGATAAGAGTTTTAAGTACTTACACAATGTTTCCAAGTCATCAGAAGGCGGTGAATCTGGTTCACTTTTAGGATACCACACTGGAATATTTGTGTAAGGTTCTGAGGTAGGCGATTCCACTCTTTTTATTTTTGATGGCACTTTGGTCTCAGATTCTGGGGAAAAAAAAATTATTTGTGATAATTTGGTTCTCATCCTCTGGTGCAATGATAGTTCTTCCACTATATGTGAGAAACGTGGAAAGAAAACATCTGGAGTGATTACTTCTAAAGGTTCTTTCAGAAGTTATATTAAATTTTAAAATGTGACAAATCAAATAAAAGGCACTTGATACTCAAGATGGCATGCAAACAAGTTCTGGAGTTGCAAATAGAAACAGCTGATTAAAGTTGATTATGGAGAGAGTTTAGGAATAATGATGTAGGATCCTGAGCTTACAATGCTTAAAGTAAAATAAATAAACTTATAAACTACAGGCTGGATATAAAATATACAAAAATAGTTCATAAGTACATAAATAAGATCCATGATATTAATGTATAATGTAGTTTATAAAATAAGGAGTACTCAACTGACAACAGAGCAGAACGGATGTGTGGTACAGTGGAAGTGAGAAAAAAAGGAACTGGTGACATGGCAGCCACAAAGCAGATGGGAGAAGTTATAAGATATAATGGTTTGGTAATGAGATTTAAGCAAGAATGGAGGAAGTGGGATAATATAGTGTTTGAGATTAAAACTAAAGAGTTGGAGAAGATCAAAACAAAGATGGAAAAAAATGGAAAGAAGAATGGAAAGTATGGAAGACTTCATGAGAAGATACAACTTAATAATTTCTGGGATGGAAGAACAAAAAGGAATTGGAGCATTTCAAGAGATACGGGAATTGTTAATGAAGAAGCTAGGAATGAACATGAGGCTTCGAACTGCGGGAAGCATTCAGAATTGGGAAATTGGAAGATAAAAGAAATATATTGGAGAACTTCAGCAATATGGAATTCGAAAAGCAAGTATTAAAATAAACAAAAAACTATTACATTACATCGTGTAATGAATTTTGAAATACCGGCAATCGATTGCTTTTAAATGTGTTTCATTTTCAGATTTTGGTAGTAATAACAAGAAGTATTAACATCTGGCGTTTGTAACGATGACAGTTTTGTTGGTTCTGGCTGACGATGAAGAATTTCCATGAAATCATGATCCCAAACAATTTATAAGAAAAGTGTCATCATTTCTTATAAGTGAAGTTTTAAGTTACAAATTATTATATTTGTATATATTGGTTTGCTTCACTGTTAATAGCTTCATATTTTACGTATTTATGTAATTAAAGGTTACTTATATTTTCTTGCATGAACAATATTGAAACTTGTATTGCATGTAAACAAGAACTAAGAACATTTTTTTTTACTACCATTTTCGAATTTAGAGGTCAAATTACATAAGATTTCATTAATTTTGTTTTGAATACAAAAGCTTTTAAAATTTTGTTGACCAGTGTTATTAGAGCAATTTTGGTTCAAATTGAATTTTAGTGATTTGATTAGGTTTACTCCTTTGAAAATTGCCACACCTACTCCAACTTTGTTTGCTATCTTGTTGCCATCCGTGTAGATGTTGAAGTAAGGTAGTGGTGTCTGCCTCTTCTGTCTGTCATTTTGATTTTAACTTTTTGAGCTAGATGGTTTCATTTATTTAAGTTCCAGTGCTGAGTCATAGTCTTCTTTAGTTTTTAGTGTCTTGTATAAGACTGCTTTCCCTTTTATGGTTATTGCTATAGGCTGTACTCCTGTTGTGTGCATGTGTGTATGTGTGAGTGTGTGTGCGTATGCGTGTGCGTGTGTAAGTACATGCATGTGCACGTGGTGTCTAATACTCAAGAGTTAATGATGAAATCACCCTCCTTATGTAACTCAGTTTACAAGAACGTGGAGTTTGTTATATGACATTTCAATATATTTTATGGTTTAAAGCTTGTACAATTCTATATCTTGGGCAGTTAAATGGAGGAAATCTGAAGAATAATTTAACAACTTTACATCTAATGAAACTACAAAAATCAAGGGGTTTTATTAAGTTTCAAACCATTGCTGTTGTAATTTACGTCCTCCAACGTTAAGTCATATCGGATGATGAATGGAATGGGTTAAATGATGCTCAAATGAGCCCAGGGTCCATAGAGCTTAGAGTTACCTGACATTCGTCTTTCAGGATAAGGGAAAATCCCAGAAAAAACCTTATCCAGGTAATCCACCCTGACCGAGATTCGAACTCGGGACCTCCTGAACGTGAGGCAGACATGCTACCACCACGCTACCAAGGTGGGGTTAAACCATTGCGATTAGTACGTAAAATGTGAAGCTATTAAAAGTGAAGCAAACAAATATACACAAATATAATAATTTGTAACTTAAAACTTTATCTTATAAGAAATTAGGATAATTCTTATAAATTCTCCAGGATCGCGATTTCATGTATATTCATACATATCTTAAGCTGGAAAAACAAAGTGTCACCATAGTTACTTAACATTAGACGTTGATATGTTCTTGTTAGTACTACCAAAATCTGAAAATAAAACATTTAAAAACAGAATGGACTGCCAGTATTTCAAAATTCATTACGCGATGTTTGTTTTTTAAAATAAATATCTTTTCCCAAACCATTAAATCTATCGGACAATTTAATTGTTTTAATAATTTAACTTCTGGATTTATTTCATGGTTAAATGAGCAAAAATGATCTGCTATGGCCGATTTATCAGTTTGTTTATACTTAATGTTACGAAAATGTTCTTTCATTCTGATTTCTAAATTACATTTTGTCGTTCCAAAATTAATTCTTTATTAAATTCATCATTATTCAGGGGTATATTTATTAATCTATAAATCAAACTATTGAAAACAGCAAATTTATGTGAAAAAGGGTTAGAACTTTTATTTTTATGTAATTATCAATATGAGTAGACTTCCTATAAATACCAAAGTTTAATTTATTATTATTGCTTATTATCTTTAGATGTAGAAAAGGAAGAAATCCATTAATTTCGGTTTCTAATGTAAATGTTATAGCTTTATCTTGCAAATTCAGTAATGATAAACATATTAATACTGTTTTAATTAATGATTTTAATAAAGACTTTATAAATAAAATCATTGAAACATTCAAATATCAAAAACTGTTAATGATATTTCTACCCTTAAAAAAATAAAAGACGATTATAATTTTAAAAAATTTACTTACCATCCTTGGGTTAATAAACATTTTCAAATTTTTTTTAAAGAGTTTGGTATAACTTTAGTTCCTTAAAATAAATATAGTATTAACAACCTATTGCATTTCTCTATCAAAAATAAAATTTCTAATAATAAAAAATCTGGTATTTATCAGTTTGTTTCAATTGTGATAAAGTTTATATTGGAAAGACAAAACATAATTTAGAAATCAGAACGAAAGAACATTTTCGTAACATTAAGTATAAACAAACTGATAAATCGGCCATAGTAGATCATTTTTGGTCATTTACCCATGAAATAAATCCAGAAGATAAATTATTAAAACAATTAAATGGTCCGATAGATTTAATGGTTTGGGAAAAGATATTTATTACACAGAAAATGAAGCTATTTACAGTGGAGTAACAAACACTACACAAATAAAAATATTTAGTAAATATTCTCCACTTAACTTAAGAAGCCGATGACAATACTTCAATTATGTTGAATTGTGTTGGCTGAATATGTGGGCAAATGTCCATGAAATTAATTTCGCAAAAACATAATTGAAGTATTGTCATCGGCTTCTTAAGTGGAGAATATTTACTAAATATTTTTATTTGTGTAGTATAGATATTTATTTTAAAAAAACAAACATCGCGTAATGAATTTTGAAATACCGGCAGTCGATTCTGTTTTAAAATGTTTTCTTTTTAGATTATGGTAGTACTAACAAGAACATATCAACGTCTAATGTTTAGTATCTATGGCGGCAGCTTTGTTTTTCCAGCTGAAGATATGTATGAATATACATGAAATCATGATCCTGGAGAATTTATAAGAATTATCATCATTTCTTATAAGATAAGTGAAGTTTTAAGTTACAAATTATTATATTTGTATACACTGCAATTAGTTTTTCTAACATATTCATTTTCAGAACCCCAAAATTCCCAAAGTAGCATTTGAACTTACCAGGGTCATCCTTTGGAAAAAATGCTTCTAAACCATCATCTTTGTACTGGTTTAAACAAAGGTTTCCATTCTGTTTTGACTTCCTTTTCCGTCGTGCCCTATGACGCTTTCGTCGTTTCTCAGAATGGTTTTTGAATGGCGAAACTTCTGTAAAATAATGCATATATTATCTTATTTAAGTTCTTTGCTTGATATGGCAAGAAAGAAAAAGGCAAATTTACAGTTACACAAACCTGCAGATGACGAGTAACCAGTGTTAAGCTTTCCATTAGCTGGTTGTTGTGGACTTTCATTTTTACAAAGCGTACCTGAGACATCCCTCTTAAGTGTCAGAGATTTATCTTGGGCCTCACAAGCTACACAAGAAGTGGGAATAAAAACAAAATATACATTTAATAAAAATATTAATGGTTTAAAACTAATGCATTCAGACTAACTAAAATAAAAAAAAAATTCATACAAACCTAGTACTATAAACAGGTTGTTAACAATGGTCAACATTCCAAACATTAGCCCTTTATTACATTTGTGGTATAAATGTTCCACAGAAACAATAAAATAATATACTGTTAGCTTGTTTCTTTCTTTCTTTTTTTTAAGAAATGAGTCAGTTGATAGAGTCAACATAAAAAATTCAATGCCATGGCCGGGATTTGAACCACGGATCTCCTGGTTTCCATTCAGTCGCTCTAACCCATTGAGATACCATGGCCAACCTGCCGTCCTGACACCAAATTCTCCATGTGACTTGTATATTTCCCCGGTAAACCACTAGGGGCTCTCGCATCTGAGATACACTGTTTGTGGCGACTTACTAACGTAAGTACTTTAGTCCCAGGCTTCATCATTTAACTCTTATTATTTTAGTTAACTGATGGAAATTAATCATTTCTTCACACCAGCTGTATATAGGCTAAGGTTTTTGATAGTCAACATGAAAAATTCAATGCCATGGCTGGGATTTGTAAGCTTCCAAACATTTCACTTATCCTATGATGTAGCTTCCTCATAGGATGAGCAAAATGTTGGCAAGCTTATGCTCCAGACATTAATATTGGCTGCAAAAGCTTATGTAAACTACAACAAGAATAGTTGTCCAACAGAATGTGGTTTCTGGGCTTAAAGGCCATGGTCCAGTTGATGAGAAAGCATTTATTTATTTTTCATCCAGTTTATCATACATATTGTGACTTTGTGGGTTCGTAGAATTAAAAGGCCAAGTTACAGAAATTAAAAATCTCCTTTATTTTCGTAGAAATACTCTTATAGATTACAGCAGCATTACGTTACATACACTATCAGTCTACCGAAGTCGATTACAATAACTAACAGTGACAGCAGATTACATCCTTAGCTCTCGTTACAACAACACAGCTGGCTGTCTCTCATTTCACAACACTGTTTCACCACTCTACTCCTGTTTACAACTAACTCTTGGCCAATTGTCGCCTCTTTAAATACTTCACAAATAATTTCTAGATGATTCGCATATAAACCAGAACGCAAACAATCTCTATCAGTCCAGAAGTAACTAGAAATTTCCATTTATCTCAGTTTGTTTGTTTCGGCAGACCCTTATCTGCCTCTTATCTTTGTCCGCAGGCTCTTGGTTTTCACACTGCCCTCCTATCAGTTTTTTTTGTGTAAACAAGCCATGCGATCGTAGATACAGGTTCGCAACAATATGATTTTGGATATGTCAGAAATACAATTACATATTTACTAATTAGTTTCTCAGATTTCCTTCAAGTTGTATAAACATTTGTTAATCAGATACATCAACTTCTTTTCAAACAACTGTTGTTTAGAAACATCAGTTGCAGATTTCATTTCTTGTGGTAGTTTGTTATAGAGCATGATTCCGGAAATATATAGATGTTTTAGAGATACACTTTTATTCACTCTATGCCTAAAATAGTTCATGTTTCCTCTTGTATAGTGTTTATCAATTTGGTTGTTTTTGATTGGTTTGAACTTCTTGTCACGGCAATGCGCATAAAAGGTTCGCGCGGAGGGATAACGTGGCTTGTTTACACAAAGGGACTGATAAAGATAGAACTCAGATAAACGTCTGCCGAAACAAACTGAGATAAATGGAAACTTCTGGTGACATCTTGATTGATAGAGATTATTCGGTTTCTTTATTGTTCTGGAACAGTCTGGAATTATCAGATGAGGTATTTAAGGGAGCGACATCTCGCCAAGAGTCAGTCATAAACAGAGAGACGTAACAGGAGTGTTGTTAACAGAGGTAATCATCAGAATGCTGATTGTGTGGTCATCGACCTTGGTAGATTGTGTTGTGTGTGTGACGTAATGTTACGTGAGAACTGAACAGTGTATTTCTACGGAAATAAAGAACATTTAGAATATCTGCAACTCAGACTTTTAATTCTACGAACCCACAAAGTCACATTATCTATTACATACATTATTGCTCTGAATGCATATACAGAGTAGATGGTAAGTAGTTTATTATTAATGAAGGTTTCCTTACGTGATTCCCTTGCTTTTAGATTAAACATGATTCTAATACAATACATTTCAATACTTTTATCAAAACAGTGTTTCAAGTGATCAGATGTGTCTTAATGCTACTGAGTGTAAAATAAGTTGAAAAATTGGAGCACATTGTATCATTTGAGTTTTGTAGAAGTTTTGTTATAGAGAAATATACAGATTCTTTTAAAGCTAGAACTGTGAGGAATGTAAACTAACCTAATTATCTGCAGCAGCTAGGAATAAACATAATATAGTCATTACACAAATATAACTATTTGTAACAAAACTTCACTTATCTTAACAAAATGATTTATAGATTAATATATCCCTGAATAAAGAAGAATTTAATACAGAATATAAACATATTATTAATACTGCTTTAATTAATCTTTTTATAAAGACTTTATACAAAATAAAATTGAAAAATTTAAATATAAAAAAACTGTTAATGATATTTCTATCCTAAAAAAATAAAAGATGATTATAATTTTAAAAAATTTACTTACTATCCTTGGGCTAACATACATTTTCAATTTTTTTTAAAGAAGCTGGTATAGCTTTAGTTCCTCAAAATAAATATATTACAAATTTACTACATTTCACTTAAAAAGATAAAATTCCTAATAATAAAAAATCGGTATTTATCAATTTAATTTAGATTGTGATCAGGTTTATACTGGTATGATGAAACCTAATTTGGAAACCAGAACAAAAGAACATTTTCGTAACATTAAGTATAAACAAACTGATAAATCGGCCGTAGCAGATCACTTTTGGTCATTTAACCATGAAATAAATCCTGAAGTTAAATTATTAAAACAATTAAATGGTCCAATAGGTTTAATGGTTTGGGAAAAGATATTTATCTTAAAAAATAAACAACACATAATGATATTACACAAATATAAATAAAAGGCTCCACTTATATTAAGAAAATGGTGTTAATTCTTCTTTCTACTGGAGATAGATTTCAAAAACAGATTGTTTTCATCATCAGTCAACTTCGTAGTCAAGGATTTTGGTTACCATGTTTTTCTGTTTTTTCGTATTACCAACATCTGAAAACGAAACAAACCTAAAAACAGAATCAACTGCTGGTATTTCAAAATTCATTACGCAATGTTTATTTTTTAAAATAAATATCTTTTCCCAAACTATTAAATCTATCAGGACATTTAATTGTTTTAATAATTTAACTTCTGGATTTATTTCATGGTTAAATGACCAAATATGATCTGCTACGGCTGATTGTTCAGTCTGTTTATACTTAATGTTACGAAAGTGTTCTTTCGTTCTGGTTTCCAAATTACGTTTCGTCTTTCCAATATAAACCTGATCACAATCTAAACAATTAAATTGGTAAATACCATATTTTTTATTATAAGGAATTTTTCTTTTAGAAAAACGTAGTAAATTTTTAATAGTATATTTATTTTGAGGAACTAAAGTTATACCAACTTCTTCCCAAAAACGTTCCTGATTTTTTTAAATGGAGTGAAGTTTCAAGTTTTAAAAGGTATCATTCAATTTTAAGTCTTTCAAATGAAATGAGCTTCACTTTTAACAATGCTTTTATTTATAATTATTTAAAGTATTGAAATGCTTCCTCGACTGGACTATGACCTTCAAGCCTGGAAACCACGTTCTAATGGATTAACACCAGCCATGAAATTTTAAGCATGTACAGGAATAGTTGTGTTGGCCACAAGTAAACAACGCTAGAAATAAGCAATAGCTAGCTAATGAAGCCTTTTTACATCTCATACTAGTAACTTTTATCAAAAGTGTCAGATAAATTTTCAAGGGGCATAAAAAAAAAGATTGAGAAGGATGAATTAGGTATTTACTCGTACTTCAATTTTTGTTTTTGCATTATGTGTTTCCTGTCCCCCACACCCCTCCATTTTTTCTTTCTTAATATGCCGTTTTGGTTTGTGTTTTAGGAAAAGTTCAAAAGATGTACTCTCAATATTACTCGTATTTGATTGAAATACAATACTTCATTTACCTACCATAAGTGGTAAAGATAATAAAAACTGTGACAAAAAGAACTTTACCTTATCCTGTTTTTACCTTTTTTTTCATTGGCTTCCTTTTCCTTAGCAAGACTTTCTCGCAAACTTTGCATTCGTCTTTCAGCCACACCTTTTCCAGCATCACCAGATGTATGTCCTGTATTTAAAAAGTTACAATTCATCAAGTACTATCCTTCAATTATTTTTTCTCTCAGACTAAAGCAAATATGTGCTGTGCAACCATACTGAAGCACGCATAAGATAAAAACGCTATATGGTCAATTCAACTTTAGAACTGCACTTGATGTATACAAAATATGTATCCCTCTATGTCAGCCTAGTATTCATTATCAGCTGTGAGGAACAAATGTCCATCATTATTGTATGCATGCAGAAGAGAGGTGAATGAATCACACAATTAAACAATGTCATACTCATACGTGATTAGAAGAATTTAGGGACAGTGACATTAAAATCGGAAAAAACTATTTGTAGTCGGTTTATTGACACTTTGTCACTTATGTTTTTATATTATTGAGAGACTAGTTTCGGAAGCTATTGCCTCCATTCTCAACGTCTCCCCAACTAGCATCTGCTGTCGTCTGCTCTCCTCTCTGGTGGTGGAATTATGAACTACTTTGTCAAATTATCTACTGGTGGAATTTCAAAGTTCATTACGCTGTCTGTATTTTTCCATATGAATGTGTTCTCTCATGTTGTTCACAACTTATAAGTTGTAAACATTGTGAAAAATGCTACATAGATCAAACTAAAAGAAATCTAAAATCCAAAGTCAGAAAGCACTTTAGAAACATCAGAATGAAACAAGAAGATAAGTCAGCTGTAACATTTCATTTTTGAAACGAAAATCATAACATTGATCCAAATCCAAATTATTAAAAGGAGTGATAAACCAAAATAAACTGACAACATGGGAGAACATATTGTCACCAAGGCATTGTTGTACCGCTACCGAAAGTCGCAGCCGGTGCGTGGGCAGCGCTGAATGCTTGCCAAGAGAGAGAAAGAAACAGAGAGATGTCTGGATAGTTCCATCATTCTCTTGCCGCTGCAAAACGCATTGAAACATCAGCAGCTTTCTAGAACAATGACTGGGAGATATAAATAAGTGGTGTGAGAACAGTCAGTTGCTAGTTGAATTGAGAGTGCAGCTGTGCGGCAGCAAATTCTTTTGTTTGTTTACAGTGAGTGAGTGTGTGGTGTTTAAGGGCCCGTCGACAACAAGGTCATATGGGCCCGAGGTCAAAATTAAAAACCTAAAAGCTACACTATTAAGCTAAAAAGCTAAAATAAAATAAAAACACTCAACTATTAAAAGTACATAAAAACTCATCCTATCCTAATAAAAAGCTCTAAAATTAATAAATATAAAATACAAGTCATACTTGTGTATTAAAACCGATTTTAAAAACAAACCGCAGTGCCTTATCCACGGCCACTGGGTCGTCACCTAAAATACTGAGCAAGTTAGCTCCCAAGCCCAAAGACTGGCAAACGTGGGCGTACTGCGGGCACTCGAGTAATACGTGCCGCACAGTGAGGCGTACGGCACACGGAGCACACACTGGGGCCGGTTCCCCTCTCAACAAATGACCATGAGTAGCTCATGTGTGCCCAATTCTCAGCCGGGTGAGTATCACCTCGGCTCGCCGGTTATCCCTGCAGGAAGTTAGCCAGGGTTGTACGCTCTCCTTTATTGCCCGGAGTTGTGTGCCTTCCAAAGCTGTCCAGGAGTGCTGCCAAGCAGAGAGGAGCTGGCGACGGAAAAAACGTTGCACATCCTTGTATGGCACAGTAGTTGTTAAACTCCGGGGCAAACGGCAAGCGGACTTTGCAGCCGCGTCCGCCACCTCGTTTCCGGAAATCCCCACATGGCCTGGGGTCCAAGTAAAAACAAAATTGTACCCACGCCTGAGCATTTGCAAGATCTGGGCCTGTATTTTTAAAACGAGGGTGTGAGCAGCAGTGTGCTGTTGCAAGGCCTGAAGAGCACTCAGAGAATCAGTGCAGACAATAAAAGAGCCAGGAGCTAACTTGGAAATAAAAAGGAGCAAATAGAAGATGGCATACAGTTCTGCGGAAAAAACTGAAGTGGAGTCCAGAAGGCGAAATTTATGAGCCTCGCCGTTAATGAAGAATGCGCAACCCGTAGCGCTACCTGTTGCTTGAAAGAGCGAGATCGAACACCGCACGATCGAGCTGCCATGCAGGATAAGGGCAGATGGACGACCTCTCCACGCGAGGCATTCGGAGGCCATGGGAATGTAGGAGATCCCGAAATCTTATTCCCATGGGGCGTGTCCGAGAACCAGGGCGCACATAACGGTGGACTAAATCTGGACACAGAACTGGTTTAAAACAAGGATGATTGGGATAACTTGCCAACTTCGAGACGTATGAGCAGAGTAACAGCGAGTGACGAATATGGAGTGGAGGTTCGCCTGAGTCTGCATACAGGCAGTCGACTCGACTGTTGCGGAAAGCTCCTGTGGCAAGGCGGATGCCAGTGTGATGCACGGTGTCTAAAAGGCGAAGTTTAGAGGCGGTCGCTGCGCCATAAATAAAACTGCCATAGTCCAGCTTGGACCGAACCAGAGAGCGGTACAGCCTCAACATTACCGTGCGATCGCCCCCCCCCCCAAGATGCTCCAGATAATACCTTCAGCACCCGAAGAGAACGATCGCAAGAGGCTCGAAGGTGACGAATGTGGTGCTCCCAATTTAGTTGTCGGTCCAAGTAGAGGCCCAAGAACTTCAGGTGCGAGACAAATGGCAGGGGTGTGCCGTTCAAATGAAGATCAGGAGGCGGGTGAATACCTCGTAGGCGGTGAAAGTGGATACACTGCGTCTTCACAGCTGAAAAACGGAAGCCGGTTTGAAGCGCCCAAGCTGCTAGCTGGGTAATGGTCAGCTGCAGTTGGCGCTCAATGTGATCTATGTTGGCAGACCTATAATAGACTGCGAAGTCGTCAATATAGAGGGATGATGGAATTCCACTTCGAACGGCACTAGTGATGCCGTTAATCGCTACGGCAAAAAGGGTGACGCTCAAAATCGACCCTTGAGGTACACCGTTCTCCTGTATCCGTTCCTGGGATATCGTTTTTCCTATGCGCACACGAAAACGGCGAAGTTGTTGTTTGTTTACATTTGGCAGTGGAATGAAAAGACATTGAAGACTGTGGTTTGTGTATGTCACAACATTTTTATTGTTGCAAGGGGTGTATAAAGTTACTGTTTACTGCAATAAAGAGCATTTTAAATTTCAGCAAACAAGACTTTTAATTCTACGAACCCACAAAGTCACAATATTCATATGGAAAAATAAGGACTGCGTAATGAACTTTGAAATCCCACCAGTAGATAATTTGGCAAAGAAGTTCATAGTTCCACCGCCAGAGTGAGGAGAGCAGACGACAACAAATGCTAATTGGAGAGAGAGGTTGAAAATGGCTTCCAAAACTAGTCCCTCAATAATATAAAAACGTAAGTGATGAAGTGTCAATAAACAGAATACAAATATTTATTAATTTTTAGATGTGTAATAAATACGACTCATCTAAAAATTAATAATTATTTCGCTTCACTGTGGTGTTCCAATACAGTTAAATCTCGAGAATACAAATAGTTTTTTTCAGATTAATGTCATACTCTTTAATTTTACCATTTCATATTTAAGGTTTTGACTATATGTCATTTTAAGATTACTATACATTATGGAGTGTTCTGGTTTTCTATATGTTGTAGATTAACAGTGTCATGTGTTTACATCAAATTGAGTTCATAGAATGGAGCATTCAGACAAGCCATGATTTTGTGACTGCAGGGTAATTCTTTTAAACTGTTTAGGTGTGCAGAGACAGTAAACGAAATCTTTAAAATAGTACCAACATAAACATTCTGGGAGTTTCAATATGAGTATTAACCGATTAATGCCCAACTTCTATTTTTTTTTTTTTTTTTTTTTTTTTTTTTTTCAAAAACTGGAATGAAAAAAGAAAACTGTAATTCATTAATTCAGCATACAGAATATCAGCATTATGTTTTATTTTCCTTTCTATTCGCTCAGGACCAAAATCACTCGGTCTGTAAATAGATCACTTGACTTACAGCTTATATTCTCAGCATTAGAATTGCTTACAGCAGCGGATTCTTTGTGTGATGTCATTATACAAATCTTTATTGGCAGTTTATGGTATTACAGAAAACTGATAGGAAAATGTAATAATGTACTTTCACACACACACATTGTGTGCCATTAGCATCTTACTGTTGTAAATCAATAAACTACACAATATGAAAATGTTTTAAAGACGATGTGTTCACATAATCTGATAACTTCAGTGAGACACACATGGTAAAAATAACATTTGAGAATTCATGTAAAATAATAAATATTATTGTCGCAAGCCAATTGTGGGTTGACGCGGCGCCAGTTACTTGTTCAAAGAGACAGGTGTGCAGTGTGTAGATGAATGCTCACCTAAACGGCGGGGGAAAGAGACGGATTTCTCGAGAGTTCTAGTTCTTTGTGGTGTCAGAAGTAGGATATTACGAAGATGGAGGCTGCATTGGTACACATTTTAGCCGAGTTGAAAGAAATGAAGATGGCTAACAACAACCTTACCGCCAAAATGGAAGAAATGAAGGCGGCTAACCATAACATCACCGAGAAAATGGAAAAAAAGTTGGAGATAGCAAATAACTTGGCCGCGACGACGACCGCGAGATTACCGAATTAACTGAAATGAAGGCTGCCAACGAGACCCTCGCCGAAAAATTTAAAGAACAGTTGGCCGGCGTGAGGGATGACATCACGGGGCTGGGCAAGCGGATGGGCCAAGGGATGGGATGGGCGCGTCGCAGACCTGGCGAACCGGTTTAATGGCCTAGAGGGAAAGGCCGACAATAACACCAATCCCTCGAAGACCTGGCAGGCCGCGTTTTAACAAAATAGAAAAAAAGGCCGACACGAACACTAAGTCCCTGAACGCCATGGTGGAGGACATCGTCGGTAGAAGGATGAAAGATATGAAGGCCGACGCATCGGGACGAGACACAACATCTGCGCGCGTCAAACCGGTAAAGTACGACGGCACGCCTACGCTCGAAGTCTTCCGCCGCCAATTCGACACGGTGGCCAATCACAACAAGTGGTCACCAAAGGAGGCCGCACAGCTAATAGCCAGCCTCCAGGGACGGACCGCAGAGTCCTGAACGCGGTACAGACAGCGGCGGCGCCTAAAGACATCTGGGATGCCCTGGAGAACCGCTTTGGGAACCACCGCTTGGCCGCAGTCTACCGCAGCCAACTGAAGTCAAGAACGCAGCAGCCAGGGGAGACGTTACAGGAGTTCGCCCTGGCTGTTGAACTGGCCAGCAAAGCCTTGGTCGACCTCCCACCGAATTCATATCCCGGGAAGCCGTCTTCACGTTCGTTGACGGGGTACGAGACGTAGAGATACGTCAGCGCCTAATGCTCGGCGACAACAAAACCATCCACGAGGCGCTAACGGCAGCATTGAGGATGGAGGCGGCCAAGGTGACGGCTACTCCGACGTCGAGAACAAGGAGTATCCGCTACACTGGAGACCGAAAACTTGCCGAGGGACGCCGGCGAAGACCAAGTGGCGTGTGTTGGGGGTGTGGCCAACCGGGACTCCGGAAAAGACTGCCCACAGCAAGGAGAGCAGCCGGAAAACGAGTAAAGACCGTCGTGGCGAGGGGCAAGTCGGCGCCATCACCACCATCCCCTAGAGTGACACTGCGCGCCGTCACCCGGGGTATGGATGACAGCCTCATCGCGGACGGTTGGGTGAGATGAAAGCCGTGTCGCGTGCTTGTAGACACCGAGGCAGCCGTGACCGTCATCAGACCCAACGTAGCCAGGGGTTTGCCGTCGAGGAAACCAAGCCACCTTACCAGCTTGTGACGGCATCGGGCAACACCTTACCTGTAGAGAGAGAGGCCCTGCTGCAGCTGACCTTGAGGCGAAGTGCCGTGCGTCAGTGGGTGTTCGTCGCTGAGGTGGCTGAGGTGATACTGGGACTGGATGCCCTCAGGAGCCACGAGGCGACGGTCGAGTCGGCAAGAAGGTCCTGCGGCTCAATGGAGAAGAGGTCATACTCCGGCAACCCGAAGAACGCCTGGGAATTTGTAGGTTCATCCTGAAGACGTGGTTGTCCCCGCGAGAGGCGAGGTGGTGGTGACGGCGCGACTGGAAGGCCAGCGGACGAAGAACTTGATGCTGGACCAGAAGATGCATGTGCACGGACTTTGTGTAGCCAGGACTTTGTTGCCGTGCCGAGAAGAGTGCCCGTGAGGCTGTTAAACCGTCGATCACGACGTCCAAGCCGGGACGGAGTCAGGGACATCGAGCCCGTGGTCAGCGTAGCACCAATCGACAGACCCATGAGCCGGTGTCGACGCAACACCTGGGCCCCGGCTGGAAGGCTTACTGGAGAGAGCGGCCGACCACCTGACCGCAGAACAGCTCGAGAAGGTTTGGCAACTGCTAGGGCGGTACCAGAACGTCTTCAGCCAAGGCGATCGCGACTACGGCCGCACGGACCGAGTGTTCCACCACATCGACACCGGAAACGCCCGGCGTATTCGGCAACCACCTACGTCCCGCTAGCGAAACAATCGGCGGTACGGGACATGCTGGAGGGCATGAGATCCAGGGGAGTGATTGAATAGTCTGACAGCCCTTGGTGTTCCCCTGTAATCTTGGTGACGAAGAAGAACGGCGAGCTACGCTTCTGCGTGGACTACAGGAAGCTGAATGCTGTCACCAGGAAAGATTGTTTCCCCTTACCCCGGATTGACGATACCCTGGACACACTCGCTGGTGCGCAGTGGTTCTCAACCCTGGACCTGAAATCTGGTTACTAGCAGGTAGCGCTTGACCCGAGAGACAAAGGGAAAACCGCATTCTCGACAGGCGAAGGGCTTTGATGATGATGATGATGATGATGTCTAGGGGCGCTCAACTACTGGGTCATCAGCGCCCTTTAAAAAACCAATGGGTTTAAAATCTAATTAAAACGAGAGAGACTGAAAGACAAATGCAATAAATCAAATAAAAGCAAAGATAATACTCACGCTCAACAATGTGGCAAAGACTAAAATGGAAACTAAGACAATTAAAACCATAAAGGAGATAAAATGATTAAAATACCCAAAATTTTAGGGCTAAGTCCTAAAATTTGTTGATAAAATGAACGCTAAAACTTTTGCCCGCCGCCGTCACGTCATCCGCGAGTATCTCTGCCAAGCTGGCCGGCAGCTGCAGAGACCTGCGGAGACGGGCTAGTCTAAAACAATCTAAAAATAAATGACGCACGGACAGTTCGGCACCGCAGAGCGGGCAAACTGGAGCCGCTGTCCGCTTTAATAAAAAAACTGTGGCTAAAATGACAATGGCCAAGACGCAAACGAGCCAAAATAACTTCTTCCCTGCGCGATTGGCGACAGAAAGTCAGCCAGTGATTCGGAAGCTCCTTTACTGTTCGGAGCTTGTTGTCACGGAGAGCAGACCACTCATCGTGCCAGCACGAGAGCGCCGCCCTACGCACAAGCCGAAAGTCTTCCGCGGTCACAGATGAAATTGTTACACTGGGGTCTATGGTTGCCACCCTGGCTGCCGAATCCGCCATTTCATTCCCTTGAAAGCCTACGTGACCAGGAACCCATGCACAAACCACGCTAACGCCCGAGGCGTGTAGGACGTGGAGGGCATCCTGGATACGCTGTACGAGAGGATGGTGGTTGTACAGCTCACGCAGGCTCTGGAGTGCGCTGAGGGAATCACTTAAAATAAGGCAGTCACCCAACATTCGGCGGCGAACATATAAAATGGCTCGATATATTGCAGTCAGCTCTGCAGTGTATACGGAAGTGCTGCCATGGAGACCGAATGTAAAGGGTTCGGCCCCATGGACAAACGCGCATCCCACACCGCTAGAGCATTTTGACCCGTCAGTAAAAATTAGGTTAAAATCCTGATAGCCCGATAAAAATTCTAAAAATAATCTGCGGATACTAATCATAGGCGTCGTCGATTTGCTGTGCAGCGTCATGCCAAGATCCACGTGATCTGCTGCACGCAACCAAGGGGGATACACCCTTTCACCTCCACGGAGCATCCTAGGCAACACGAGTGCATGTTTCGCAAGGAGCTCCCGGAAGCTTAAACCCGGGTGTTCGCATACTGGACGTCGAAGGCGGTGTTGAAAAAGGGTGCAAAAGTCGGATGCAAAGGCATACTATTCAACCCACAGCCATAATTCCCCAGCCAAAAGTCCCGCCGACAATACAGAGGTGGTTCTGCCGCTTCGGCGTACAGGCTAACAACTGGGCTAGTTGGGAACGCCCCCGTAGCTAGACGTAGGCCGGAGTTATGGACCGTGTCTAGTTTCTTCAGAACAGATGGGCGAGCTGAAGCGTAAACGATGCACCCATAGTCCAGCTTGGAGCTAATCAGTGTGCGATACAGGCGAAGCAGCACTGCACGATCCGCTCCCCACGATTTCCCACTAAGTATCCGCAAAATATTAAAAGAACGCTCACATCGTGCCTTCAACTGCGCTATATGCGACGACCAGCTAAGCTTTCTATCGAAAACAAGTTCGAGGAACCTCGTTTCATCGGCAAATGGTAAAACATGGCGACCTAGTCGGAGGAAGGGTGGCAACCGACTCTTGCGGCGCCAGAAGTTAACGCAGACTGTCTTCTCAGTGGAAAGCCTAAAGCCGTTCTTAGAGCTCCAGTTCTGAAGGTTGTCTAGGCATTGCTGTAGACGACGCTCCAGGAACGGAGTACGCTGAGAAGTACAATAGACGGCGAAATCGTCCAGGAATAAGCACGATGAAACCTCTCGAGGAACACAGAGATAGAATTAATTGCAATAGCAAACAGTGTAACACTTAGTACCGATCCTTGTGGGACCCCGTTCTCTTGGATAAAAAGGTTTGATAAAACTGAGCCGACCCTAACTCGGAAGAAACGATTGTTCATGAACTCCCGAAGAAACACGGGTAGGCGTCCCCGAATATCCCAGCTGTGCAGGGTGCGTAACAGACCTGCACGCCAACACGTGTCATAGGCCTTCTCGAGGTCGAAATATATGCCGACGGTCTGATCTGCAAAAAACCGTTCATGATCTGTGTCGACATCGAAAGAGGTGGTCGATTGTCGAACGGCGACGTCGGAAACCACACTGGATGTTCGTCAATAAGTTGTGAGTTTCCAGCCACCACACCAACCGCCCATGGATCATGCGTTCCATCACCTTGCAGATGCAACTGGTGAGGGAAATGGGACGGTAGCTGGAAGGCAGATGTCGGTCCTTCCCTGGTTTCAGAATTGGAATGATGGTGGCCTCCCGCCACGTGTCAGGAAAACTGCCGTCAACCCAGATACGGTTATAGACCTCGAGTAGGAAAGCCTTCCCTTCGGGAGAGAGATGTTGTAAAAGGCGCACGTGGATACCGTCTGGTCCTGGTGCAGACGCTCGGGAAGATGAGAGTGCATGTTCTAGCTCTGCCATTGTGAACAGGCGATTGTAGTCTTCAAGGTTTCTAGATAGAAAGCAGAAACCTTGAGATTCCACCTGATGCTTAATTGAGAGGAACTCAGGTGCATAGTGATCTGAGCTAGATACCCGAGCGACGGCATGCCCGAGGATGTTAGCCACGTCTAATGGATCCACAACTATGCCTGAAGGAGTTTTCAAACCAGCAATCGGAATGTGGGTCGATTTTCCGGCCACGCGCCTTAACCTATCCCACACTACAGAAGGTGTATGGCGATTAAAAGACCCAACAAAAGCAGTCCATGATTTCTTTTTGCAGTCCTTAAGTACTTGCCGAGACCTGGCACGCATCCTCTTGTACTGAATAAGGTTCTCCATTGTGGGGTGGCGTTTGAAAACCCTAAGGGCACGCCTACGAGCTCGGATTGCTTTCCGGCAGTCATCCGTCCACCATGGCACAGGACGGCGATGGGGATTGGGAGACGAACGCGGAATAGACCGTTCTGCGGCGGCAAGTATTCGCTCGCTAAGATGTTCTACGAGCTCGTTAACAGAGGCGTGCTCCTCATAACTAAAAATCGCCAACTGGGTGTAAAGGGCCCAGTTGGCTTTATTGAAACGCCAGGTAGGCAATCGGGTGGAACACATGTTTTGTGCTAGGAGACTAATGAGACACGGGAAGTGGTCACTGGAGTAGAGGTCAGAGATGACGTTCCATTGGAGGGACACTGCTAACTGCGGTGAGCATACTGCCAAACCCAGATGCGAAAAGGTGTTGAAGGCATCGGAAAGAAAAGTAGGTTCTCCGGTGTTCAGGAGAACCAGGTTGTTATTGTCCAGGAAATCGGAGAGAACTCGACCCCTGGCACAAGTTCGAGTTGAGCCCCAAAGAGGGTGATGGGCATTGAAGTCCCCCACCAACAGAAATAGGGTAGGTAACTGAACAACCAGATCTTGGAGCATGGTGAGTGATAGGTCATCTGAGGGTGGAATATACATGTTGCAGATAACCAGCTCTATCGTCGGCAGCACTATAGGGCGGCAACGGACTGGATGTTAGTGCGTAAAGGTGTCACGTCCACATAGACGTCATCTCTAACCAGAACCATCATCCCTCCGTGTGCCGGAATACCCTCTTCCGGGGCAAGATCACGCCGGAAGGGAGTATACCGCCTTAGTGCAAAGGAATCCTGAGGACGCAGTTTAGTCTCCTGCAAGCAAACTACTAGGGGGTCGTGCTTACTAAGAAGCAAATCAAGCTCTGGGCGATGTGTCCGGAGTCCACGTATGTTCCAATGTAGGAGTGCCATGTGGAGAGTTAGGAGTACTTCGGGGAGCGCGGTGAGCCATAATTAGGAGCATAGCAATTAATATCTAGGCGGTTTCTCTCGGTTCAGCTTAAGTTTCTTCTTACGCGTCGGGTGGGCCAAGGGTGGCCCGCCACCACAACCGCATCCGCAGCCCCATCGCTACTAGCGGACTCGGAACAGGTGCTGTGGGTCCGTGAGCGAGAACGATCCTTGGGACGTCGTGTTGGTGATGTCCTACTTAAACGGTCGGTGTTAGTTCGCGCAGCTGAGACCAAGGTGGAGGTGGAGACGCTGCGGGATAGCGGAGCAGTATTCAGTTGAGTAGGGTGGTTGAACGAGTCAGTTTGAGTGGCGATAGAGACGCGAAAGAGTGCAGTGGGGAGAGTTTGCACTTCTACATTGCATTTGGGTGTAGGCTTTCGGAGAGCGGCGGAGTAATCCAAGGAAGTGGTTGGGTGAAGGGCTTCATAACGTTTCCTGGCCTCTGGGAACGTTAACTTCTCTAAGACGCGGAGCTCTTGAATTGCCTGTTCTGCCAGATATCGTGGGCATTTCCTAGTACCAGATGGGTGTGCACCCTCACAGTTGACACAATGGGGGTCCTGTGTACACATAGACTCGTCATGCGCAGGGCAGCCACAACGAGGACAAATGGCAGGCGCCTGACAACGCTGCTGGGTGTGTCCATATTTCTGGCAACGAAAGCACCTGAGGGGATTCGGAATGTACGGACGGATAGCCGCTCGCTCATAACCACAAAAGATGTGCGGCGGTAGCACGGTCCCTTCAAAAGTCAAGAAGACCGTGCGAAGCGGAAACGGTTTATCGTCCCTCTTACCAATGAGGCGGAATGCCGCAATAACACCCTGATCGGATAAAGATGCAACGATATCTTCATTCGAAAGCCCATCTAAAGAAGAAGTAGTAACCACACCGAGGACAGAATTCAAACTCCGGTGCTTGACAACAGTTATGGGATACGAACCAAGAAGACTGGCCTGTAACAGCTGGTTGGCTTGCGTATCCTTGGCGACCTCGATTAACAATGTACCATCTCTACAGCGCGTTGCGTTTTAACAGGGCCACAAATTCGGTCGACTTCCCTTTGTATATAAAAGGGGCTTAGGTCCTTCATTGTCTTTGTTTCACCTGTCAAAGCCATCACTAAAATTCGTGGAGTGTGAGGATTTGAGCGCAAGGGAGCCATGATGAAAGAGTCCCCCCTCCGGAACCGTCAGCGTCAGCCTGCCATCAGGGGGATTAAAGAAAGAAGACACCTATATCTTCCGGTCTGTGCCGGCCTGGGCACCCGCGTCAGGCCCGATCTCACGGAGTACTTCAGAGGAGTTACCCTCCGCCTATCACTACTTACCGGTATGCGACACGTTCACCATAGGCAGGCCCGACTTTATGCCCCAACCATTGGAATAACCGCCAACGGCTCCCCACTTTAGGCCACGCTGCCTCAACGGAGTCAGCGCGGATTCAGGGGACTTGTGGTTGGTTACATCGGGCCCCAGACAGCGGTAACACGTCGGGTCTCCCCGTCCACCCCAGCGATACGCGTCCGCCGAGATGTCCGAGGAGACCCGGCCCCAGCGGAGCTACGTGGGTGTACATGGCAATGGAACGGCTCCGCACCTAGTGTCACACAAAAGGGGTAGTGAGGAGGGTCCACTCAACCTTCGCGCCTGAGACCTCCGGAGAGCACACATGTGGAAGCTGCGCCGAAACCGTGGGACAGGGAGCACGGAGAGAGGAAAGATCCATGCTGGTGAGGCAGGAGTTGATAAACCTAAACACTTAAATCTATAAGGGAGCAATAATCCTAGAAGAGGAAGAAACTTAAGACTAGGGGTGACTATCGTGGCACATCCAAAATGGGGTGAGAGGGTGACGATGGGGATGATGATTGGCTGGGGTACCCCGGGGTCGCCACACCCGTACTCACAGAACGTGAGCCCCTGGGGGCCAAGGGCTTTGGCAGTTCAGTTATGCCCTTTCGTTTCTGCAACGCACCAGCTACCTTCCAGCACCTCGTGGATCAATGATGACAGAGTTGACGTATGACACCTGCCTGCCATACCTGGACATCATCGTCGGCAAGACACTCGAAGACCATCTCGGAAATCTGAGCAAGGTGCTACAGAGACTGCAGGCGACTAACCTGAAGTTAAAAGCAAAGAAGTGCCAGTTCTTTCGCAAGGAAGTCAACTATTTGGGCCACATAGTCTTACCAACCGAGTGGCCACACCCAGAGAAGACACAGGCTGTGAGAGATTAGCCTCGCCCGAAGAATAAGCTAGAATTGCGCGGTTTCCTAGGGCTGTGCAGTTATTACCGCCGTTTCACAAAGGGCTTCTCCAACTTCGCCAAGCCCCTCACCCGTCTGACACAGGAACACCGACCTTATGTATGGACGGAGGACACCGAAAACGCTTTCCAGCGGCTGAACACTGTGTAGTGCTCCTATTTTGGGATTCCCACAACCAGGTGGCGCCTTCATTGTGAACACCAACGCCAGCGACCATTGCGTTGGAGGCGTCCTATCCCAAGACCAGGACGGCCATGAGCGAGCTTAGTACAGCAAGAGGCTGTCCAAGGCAGAGAAGAACTACTGCGTCACCCGGCAAGAACTATTGGCGGTAGTAATGAGCCTGGAGCACTTCCACAAGTACCTGTACGGTCAGCCATTCCACCTGAGAGATGACCATTGTACCCTCACCTGGCTAGTCAGCATTAGAAACCTGGAAGGCCAGACAACCCGTTGGGTCCAGAGGCTACAGCAGTACGACTTCACCTCTGAACATCGTAGAGGGAAGAGCCACGGCAACGCAAACGCCATGTCCCGAAGACCCTGCCCAGAAGAGTACAGCAAATGCACAACAGTGGAAGAGAAGGAGCGTGCCGCAGCTGTCAGAGTGGTCACAGCAGTGGCTGCGGATGGCTGGGATATCACAGGGGTGAGGAGGGAGCAGCTGGCGGACGCCGATTTGGGATCACTCTTGAAAGAAGTGGAGACGGGGACAAGACCAACCTGGGAGGATATCGCACCAAGGAGCACCACATACAAGTCGTACTGGGCCCAATGGGAATCATTGAACATCAGAGAGAGCGTGCTATTCCGGGTATGGGAATCACATGATGGGAAGACGCAGAGAGAAAAGTTGGTGCTTCCCCGGAGTAAGGTCCCGGAGGTCTTGGAGGAAGTGAACGCCGGTACTTCAGGACACCTGGGAGCAAACCGAACGATCGAAAAACTCCAACAGCAATACTACTGGCTGAGGCTTCGAGCAGACGATGAGAGATGGTGCCGTCAATGTCACGTGTGCGCGGCGAGTCGCGGCCCCCAGACTAGGAGCATGCAGCAGTACAATGTCGGAGCGCCATTCGAACGAAATTGCTGTAGACATAGCTGGACCATTCCCAGTGTCCGACCGAGGCAGCAAGTACCTGATGGTGGTCGTGGATTACTCCACCAAGTGGTCGGAGATGTATGCTATCCCGATCCAAGAGGCGAAGATAATCACAGACTGCCTCGTGGAACAAGTGTTCTGCAGCTTTGGGGTGCCATTAGAGCTCCACAGCGACCACGGCACCAATTTTAAGTCTAACGACGGAGGCACTGGAAGGACTTGGGGTTAACAAGACCCGCAGAACACACCTACATCCGCAGTCGGACGGCATGGTGGAGGTACATCAAGACCTTAGAACACCTGAGGAAGGTCGTGGCCAGCCATCAGCGTGAGTGGGACGTCAATATGCCACTGTTCTTGCTGGCCTACCGCTGAACACGCGACACCACTGGGATGACGCCAGCCAGCTTAATGTTCGGCCGAGAATACGCCTTCCCTGTGATCTGGCTTTTGGGAGCCCCCCGGAAGTAAAACAGCTACAACGGATTATGTGGGGAGCCTCGTGGATCATCTCCACGACATGCATGAGATGGCTCGTCAGAACATCCAGAAGGCGAGCGACCGCATGAAGACCCGATACGACAGGTAAGTCAACGGCCAAGGGTTCCAGCAAGGTGACCTGGTTTGGTTTTACCGCCCCACCCGGACCAAGTGACGCTGCCCGAAACTTCAACAGCCATGGCAAGGACCGTACCGTGTGGTAAAGAGGATTAACGACATGGTCTACCGCATCCAGAAGGTGCTCCGAGGAAAGATGGCGGTACACCTGGATCGTCTGGCCCGCTAGGATGGTGCTGTTCGGGACGACCAGCAATGAGGGAGCGGTGTCGCGAACCCATTGTTGCGAGGTGCAGCCGACGCGCATAAAGGGACAGATAGTGCACCGCGGAGATAAAAGCTTGCCGAAACAGATAGACAGATAGACTCGGAAGGTTCGATTTCTTGTTTGTTACAGAATATTTCAGAAATGTCTAGAAATATGAGTAGAGCTATAAAAGAAGCCTCGAATCGCCAGTGAGAGCGGTAATTGAATTGGACTCGTACAGCTGTGTTTTGAAAGTGAACTCTTTGCTGTGGTTAACGACCTTACAGATTGTATTTGTGTATGTTAAGTAATTCTTCTACTGTAAAGATTGACCAACGTGTGTTTCTACGGAAATAAAGAGCATTTTGGAATTTCTGCAAATTGGACTTTTAGTTCCACGAATCCACAAAGTCACAATATCTATACCAAACCTTGAAGTTCCATGGGAAGGCCATTTTAATTTGTGTTTCAAATGAACTCAAATAAATTTGCCGAAATGGGCGAAAGTGGTTTGTCCATGGATAACGTGATTTCGCTTGTAGTCTTTCCCATTAAAGCTGAAGAAGTTTTGTTCAATGCATAAGTTTGTTAATGAGATGTATTCTTCTGCTTCTATTGCTTCCATTTCCATTGTAGTTATTTTTTTAACAGTGAATGTAATTGTTCTGTTGGTATGCTTGCAAATAATGATGTGACATCAAATAAAACAGTCTGTCATTTTGGCTAACTTTATGTCTGATTTTTTCTAAGCCTAAAGAGTTTTCTAAATCTGCACTTTCAAACTTTCAGAACCTATTGAATTTAGTAACCATTTGGCCAAATTATTGTGGGGGCATTTATGCTATTAGTGGTGGGTCTCGTGGATTTTTCTGTTTTATGTATTTTTGAAACCCATATATCATTGATAATATTGGATTATCTAATCTTAATTTTGTATTAATTCTTTCTTGTTGAGTATTTTGATTCCTTTTGAAGTTTTATTTGTAGATTCAATGCAGTAATTTAATGAGTTGGTTTCCACTTTTCTTAGCAACTAGCGCTGAAAAGATCAGAACATTGTTTATGTCTACTGTATTTCCCTAACCCTATTGTAGCTATAAGGAAATAAATAAGCAATTTTTACAAATGTTTATCTGCATAAAACTGCATCAAAAGCAGTGTACAAAGCACAAAACTATGGGTCATACAGCAACATGACCACCTGCGTTTTCTATAACATCCGTGGCCTACATAAAAATATCGAATTCCTTAAAATTTGCATATAGTTACCATAATGATGTAAGTGATGAAATGTTCCCAAATCATTGGAATATCAACAATTAAACAACTGGCTAAAAGCCCATGAAAAGTTTAAGAATTTATGCCCCCGGAAAGCTTCAGTTCTTACTGTCACTACTGGTGTCAGGAGTGAGACATTACGAACATGGAGTATGTGTAGTGTAGTGTTTAACGCCCGCTTTTACTACATACGGCACCGCAGGCGATGACACTGATGATACATGAGATGAAGATGGAGCAACGGTGGAATGAGCTGGCGGGGAAAACCGGAGAAAACTCACCCCGTGCGGTCGCCTGGGATCGAACCAGAGCCGCCTTGGTGAGAGCCAAACGGTCTAACCACTGAGCCACGGCAAGGCCTTACGACCATGGAGGCTGCATTGGTACAGATTCTAGCGAAGATAACCGAATTAACAACGAAGACGGAGGCGGCAAATAGCAACCTGGCCGCGAAATTGGAGACGACAAATCACAACCTGACCGCGAAGATGACCGAATTAACAAAGACGGAAGCTGCAAACAACAAAATGGCTGCGACGATCACTGCGATGAAGGCCGAATTAACAACTGAAATGAAGGCTGCCGAGGCCCTCGACGAAATATTTGAACAGTTGGCCGGCGTGAGGGATGACGTCACGGGGATGGGCAATCGGATGGGCCAAGTGGACGAGCGCATCGAAAACCTGGCGAACCGCTTTAATGACCTAGAAGGAAAGGCCGACAATAACACCAAATCCCTCGAAGACCTGGTGAGCCGCGTTAACAACCTAGAGGGAAAGGCCGACAGCAACACCAAGTCCCTGAACGCCAGGACATCGTCGGCAGAAGGATGAAAGATTTCAACGCCGACGCGTCAGAACGCGAAGCATCTGCGCACGTCAAATCGCCAAAGTACGACGGCACGTCCACGTTCGAAGTCCTCTGCCGCCAATTCGACACGGTGGCCAAGAATAAGTGGTCACCAGAGGAGGAGG
Organism: Mantis religiosa; assembly: GCA_030765055.1. Classification (NCBI taxonomy): domain Eukaryota; kingdom Metazoa; phylum Arthropoda; class Insecta; order Mantodea; family Mantidae; genus Mantis; species Mantis religiosa. Next base: position 209,165,527 of record CM060951.1, on the reverse strand, counting down.
CCGCACAACTAATAGCCAGCCTCCAGGGACGGGTCGCAGAAGTCCTGAACACGGCCCAGACAGCGGCGGCGCCCAAGGACGTCTGGGAAGCCCTGGAAAACTGCTTCGGGAACCACCACTTGCCCGCAGCCTACCGCAGCCAACTGAAGTCAAGGACGAAGCAGCAAGGGGAGACGCTCCGGCAAGCCGAAGAACGCCTGGGAATCTTCAGGGTCGTCCTGAGGGAGGACGTGGTAGTCCCCGCGAGAAGCGAGGTGGTGGTGGTGAAGGCGCGACTGCAAGGCCAGCGAACAAGGAACTTGATGCTGGACCAGAAGACCCCGTGCAAGGACTTTGTGTAGCCAGGACATTGTTATCGTGCCGAGAGGAGGTGCCGGTGAGATTTTTTTTTTGTAATTTACGTCCTCCAACGTTAAGTCATATCGGACGATGAATGAAATGAGTGACATGATGCTCAAATGAACCCGGAGTCCAAAGAGCTTAGAGTTATCCGACATTCGTCTTTAAAGATAAGGGAAACCCCCGGAAAAAAACTTATCCAGGTAACTCACCCTGACCGAGATACGAACTCGGGACCTCTCGAACGTGAGGCAGACATGCTACCACCACGCTACCGAGGCGGGCGGTGCCGGTGAGGCTGCTCAACCCAACATACACCAATCACGACGTCCAGGCAGGGAAGGAGTTGGGGACCTGCGAGTCCATGGTCAGCGGAACAACAATCGACAAGACCCATGAGCCGGTGCCGACGCAACACCTGGGGCCCCGGCTGGAAGATTTATTGGAGAGGGCGGCCGATCACCTGACTGCTGAACAGCTGCAGAAACTTCGACAACTGCTGAGACGATACCACCGCGTATTCAGCCAAGGGAACAGCGACTACGGCCGCACGGGCCGGGTTCTCCACCGCATCGACACTGGAGGCACCCGGGCTATTCGGCAACCACCTAGACGCGTTCCGCTAGCAAAACAAGCGGCGGTACGGGACATATTGGAGGACATGCGATCCAGGGGAGTGATTGCGGAGTCTTGACAGCCCTTGGTGTTCCCCTGTAGTCTTGGTGACTAAGAAGACCGGTGAGTTACGCTTCTGCGTGGACTACAAGAAACTGAACGCTGTCACCAGGAAGGACTGTTTCCCTTCACCCAGGATTGACGACACCCTGGACACGCTTGCTGGTGCGCAGTGTTCTCGACCCTGAAGTCTGGTTACTGGCAGGTAGCTCTGGACCCAAGAGACAAGGAAAAGACCGCATTCTCGACAGGATAAGGGCTTTGGCAGTTCACAGTTATGCCCTTTCGCCTCTGCAACACATCAGCTACCTTCCAACGCCTCATGGAATCAGTGATGAGAGGATTGACTTATGACGCCTCCTGTACCTGGACGATGTCATCGTCGGTAAGACTTTCGAAGACCATCTCGAAAACCTGAGCAAGGTGCAACAGAGACTGCAGGCGACTAACCTGAAGCTAAACGCACAGAAGTGCCAGCTCTTCCGCAAGGAAGTCAGCTACTTGGGTCACATAGTCTCACCAACCAGAGTGGCCACACACCCAGAGAAGACACAGGCTGTGAGAGATTGGCCTCGGCCAAAGGTTAAGAGAGAATTGCGAAGATTCCTAGGGCTGTGCAGTTATCTCCGTTTCATAAAGGACTTCTCCAACATCACCAATCCCCTCACCCGCCTGACGGAAGACACCGACCGTATGTGTGGACGGAGGACGCCGAAGTCACTTTCCAGGAGCTGAAGAACACACTTTGCAGTGCTCCCATTTGGGGATTCCCACAACCAGGTGGCACCTTCATTGTGAACACCGACTCCAGCGACCATTGCATTGGAGGTGTCCTATCCCAAGTCCAGGACGGCCACGAGCGGGTGATAGCTTACTACAGCAAGACGCTGTCCAAGGCAGAGAAGAACTACTGCGTCACCCGGCGAGTGTTACTGGCGGTAGTGAAGACCTTGGAGCACTTCTACAAGTACCTGTACGGTCAGCCATTCTACCTGAGGACTGACCATTCCGCCCTCACCTGCTACTTAGCTTTAGGAACCTGGAAGGCCAGACAGCCCGTTGGGTCTAGAGGCTACAGCAGTACTTCACCTCTGAACATTGTAGAGGGAAGAGCCACGGCAACGCAGACGCTATGTCCCGAACCCTGCCCGGAAGTGTGGCCAATGCACAAGAGTGTAAGAGAAGGAGTGTGCCGCAGCTCTCAGAGTGGTCACGGCAGTGCCTGCGGACGGCTGGGATAGCGCAGGCCTGAGGAGGGAGCAGCTGGTGGGGCCACTCGAGGGAAGTTGAGGCAGGGATGAGACCGACCTGGGAGCACATCGCACCCAGAAGCTCTGCGTACAATTCGTACTGGGCCTAATGGGAATCATTGAATACCAAAGAGGGTGTACTGTTCCGGGTATGGGAATCACCTGATGGGAAGACGCAGAGGGAGCAGTTGGTGCTTCCCCGGGGTAAGGTCCAGGAAGTCTTGGAGGAAGTGCACGCCGAAACTTCAGGACACCTGGGAGCAAACCGAACTTTCGAGAAAGTCCGACAGCGCTACTACTGGCTGAGGCTCCGAGCAGATGCTAAGAGATGGTGCCGTCAATGTCACATGTGCGCGGCGAGTCGCGGGCCCCAGGCTACAAACCGGGGTTGCATGCAGCAGTACAACGTCGAAGAGCCTTTCGAACGCATCGCTGTCGACATAGCTGGACCATTCACAGTATTCGACCGAGGCAACAAGTACCTGATGGTGGCCGATGATGATGAGTATAAGGGCGCTCAACCGCAGAGGTTATCAGCGCCCTTTTAAAAAACTAGTCATGGCAAAAGCCACATATAAATTTCTCTAAAATACTATAAAAATGTAAGTAAACATACAAAAAATACATGCACATAAAAACTACAAACACAAATATAGATCTAAACTGCCAAAAATTCCCTTCATTAAATCCTAAAGTCTAACCTAGAAAAGAATCTAAATACCTTCTCCACCACTGTGTTATCGTCCGCTAGCATTTCTGCAAAGCTGACCGGCAGCTGCAGAGACGTCCTAAGATGTGCCAGGGAAAAACACTAACAGCACGTGTCGTACAGATAACGCTTCATTGCAAAACGGACACAGTGGAGCAGGCTCCTTTTTAAAAAGAAAACTATGAGTAAAAAAGCAGTGCCCAATAAGCAACCGAGCCAAACTCAACTCCTCGTGACGAAATGACCGACAGGAGGTAACCCAGGGAATCGGAAGTTCTTTCACATATCTAAGTGTATTATTGCGGAGAGCGGACCACTCTTCCTGCCAGCAGGTTTGCACAGCTCTCCGCAATACGGCCCTAAAATCTTCCGATGTCACAGATGATACCCGAACCCTGGGCTTCATGGTAGCCGTCTTGGCTGCCGAATCCGCCATTTCCTTCCCCCGCAAGCCTACGTGACCAGGGATGCATGCAAACACCACGCTAACGCCAGAAGCGTATAAAACGTAGAGGGCATCCTGGATACGCTGCACAATAGGGTGGAAGTAGTACAGCTACCGTAGGCTTTGAAGTGCACTGAGGGATTCACTCAGGATTAAGCAGTCCCCCAACCTTCGTCTACGTACGTGTAAAATGGCACGCTATATTGCGTAAAGCTCTGCAGTAAAATTGGAAGTGCTAGTGTGGAATCCGTATGTATACGGTTCGATTCCACACGCGTAAGCACAACCAACACCATTTGAGTTCTTGGAGCCATCAGTATAAATTATAAAATGGTCCTCATTGCGATAAAAATTCTAAAAACTATGTGCGGATACTAGACATGGTAGATTTATCATATTTAGTCATGCCCAGATCAACGTGGGACGCTCTGCACAACCAAGGAGGGTTTGTCCTCTCCCCCTAGGATACATCTTGGGCATTTCAGTATCAAGCTGTCTAAGGAGCTCCCGGAAACGAAAACCAGGTGGCTTTGGTTTAATAGAAGTGCTCCTATAACGCACGTCCATTAGGGTGTTAAAGAACGGCGTAAACGATGGATGTGTGGGCATGCAATTAAGTCCACAGACATAATTTGCTAATGACATGTTGCGACTGTACTGCAGAGAGGTTCTGCAGATTCAGCATACAGGCTTATAAAACGGCTCGTTGGAAATGCCCAACTGCTATACGTATGCCACAATTATGGACTGTCTAATCTCTTCAGCACAGATGGTCGTGCTGAGCCATAAACGATACTACCATAATCTTAATTTGGAACGAATGTGTGCGCGATAAAGTCGCAATAACACTGTACGATCCGCTCCCCACGATTTTCCACTTAGTACCCGCAAGATATTTAAAGATCGGTCACATCGTGCTTCCAGTTTTGCTATATGCGACGACCAACTAAGTTTTCTATCAAATAACAATCCAAGGAACCTCGTCTCATCTACAAAAGGAGCCTTGGAGGTAGTCGACTCTGCTGACGCCAGAAGTTAACACAGATTGTTTTCTCAGCGGAGAATCGGAAGCCGTTTTTAAACTCCACACTTAGTACCGACCCTGTGGTACACCGTTCTCTTGAACAAAAAGATTCGAAAAAACCGAGCCAACCCTTACTCGAAATACGCGGTCTTTCAAGAATTCCTGAAGGAAGAGTGGTAGGCGTCCACGTATATTCCAGGTGTGCAGAGTACGTAGCAACCCTGCCCGCCAACACGTATCATAAGCCATTTCGAGGTCAAAAGATATTCTGCAGGTTTGACAGTTTTTAAGAAATCCGTTCATAATCTGTGTCGACATGGACACAAGATGATCCACTGTTGAACGGCGTCGTCGAAAACCGCACTTGATATTATTCAGTAGGTTGTGCGTTTCCAGCCACCATACCAACCGCCCATTTATCATGCGTTCCATCACCTTGCATACGCGACTGGTGAGGGAAATAGGACGGTAGCTAGAAGGGAGGTGACGGTCCTTGCCAGCTTTCAAGATAGGTATAATGGTGGCTTCTCGCCACTTGTCAGGAAACGTGGCATCAATTCAAACACGGTTATAGACCTCGAGCAGGAATGCCTTACCTTCAGGTGAGAGATGTAACATTTGAACGTGGATTCTGTCCGGTCCTGGTGCTGTCAGTCGCGATGATGAAAGAGCGTGTTCTAACTCTGCCAAGGTGAAGAGGCGATTATAATCTTCAAGGTTTCAGGAACTAAACATGAAACCTTGAGATTCTACCTGAGTCTTAATTGAGATGAACTCAGAAGAATAATTATTTGAGCTAGACACCTGAGCGAAAGCACAGCCGAAGGTGTTAGCCACGACAAACGGATCAACAACTGCAGTTGTTTTCAGACCAGCGATTGGCAAGTGGGTTGATTTTCCGGCTACGCGCCTTAACCTATCCCATACAACAGAGGAAGGTGTACATCTGTTAAAAGATGGTACAAAGTTGTTCCATGAGGTCCTTTTGCTATCCTTAATTATTTGCCTAGACTTTGCACGCGCTTTCTTGTACTCAATTAGATTACTTAGGGTAGCGTGTCCTTGAAATACCCTTAGGGCACGTCTACGAGCACGAATAGCATTCCAGCAGTCATTGGTCCACCATGGGAGAGGAAATCGACCGGGGTGGGTAGCCAAACGTGGAATAGATTGTTCTGCAGCAGAAAGAATTTTCTCTGTGAAATTATCAACTAAATCATTCACAGAATCGTGCTCGTTGTAATCAAAGACAGCGAACTGGGTGTAAAGGTTCCAGTTGGCACGATCAAAGCGCCATCTAGGGATACGCGAGAAATGAAATGTGTAGTGTTTAACGCCCGCTTTTACTACATATGGGATACGCGAGGGAGACATCTTGATGACATTCCACTGTAATGAAACTGCTAACTGGGATGAACACACTGCCAAATTGATGTACGAATAGGTGTTAAAGGTGTCTGAAAGGAACTCTGGCTCTCCGGTGTTCAGCAGAACCAAGTTATTGCTCTCCAAGAATTTTGCATTGACGTTGTCTCTCGAACATGCCCGATTTGAGCCCCAATGTAGATAATGGGCATTAAAGTCTCCCAATATGAGAAATGGTGTTGATAGTTGGGAAACCATAACTTCAAGGTCAGTTAACGAGACGTCATCTGATGGCGGTATATATACACTGCAAATGCAAAATTCGATTGATGGCAGCTTAATCCTTACAGCTACAGATTGTATGTCAGATTGTAGCTGTAACGGATCTACAAATATGTCATCCCTGAGGAGCATCATAGTGACCCAATGAGCAGGAATGCCCTCTTCTGTTTCAATATCACACCTCAGTGGTGTGTAGCATCTGATTTTAAAATTGTCTTGAGGTCATAGCTTAGTCTCTTGTAAGCATACCAACAAGGGGTTATGCTTACTGAGCAGAAGTTCGAGTTCTGGTCGATGTGCTCTTAAACCTCGTATGTTCCATTGTAGGATAGCCATGACAATATTAATGGGATGTCAAATAAATACGTCCATTACATAGATTTTAGCAGTGGTAGGATCATCTTGCCCTTTTTCTTTGGTGGACTAATTTCGGTAGGTTTGTCCTGCCTCTTCTTTGCTGCCGATGCAGCAGTATGGTCAGGTACATCCTGCTCCATATCTTCTATGGAAGAGGACTGTTTCACTTCTGTAACTTTCGGTTTGAGAGGCTCGAAGCGATTGGAAATTTCGACCGACGTAGATGACTGTCGCCAGTCGGAGTGCTCTCTAGATGATGACTCCGAAGATGATCTCAGAGATGCTCTTGGACTTTTCTTTTTCTTAGTCTTTTCGGGAGCAGAATTTGCGCTTTCCTTCAGAAAGGCTGTTCTATCATACTAAGTCTTGAATTTTATCTCTGGTGCTGGGAACATTACGGGCAATTTGGTCCTATTACTAGATGTCGATGCTTTGTCAGGCGACTTAACTGACTTGTTCTTATTTGCAGTAGTCTTAGGTGTTGTGCTCGGAGCTTTACGTGGTGTTACTGATGCTTTTGGTTGTGATCTACGCACTAGAACTTTCTCAGATATAGTTGACTCGTTCATATCGCTTGTTTGGGTACCAGCTTCCATTTTAGTGACGGGGTAGCCGCCACAGAGCTGTAGGTACGGGAGCTAGTTATAGAGGGCCTGTGCATAAAAAGAAGTTTCCGGGCTTCCGAAAAGGATACCTTCTCTTTAACCCAGATCTCCTGAATGGCTCGCTCTTCAATATAACGGGGGCATTCTCGTGAACTTGATGGATGTTCATCGCTACAGTTAACGCATGCTGGATGTGATGCACATGCATTTTCATGCATGCTGGATGTGATGCACATGCATTTTCATGCATGCCGTCTCCACAGCTGACACATGTAGGTACACCTTTACAGAATTCACTAGTATGACCGAACCGCTGACATTGGTAGCATCTCAGTGGGTTAGGTATATATGGTCTAACCTCTATCACTTCATATCCTGCCTTGATCCTTTGAGGGGGATCTACCCGATCAAAGGTCAAGAACAGGGTATGAGTAGGAACCATTTCCCCTCGCTCTCTCCGTTGCACACGATAGACTGCTGTAACGCCTTGTTCCTGAAGGTTCTTCTGAATATCCTCGTTGGACATGCCATCCAACACACTAGTGTTCACAACGTGCGAGGAATTCAGGGTCCTATGCAACTCGACTTTTGCAGGATAACTGCCCAGCATGTTGGCTTTCAGTATCTTAGCTGCCTGGGATGCTGAAATTGCTTCCACCAGCAGCGTGCCATTCCTAGATTTTGTACAGGATTTTACTGCACCAGCTATTTTATCGAGACCTTTCTGTACTAAAAACGGATTAATCTTTGCAAAAGATCTGCCTTCCTCTGTCCTTTTAATTACTAAGTAGTGAGGACCACACTCAACTACTTTTACATTGTTAAAACATTTTTTTGAATTGTTATTTAAAGGAGGGTGTACCATAATGGGCTAAGTTTCATCCCCCAGTACTCCCCACCCACCACGGGGCCCAACAAGGGGTCATCCCACTAGGATGACAGCGCTACACAGGGGATATAGCGAGCTCGCCGTCCCACTCACCCTGGAGTTCGATACAATACCTAGTCCTGGCCGATTGATTAGGGGTGGGTTAGTCCCTAACCTCCCGTTTAGGCGAAGCAGAAACCAAAGTAGTGTATTAGAAATGCGCACCCTCACCGAATTCAGAAGAGCACTGGAACGAGCTCAGATGCGCATCCCTCAACCACCAGAACAAACCTTTCCACCGACACGGGTCTCCACGCACTGTCTACACATGGGTGGGCCTGTTGACTGTCTCCGTCAACCACAAAGAGGAGTCCACACGAGGGAGACTGTTGTTTCAGGACCCCGGGTGCGCCAAACTCGTACCTACCGAAGTAGGCCCCTGGGGGGCCTGATGGTGGTCGTGGACTACTTCAAGTGGCCGGAGGTGTATGCCATCCCGAACCAGGAGGCAAAGACCATCACAAACTGCCTCGTGGAGCAACTGTTCTGACGTTTTGGGGTGCCGTTGGAGCACCAGTGACCAGGGTACCAATTTTGAGTCTAACCTGATGACCTTTTTTTTTTTAATTTACAACCTCCAACAATAAGTTTTTGGACGATGAATGAAATTGGTGAAATGGTGCTCAAATGAGGCCGGGGTCCATGAAGCTTAGAGCTACCCACATTCGTCTTTCAGGATAAGGGAAAGCCACGGAAAAAACCTTATCCAGACAACTCACCCTGACCGAGATTCGAACTCAGGACCTCTTGAACGCTAACGCTAACGCTACCATCTACGCTAACAAGGCGGGCAAAACCTGATGAAGGAGGCACTGGAAAGATTTGGGGTGAACAAGACCCACACAACACCCCTAGAAGAACATCTGAGGAAGGTCGTGGCCAGCCATCAGCGAGACTGGGACGTCAAGGTGCCACTGTTCTTGGTGGCATACTGCTCATCGACACACGACACCCATGGGATGATGCCAGCCAGCTTAACGTTCAGCCGAGAGTTACGCCTCCCTTGTGACCTGGCTTTTGGGAGCCCCACGGAAGAGAAACAGCCAGCAGCCGAGTATGTGGAGAACTTGGTAAACCGTATTTACGACACGCACGAGATGGCTCATCAGAACATCCAAATGGCGAGTGACCGCATGAAGACCCGATACGACAGGCAAGCCAAATGCCAAGGGTTCCAGCAAGGTGACTTGGTCTGGTTGTACCACCCTATCCGGACCAAGGGTCGCTGCCCGGAGCTTCAGCAAGCATGGCAAGGACCGTACCGGTGGTAAAGAGGATTAACGACGTGGTCTACCGCATCCAGAAGGTGCCCCGAGGAAAAATGTTGGTGGTACACCAGGATCATCTGGCTCGCTGCGATGGTGCTGTTCGGGAGGACCAACCTTGAGGAGGGAGCAGTGTCGCAAACGCATTGTTGAGGCGGCAGGGCCGACTAGTTCAAAGACTTCTGCAGTGCAGTGCGGAAATAAAAGCTCGCCAAAACGGCGGGGGGAAGGAGACGGATTTCTCGAGAGTTCGCCTATGTTCTAGCGCCGTCTTGATTGTTTGAGAACATTCCGGATAGTGAGAAATCTATAAAAAGGGAGCCGCCGCCCGCCAGAGTCAGTCAGTTGTTAATTGAACTTGCGTGCGTGAACAGCTGTGTTGTGGTCGTTGACCTTGCAAGTTGTATTGTGTATGTGACGTAATTCTGCTACTGTCAGGTGGACTAACGTGTGATTCTAAAGAAATAAAGAGCAATTTTTGATAGTCAACATGAAAAATTCAATGCCATGGCCGGGATTTGAACCACGGGTCTCCTGGTTTCCGTCCAGTCGCTCTAACCCATTGAGCTACCATGGTTAACGTGCCATCCTGACATTAAATTCTCCATTTGACTCATATATTTCCCCGGTAGACCACTAGGTCAAATCCCGGCCACGACATTGAATTTTTCATGTTGACTATCTATCAAAAACCTTAGCCTACATAGTGAGTGTGAAGAAATGATTAAAATGATTAACCTTAGTGTGAAGAAATGATTAATTTCCATCAATTAACTAAAGCAACTTTTGATGTTTGTAACCTGGACTTTTAATTTCATAAACCCACAAAGTGACATTATTTACCCAGAGAAATGTTTGGCAAAAATTGTTGTGTCTCCCTTCATTTTGAGGGTATTGTGACTTATGTTCGTAAGATTAAATGTCCAATTTGCAGAAATTCAAAATGTTCTTTATTTCTGTAGAAATACTCTTTGGTCAAACCTTACTGTAGCAGAATTATGTCACATACACAATTACAATCTTACAGTTTGTCTACCACAAACAAAGAGTTTACTTTCAAAATACAGTTGCAGGCACACGATAGTTCTGATTACTCTCTCTTGATGGCGCGTCACAATTTTTTATATATCGTCTTTTCATATTTCTAGAATGAACAAGATGGCACTAGAATCTTCGAGTTATCTAACTTTATCTGTTGCGGCAAGCTGTTTATCTCCGTGTTGCACTATCAATTCCTTTGTGCACACAAGCTGCGCTATTGCGATAATGGGTTTGCGACAGTACTGTTATGAGATCTACCACAATCAACAGTCATATCAGACCTAAAAATTAGGGAGTAAATGCTTCCAATACCATGTTGCAAAATTTCAGTGCAGAAGTGAGCTCTATTGTTATTTTATATGAATTTTTATAGTTTATAAAGCACTTGCACAGAAGTAATGAGAGTTAAAATAGATTTCCAAAGTAGCCATGAGACTATTAAAATAAGATACCAATGGGTTAAGACAAAAAGGTGAATAAACCTTACCTTTATAGTTTATTTCCTTCTTTATGTAATCATCAGAAGAATCACTTGGCAGAGGTTCTACGTGGCCTTTAATTTTCCTTCTGTCTTGTAATACACGTCTGAGATCAAATTTCTCATTCTGTCTTTGGAAAGTTGTAAGTGAAAGTGTTTTTGTTGCAGATGATTCCAAATTTGCATCAGTTTTTTGTGTTGCACTATGAGAAGATAAACACACTTTAACAGGTTCTTTTTTCAAAGACACAGGCGCTGAATAGAAATAGTTTTCACTTATATTTGAATTTGTACCTCTGTCACTGTCAATTCTAGAATGCTGAGCTTTCGATGCAGTTGGAAAAACAGATTGTAGCAGTTCACTTTGATGATTATATTTTCCATTATTAATAGATCCTTTTATAGTGCTTACCTTATTTGTACTATTGTTTTCAGAATATGGAACTTTTGGTGTTACTGAACTATGAAATTTTGATTCTTGTGATTTCTTACTCTGAATATCAGCTGATGTTTCCCTGGAGCTTGAAACGTCTTCATGTCTCCTTTTCCTACCATTCACACAATTTTCCTTTGTAACAGCCTTCATAAAAGCCTTGTTTTCACATTTTGATGAAGTTGAAGGCACTGGCTCAGTTCTGGCTGTTTCTGCAGACTCCTTGTTAACTTTCTGCTCATACGAGCCCTCCTTCTGCATACTGTTTTTTGTATCTTTGACCTGAAACAATATCAATAACAGTTAATTTGTACATTCCAATTACAAGAATGACACAATTTTTGCCAGTGAATGGGAAAAATATAATGATTTCCAGGTTTAAACTATTGTGGAGTCTTTGAATAAATAAATAATATTATTAAATTATAGATGAGTCGTATTTTTTACACATCTGCTTCACTTACGAAAGTGAAGCAGATGTGTAAAAAATACGACTCATTTATAATTTAATAATTTTTCGCTTCACTGTGGTGTTCCAATACAGTTAAATCTCGATAAAATAAAGAATATTTTATTGTCATTAAGCTTATTACAGCAATAGACAAAGTCAAAAATAGAATACAAATTAATACAGTTATAATACAGTGAAGATAAAAAATCAATAAAATACTTACATTAGATATACAAATATAAAGACTTAAAATAAAATGAGGAAATAAGAATACTTCATGTCATATGCCAAAGTTTAACTACACCTGTTAAAGTATTCCTGTATTGAATAATAAGCTTTGGAAACTAACCATTCATGTCATTTGCATTTAAATGTATTACCTGATAATTCAGTTAATTCTAAAGGTAATTGATTATATAGTTTAATGCTGTTAGAGGTTTTAGTTAATCTATGATATGGTATATTGAGTTTATAATTAAACCTAGTATTATAATTATGAATATCCTGCCTGAATAGCTGGTCGGTTAAGTTACTTTTTACATAGATGAGAGTATTATAAATATATACATTTATCACAGTCATAATTCTTAATTTTATAAATAGAGGTTTACAATGTGCAAATTTATCTGAATTTGAGATGGTACGAATTATTTTTTTTTGTAATATTAGGATAGTAGAAACATGACTGCTGCTTCCCCTGAGTAAAATGCCATATGAGATTATACTGTGGAAGAATGCAAAATAGGCTGTTCTTATATATGAATCAGGTACATGACTTTTCAAATTTCTGATTAAATATATAACTCTGGACAGCTTCGCTGTAATATAGTTGATATGGGGTTGCCATGTCAGCCTATTGTCCACAACCACACCTAAAAATTTTACATTCATTGAACAATTTTCATAAGAAGTCTCACGCAAACTAAATGTAAGTTGTTCAGTTTTGTTCTCATTTAGCAGGAAACCATTGGCTCTAAACCAAGTATTTGCATGCCTTAGAGTATCTTCTGTTAGCAAGTTAAGGCTTTGATAATCGGTACTGGTATTCAAAAACGTGGTATCATCACCATACAGTACAGTATAGAACTTTAAGAAAGAAGGTAAATCGTTAACCATTACTAAAAATAATAGTGGCCCAAGTATTGAGCCCTGTGGAACACTACATTTTAGCTCCACCATATTAGATTTCTCACCTCCTATACGTACAACTTGCTTACGATTAGATAAGTATGATTCAAACAGTTTTATTGCAATGCCATTAACACCATAAAAATTTAATTTGGATAATAAATCAGCATGTTTTACACAATCAAAAGCTTTGCTCAGATCACAAAATGTGGCCTGGGCAAAGCTTTTGGTTTCAAAAGCAGTTAATACTTTTTTAACAAGAGAGACAATGGCATCAGTTGTTGACCTACCTCTTCTAAATCCAAATTGTACATCACTAATTATTCCATTTTCATCAAAATAACTGCATAGCTGCTTGAACATGATCATTTCTAGCACTTTGGAAAATACTGGAATTAAAGATATTGGACGATAACTAGAAGGACAATTTTTATCCCCTTTTTTATAAATTGGAACCACTCTAGAAAGTTTCATTGAATCAGGAAAAATTCCATCAATGAGACATTTGTTTAGACAAAATGTGAGTGTATATAAAATATATTTGATTACCTTTTTAAGGAGACTACTAGATAAATCATAAATGTCCACACTATCTGATGTCCTAAGGTGATTAACAATGTATAATACATGTTCAGGGGTGACTTCATGAAAAACAAATCTACTCCGACAGTACCTAATATTACAGTGTTCAAGAATTTGTGCCATTGATTCCTTTGGCTTTACAATGTTTTGGTTAATTACATCAACTGAGTTTATAAAGAAATCATTTAGGTCATTAGGGGTTAACTCAATGGTGTTTCTATTATTAGTTTTAGCAACTGAATTAATCACCTTCCAAGCCGTCTTGCATTTGTTAGAGGCAGATTCAATACTGTTTATATTATGCAGTTTTTTAGCTTCATTTATCATTTGTTTATATTCTTTCCTAATTTCAATATACAAAAGTTTGGCCCTAGCTGATTTTTCACTTCTGTATAAATCCAAATACATCATGACTTTATGTTTCATATTTGCTAATTGTGGAGAATACCATACATTATTATGCTTTGCACGGGCATAGTTTCTTTTAGCCAATGTATTGATAGTGTAAGTCCGTTGGGGAACACAATTATCGAATATATTTTTGAATATAGTAAAGAATCTTTCAAAAAGTTCATTTGCAGTTAATGAATTTTTCACGTGAGAATAGTACAGTAGATCATTCCACTTTATGTTCGATAGCATGTTTATAAAGTATGATATTTTCTCAGTGGTTACTGGCCTAGAAAATGCAGATTGTCCTCTTTGGCAAATAAAATTTTGATTTTAAATTATTTATATTTAACCAAACTGCATCATGATCAGAGAATGGGAAATCTGTAGTATCACAGTTTAGAAAAGTCTCATTAATGTTTGTGAAAATATTATCTAAACATGCTGTTGCTCTTGTGGGTTTTTGATTTGTACATTTAAAATTAAATTGTCTAAGTATATTTAAAAATTCAATAACAGATTGCTTGTCTTCAGTAACATCAAAATGGGAATTTAGATCCCCACCTATAATTATATTAAAGTGTTTCCATGTAGGACCTGTATATTGAGTCAATAGGTCCTCAAGCTTTTCTAAAAAAATAGCAGGATTTCCCATTGGTGACCTGTATAAGACAATTATTAGCACTTTAATTTCCTGTAAAATTATCCCTGTGGCTTCAAAGTCAATTTCTTGACAAAAAGACCCCAAATCTAGCCTTTTACAGTAGCTTGCAAGGTTTTCTTTTATATAAATTGCAACCCCTCCATGAATATGCTTTTCTCTACAATAATTATTAGCTAGATGGTAATCTTCTAATACCTTAAATGAAACTTCATTGTTTTGACACCAATGTTCACATAGACAGATTAACATACATTTTTTCCTTAGCAAATTCATTAATAATTAACTCCTTTTTACCCATTCCCTGAACATTGATATAACCAATTTTGAATCCATCAGCATTACATATTTTGCCCTCAATTAATTTCACCTTACTCATTTGTTTTCTTCAAATACTTTGTGCATGCTTAACCTAAAAAACTAGCTTTAGTTAAAGTTTCAGCAGAAACATCTGGTTGTGTGTTTGTCACTACTTTTCCTTCTGTTTGGTCCACACTTTCATCCTTTCTTCCATATGGTAACAGAATAACTTGAATACTGGCTTTCCCCTTCATAGCATTCACTATTCTGTTGACTAGTTCCTCCTTTCCTTTCCAGTTCAAATGCAAGCCATGGCGTGTATGTAAATCATGGTCAAAGTCACTGATATCCACTAGATTCACATGTTTGAAAGTACCCACAATCTTCCTAATGGATTCATTACACTGGTTCACTGCTTTGTTTACACACAAACTTTCTTCTAAGTCAAATCTCTTTGGAATATTTACCACTATAACATTGGTATGATTGAGATTCTGTACACACTTTAATAAGGTTTTCTTCACCTTCACTACATTATTACTAGCAATATCATTAGCTCCTCCTATAATGATTACATGGTCCTTTAAGGTTAGGTTTTCACACATTGTTTCGTAGTTTTTCATTACTTCCTTTATTGGAGCACCAGATCTCACAAAACCCTCAACCAAGAACTCTGGGTGAGTTGCTGTTAGAGTACTGCTGATTTGTTTCCCGTGACTATCAGCAAGGATTAACATCTTGTGTTTGTTTAATTTGGCTTTAAAATTCGAGCTTTCACTTATCACTTTCTTCCCGTTCTCTGCCACTGATCTTTCCTGATTGATTGGAGATAGACTTGCAAATTTGTTTCTAATTTCAATTTCATTCCTTTTCTAAGGGTTTATGTGGCCTTTTGCATATTGTTTAGGTTGCTGCCAACCACGGTCTGCATCGCACTTCCCGTCTTGCAATCCTGTTAATTCAATATTCCTCTGGTTACAATTATGAAGGGCTTCAAATCTATTTGATATCTGTACCCCGCACTGTGTTTCCTGAAACTTATTCTTATTTGGTTCAGAATGTCTTCGCACATGTCTGCCGTTTGTTTGTGCAGACTTGAGTCCACACAACATTTGAATGTTGGATACCTCCATTTTTTTCTTAAGCTGAGTTATTGCTTGATCTAGTTCTACGCTGAGTTGAGCCATCTGTATCTTTAGAGTATCGTTCTCTTTCTTCATTGCTCTTATTTCCTCTTGAGCGCGTTTCAAGTCTTTATTTTGAATGTCCACTATTGTGTGGAGTGACGCTATAATTTCACAATCGCCGGTTTCCCGCCTTTCGCTTACAAGCGTGGGCAAGATTTTCTGCTTTTTTTCGACTTCATTGCCATCCATCACTTTACCTTTACTCTTACCATTTACACTGTTGTTTATAGTTAAAATGTTGCATTCTATACCGGAATTGCCATAATTATTTCCACTATTATCGCTTATTTTCTGGTGCATACACCTTGTTAAAACTCCACTCGCTGCCATCTGTCAGGAGAGTAACAATCAGATCATCTCTGGAAACAAAGATTTCTATTATTTGATTACTAAAACTCAGGAAATGTTTCGAGGGCTACTGATATTATCCTCTGGAGACCAACACACCTTTTTAGTAGCGTTTAACATCTATTCTTACTACATGAAACACTACAGGTGGTGCACACTGGTGATATAGGTAAAGAAATATTTTGGAAACGAAGCTTGAAATGTTCCAGACCTAAGTTTAGGATACCTCTTCAACATTTGCCAGTTATGAAGACTGATGAAAACTAGAAAAAAGCCTCAATTAGGAAGGATGGTCCTAATCTCTGTTTCATATAACCTTGCCCTGCTGACATGTATCACTCTGCGTAAAACTACCTTCCCCCTCACCCTAATTGGCTAATGCTTTCACGCCATAGGCCATAGGCGGTGCCTTCCCAGCACATTTAAACCTGCAGTAAACATCATAATAATTACCAGGAAGACAGATAAAAATCATACAAATAAGGATATGAAGGCATGCAAAAATACAAGCTTATAATGAAACTGAGCAAGTTAAAACTGAATGAATGACCAATGAAACTGAAACAAAGTTTATAATGAAAGGCCTTCTGCCTTTTCCACTGCGATTTTTTTAAACCAGCACACATACATTCCTTGCAAAAATGCTTGTCTTTCAGTCTTAAAAGTCATGGCACGCCATACTTTACTTTTCATGTGTCCTTCATTCACACAAGTCTCGTCAAGGTAGTATATTTTGCAACTTGTATCCTGGTACAGTCTGAATGTCCTTACATAACGTTTTTGCCATACAGCAATATCACCTGTCTCTTAGCAAATTTTACTTGCCCCCTTTTTCATTCACAAACCCCAGCTGTGCAAACAATCTATACAGACAATTGCTGAAATTTGGTAAATCTGCATCCTCATTTACAGCAGACAAAAGTTTATGTTAGGAAGTTCATTTCTAAAGAAAAACTATGCACATGACGACACACAGCACTTTTCACAAACTCATCACATATTCTGGGCATGCGCTTTTGTTTATTCCTGCTTTTGCCTGGAGTGATAAGTTTTCCTGTTGTCTCAATTTCATGTCGCAATGTTCCTACGGATCTAACACTCACACCTGTAAGTTCAGAGCACAGTTGTTCGACTTCTCTCGCTGACAAAGACGGATTCTTCTCTGAGAGTGCATTAAACACATGCACCACAATTCTTTTTTCGCCGCTTTGTAAAGGTTGACCCTTGCAATGCTTCAGCGAAAAACTGGCGGTAGACTCTGTCATTATACATATAATATGTACACATGCAATAAACGATCAATAAAATAATTTAGCTGTCACACTCGAAACAGCACACCTTCAGATGGCAATATATGACAAATCCAGTTCAAAACAAGGTCAGTGATAAGTCATATAAACAAATATGTCATCACTACCACTAAAGCACGTACTATCATGTCATATGAAAGGCAGGCTTGAAAGCAAAGGAACCTCCTCTTTACTTTGTTTAAGAATTAACATGCATTTCAGATAAATTAACTCTTATGTGTAATATATTTAATTCAAACAGTTACGAAAATATACATTTGACAATTCTCTTACAAGATATAAAGATATATCACCATGTTAAATAACGAACTAATTTATACTGCACAACAGTCTATACTACAACAGCAGCCAATGAGAGGTGATTAGGTCACATGACCATTAAGAGATATGGGCAAGCTTATGTGAAACAAGGATTAGAAGGATATGAACCACAGATGTCATTCATAAGTTTGTACCTTAAGGACGTTAATTCTTAGGTTAGCTTGGATTTTACAGACATTTACATAAGCTGTTCAAATTTTTGCTAAAATGTAAAAAGCGCAGTATGGTTCAGTGATTTGCTTTTTACTTTAGATGGGAAAACATGCAAGGAAAAAAAAAGCGAAATTGGATGCTGTTTATGGAGAACTTTTGCCTTCTATGACAACAGGTATTGGCATAATGTATTTAAACATGGTCGATCATTCATTTTTGACCAGGAACGCCCAGGACACCTTGCAGATGTGATTACTAAGGAAGCTATCAAAAAAATTGACGATATGATTCTCGCTGACCATCAAACAAAAGTTTGTGAAGGGCAGACTCCATAGGTATATCAATGGGAACAGCAATTCATATTTTGCATAATAAGTTGGAGATGAAAAAGCTGGTGGCCTGATGGGTTCCATGTTTGCTCACAGTGGACAGCAAGCGGTGCAACTTTCAAATTCGAAGCTGTGTTTGGAGCTGTTTAAGCGAAATCCAAAGAACTTGTTTCAATGCGTTGTCACTGTTGATGAGACCTGGATTCATAATTATACTCCTGAAACCAAGCAGCAATCAAAACACTGGGTTGCTTCCAAAGAATCTGCTAGAAAGAAAAAATGGTTCCAATGGCTGGAATAGTGATGGCAGCAATTTTTTGGAATGCAAAAAGGAAAAATTATTACTGGAGAATACTACAGCGAGTTATTGGCTCAATCTGACAAGAAGTTGAAGGAGACATGGTCCCATATGGCGAAGAAGAAAGTTATGTTACCACAATACCCTAACACATTTATCTGGAGTTGCCGTCGCAAACTGCATGAATTGCATTATGAATTGCTACCACAATCCCCATATTCTCCTGCTCCCAGAAAGGAAAAAGTGGCTCAAATTAACACAATTTAGATCAAAAGAGATCATCATGGAGACAGACATATTTTGTAGAACTTGACAATACTTATTAATAAATAAATATCAAAATAAATATCGTATTAAAAATTTATTACAATTTTCTAAAAAAGATAAAATTCCTAATAATAAATAATCTGGTATTGATCAATTTAATTGCTTAGATTGTGATCAGTTTTATATTGGAAAGGAAACCAGAAAGAAAGGACATTTTTGTAACATTAGATATCAACAAATTGATAAATCGGCCGTGGCAGATCATTTTTGGTCATTTAACCATGAAATAAATCCCGAAGTTAAATTATTAAAACAATTAAATGTTCCCATAGATTTAATGGTTTGGGAAAAAATATTTATTCTAAAAAATAAAAGTCCCGTAATGAATTTTGACATACCGGCAATTGATTCTGTTTTTAGGTTTGTTTCGTCTTCAGATGTTGTTAATACGTAAATACATAGTATCCCTGACAACAAAGTGTGTTTGACAACGAATTGTGTTTGACTGTAGATGTGGGCAAATGTCCACGAAATTAATTTCGCAAAAACATAATAGAAGTTTTGTCATCGGCTTCTTAAGTTAAGTGGAGAATATTTACTAAATATTTTTATTTGTGAAGTAGCAGTTAACTTTCAGTCAAGTGAAAATAAAGTGATGACAATAGTATGAATAAATTGGAAAGTGTTGCTGGGCCGAGTTATGTTACTAGAAAAGCCTCAAAAAACAAAGTTATAACGGGAACTGTTGCTAAGCAAATACAAGCGCTTGTTTTGAACACATATAAATATATACTGAAAAATAATCTTGGTAAGGGGTCGTGCAATGAACCTGATGAACAATTCTGGGTATTCACAGAAATACAGTAAGAAATATTGTGACAAAAGGAATACCAAAGACACTGATCCAGTGTGAAAACAAAAGGAAGCATTTCTCTAAAGTAGATAATTTGACATGTGATTTAATTTGCCGAGAAATTTATATATTCTATGCAAAAGGGAGAGCGCCCACCTTAGACAAATTGGTTGCACATTTGCAAGAAATTTGTGATTTTACTTATGGGCACTACACTTTGCACGGCTTCCTAAAGGAGCTGGGTTTCAAATACTGTACTTTGAATAAGATACGGGTTATTATGGAATCCAGTAGAATTGTAGCTTTGCAATATACATATTTGTCAAAACTAAGGAAGTTTCGCAGTATGATATATATATCGTCAAAACTAAGGAAGTTTTGCAGTAATGGACATAAGATAATTTATTTAGACCAAACCTCATACGATACCCATGATGTATTGAGAAAGATGGCAACCTTGCAGAACAGACTGGGAGTAGGAGGGCCGGGGTTGTAAATGGTTCGTCAAAGGGGGCGACCAACGTGCACACAAGTTAACTAAACAAACTCTACCTATGAAAACTTCACAAAATGTTTCATTTATTGCAGTATACTGTCGCGGCGATGGGCATAAAAGGTTCGGCACAAATAGACAACATACGGATGGGGTTTCATGGAGATAAAGAGCCTGCATAAGCAGATAAACATAGCGCCGGAGATAAAAAACTTACCGACACAGATAAGTGAGGTAAATGGAAATTTCTAGTGACTTCTTGATTGATAGAGATCAAGTGTTCCAAGAGACAGATTCATAGAATACATGCAAATATGGCTTCAGTCCCAACAATTAGACCAAAATATCATAGAGGAATACCTTCACTTAACTAATATTTGCATTGAACAATCCTTTTTTATATTCAATAAAAAAAATTTCAAACAAAAATCAGGACAATCTATGGGCAAACCTTTGTCCCCATTTTTGGCAGTCCTCTTCATGAGCTTTTTGGAAACCCATATCACAAAAGCATTCCCACTAATTTTCAAACATTGGTACTGATATGTGGATGACATTTGGGCAATAGTATGAGAAACAAGTGGATGATGCATTAAAACTAAGTAATTTACAAAATCCTTCAATAACATTTTCCATAGAAAAAGAGACGAACAATGAAATCCCTTTCTTAGATTTGAAACTTACCAGAAAGCATAATAAACTTGAATTTGGCATACATAGAAAGGAAACACACACAGAAAATTTCATAAAATCAAATGGTTATAACCCAAGACAACACAAGCATGCTGTTATCAACAGTTTAACTTACAGGCTTGTTAATGTACCTTTAAACAAGATAGAATATATCAAAGAGTACAATAATATCATTCACATTGCATAATACAATGGATTCAGTGCTGAATTGGTCAACAAAAAAATTGATAAATTCAAAAGACAACAAAGATGCAAACAAGTAACTACTTTTTCCCCAATCAGCAATGAAACTTCATACAGAAAATTTACATATCATCCCAGAGCTACACACCTTTTCCAAAAAGTCTTCAAAGAACACAATATTACTTTGGCCCCACAGAACAAATTTAGTGTACAACACCTTTTGAAATCACATAATACAAAGGAGATACCCACAGATAAAAAAATCAGGTGTGTACCGGATAAATTGCAAGGGCTGTGACTACTTTTACATTGGAAAAACAAAAAGGAATTTGAACATTAGGCTTAAAGAGCATTTTAGGAACATCAGGAACAAAGAAATAGATAAATCGGCGGTAGCGTACAATTTTGGAAGGAGAATCATGATATAGAACAAGAAATTCACTTATTAAAAAGTGTCCAAGTTCCAGCTGCATTAACCACGTGGGAAAAAATCTTCATATAGAAACATGAAAGAAAATTGTTTAATTTCGACACTACCTTTGAAGAAAACCCAAACTTCAAGTTCATCAAGATACCGACAGAGACGCACCTATCACCTCTGAGGAGTTCACCGAACCGACGTCCATTACTCGACAACAGCTGATGATGTAAGGAAGCTCCTAACGAAACGTGTTCTAGGTAAATACTAGCAATAAGTGGAACATTGAGTATTAGTTACACACAAAATTATATAAACATTTATAATTTCTGCAATTGGACTTTTAATTCTACGAACCCACAAAGTCACAATACATTGTCATTCTTCTATTTGTGTTTGCTACAATTCATTTTTGGCTAAACATTTCAAATTAAGCAGTACAGACTCAATTTCTGATTGATTAATTACCAAAGCAGCAGAACTATCTGCATATTGTTACTAGTAACCTCTCAAGGATTTAAAAAAAAAATGCATCACATGCTTTATGCATGTTGCATGACATAACTTAGGATAACTTCAACATATGACAACAGATACCTCAAAAATGCCTCTCAGTATAAAACACACTATTTTACTGAAGCAGGTATTGTTAGTGCTGCTACAGTAAGTAAACAGACTGGTAATACGAAAAGTAACATTACTACAAGAATATTTAGTGATGAGACATCTTGGTTGTTTCTCAGGCTGATGTTTCGCCCCAACTATGTAGGGCTTAAATTTATTGGGAGTCGATTAATGACACTAAACAACACTTACTTTTAAATTTTCCCGGAACTAGTTTCAGAGGCCTTCCCTCTATCATCAGCCGGACTCGACTGGTTCTCCTTGGTGTAGCTGGTAATATTTGTCATCAGTCTCCTCTGGTGGCAGTTTGAGGAACTTGCTGAACAAATCTTTCTGGGGGATGTCGAAATTGAATACTTTGTTCCTATTTTTTGAAATAAAGATTTGTTCCCATGTGGACAGTTCTTGTTTTCCTGTTGTATGTTTTAGTAATTTTGGTTCTGGATTTATGTTGTGGTTTTTTTCCCCAAAAATGCGTGGCAACTGCTGATTTTTCTAATTGTTTGTATTTTATGTTCCTACAGTGTTCCTTTGCTCTTGTTTCTAAATTTCTTTTGGTTTTTCCAATATAAATTTGAACTACAGTCACAGCATTCAATTATATATATATCCCAGATTTTTTGTTAGATGGAATGGCATCTTTGATGTTTGAGCAAATTAGGTTTTTTAAGGAGTAATGGTTCACTGGAGCTAGTTGAATGTTTTGTTTTTTGAAGACTTTTTTGAATTTATCAAAGGCCCATGGATGGTAAGTGAATTTTTTGAAGATGATTTTAGTTTCTGTAGCTGAGAGGGTTGTGGTTTCCTTTAGTAGTTTAGTGAAATAGCACAGAAAAATGACTTTCCAAAATCACTAGTACACAAAAAAGTGAACTTAGCAAAAAAGAAGAAACTAATAATTTCAAAAAATAGGAACAAAGTATTCAATTTCGACATCCCCCAGAAAGATTTGTTCAGCAAGTTCCTCGAACTGCCACCAGAGGAGACTGATGACAAAATATTGCCAGCTACACCAAGGAGAACCAGTCGATGTCCGGCTGAAGATAGAGGGAAGGCCTCTGAAACTAGTTCCAGGAAAATTTAAAAGTGTTGGTTAGTGTCATTAATCGACTTTCAATAAATTAAATTTATACAACACTGTTTTCAACACTTCCATGAAAGGATTTATGTAGGGCTTCTTCAGGACTTCTTCCTTGACAGCTCTGCAGCAACTGTGCCGGTGGAGACGATGCACACTTATTTATCCCTCGGAGGTACTGGAGGTCAGCCCGCCTACTTTGTTCCTACTGGCTGATGCTGAGCCCAATCCATGTGCACTTATCAGTGTCTGCCAGACAGTATGCAGAGGTCTGCTGTTGTCTCTATTTAAGCTATTATGTGTTTTAAATATTTTAATGTTTTCTCTAATCATTCTTTGTCTATGGTTATTACATTTAGCTAGTAATTTTACTTGATCAAAATCTATACGGTGTCCTGTGTTTATGGCGTGTTCTGTGAGTGCTGATTTTTCAGGTTGATTTAGTTTTTGACTTCTTATGTGTTCTTGTCGTCTGACCTTCACTGACCTGCCCGTTTGTCCCACATATGATGCACCACAGTCACACTCAATTTTATAAATTTCCGCATTATTCAGAGGGTCTTGTTTATATTTAACCGGTCACATGAATGATCTTAGTTTTCTGGTGGCCTGATATCTAGTTTGGATGTTGTGTTTCTTAAGTAGTTTTTACAAATAGTTTTTAAAATTAATTTTGACGTCGCTGTTACTAAATTCCTCCAAACACACATAAATTGGTAATTATTGTGTCATATTAATGTTTTCAACACATATTTTCTTAATATAGTAAAAAATAATTATGTTTCTAATGAGTATCTATTTTCTATTAAAATGTTGAAAGAAAATTAGGTTAGTTTACACACACACACACACACACACACACACACACACACACACACACACACACACACACACACACACACAAAGAGAGCGAGTGTTTCAGAAATACTTTTACAAACTTTGGGTATGGGTTCCTCCCACCAAAAGGAAAAAAGTTTATATGAACATATGTTCCGTAATCCTTTGTTTTCTCATTAGTTGTGCAACACAGTGGTACACTTATAACACAAAACTCATAATAAATGCTCAAAATGTCCTCCTCTTGCTTCTATGCATCACTGTACTCGTCAAATCACGGAATGTCGCACCCTTTCAAAAACTCCAGGATGGTGGCGAATGGTTTCACAGCTTCCATGACACATCGATGAAGCGTTTCTGCATCCAGGATGGCAGCTCCATAAACAAATTATTTAAGATGCCCCAGATGTAATAATACACAGGACTGAAGTTGGGAGCATGTGCAGGCCATGGAACTGATCCTCCTCTGCCTTTCCATCGGTCATGGTAGATACCAGTCAGTGCATCTCAAACAATGCAACTAAAATATGCCAGAACGCCATCATGCATAAACCACATATTTGTTTTCTTATTTGCAGGGGCACATCTTCGTGAAGTAGGTCGGAAAGAGTGTGCTGGATTAAGTCCCTGTAGATAGCACAATAAGATGTGCTGGTAAAACGTATGGAACTACCAGTCACCTACAATACCAGCCCACACATTCAGACTAAACTGTTGCTGATGTCTAGCCTGAGGTATAGCATGAGGATTAGGATCTGCCCATACGTGCATGTTGTGGAAAACAGTAATTCCATCTCTCCCAAATGTTGCCTTGTCTGTAAACAAAACTGACGAGACAAATAATGGATTGGCTGTTTGTGCTACAAACCATCAGCAAAAGTTATCCCATGGTGGATAATTAGCAGGTGAACGGCCCTGCACACATTGAATATGATATGGATACAGGAGCTGCTCATGAAGTACCCTCCATGCTGTCATGTGTGATTTACCAGATGCCACAACCAATTGACTTCTACTGATACCTGGATCGTCTTCGACACACTTTAACATCTGTTCTTCACATTCCGGCATACAAACTCTTGACAATCAATAGTCTGTGGTGCAACAGTTCCTACTCAGCAAGGCGACGATAAATGCAGCAAAGGTTGGATGACTTGGTTGTCTTCGGTCTGGAAACTGCATCTGATACAGTTGTGCAGACTTGCATCCATTACCATTTGCGCGACCATACATAAAAATGTCTGCCTATTCACAAAGTGCTAATGCAGCCATGGTGGAATGAAACAGGTGCAGTTAACTCACTACATGTACACAATTGCAACGTTGAAGACAGACTGATAACAAATGACAAAACGTAAACAAATCTCCACAGCAACACTTTGCCATCATATGTATATGATATGATATATTTATTTGTACAGTTTCCATTACAATTTCACTACAGTAACTTTAATATTGAGCATGCCATATTATACATCCTGTACAAATACATGAAAATTGCTGACTCAAGATTTACTCACTGACTTGGGTCCCTTGGCCCTATGCCTTTGGTTTTCCTGAGCAGCTTGGTGTCATCTCTTCTGGACCTTCGTTCTTTTATTCTAATCCACTTTTCTCTTAAACTATATAAGAATTCTCATATACATCTATTTTTCTTTCCTCCCATCCCCATTAGCATGCACATGCATGCACGAAAACATCTCTTTACTTACACTGTCCCACATATGTAGTATAATGGGTCAAAGCCTTCCATGAATGCATAGAAATGAAGTTTTGAGGTTGGACCCCGAAGGCCATTGAACTCACACCTTCATTGTGACAGGAATAACGTGAAAACCAAGCATTATGGGACATACGTTCATATGAACCTTTTTCATTTTTTTGGTGTGAGGAAACCATACCTGAAGTTTGTAAAAGTATTTCTCAAACATCCTGTGCGTGCACGTCTGTATACCAAGTTTTGGTTAGGTTAGGTGTACCCTAGCTGTTTTCATACACAAGGAATGGCAATAAGTGTCATCTGCACTGACAACAATGTATTATTTCTGAGTGGTCGATACGCAAATTTTACCTTAAACAGCATTTAAAATTCTTTTTAAAAAAAAAATCCCAAAATTAATTCTAAAGTTCACAACAGATTGACTTCGCAACTCTCCTCAGAGGTAAAACAGATTGTCATTAACATGCAAAACCTATTGCAACTGGGATAAGGTAAGTACCAAACTGTTAAAATATTGCCTACCAGAGTTGATTAAACCTCTTATTCATGTACACTATCATCATTCGTAAGGAATATTTCCAGAAAAAAATGAAGCACAATTTTTAAACCTCTATAAAAGAGACAAAAGCCTGATTTCCAATTATAAGCCCACCTTGCTCTTGACAGGCTTTTCTAGAATGGAGAAAGTTGTATTTAAGTGGGTTGTAAAAAAACATGGAGTTTAACAATACTCTCTCAACAACACAGGATTTAGAAAGAAAAAAAAATCTGTAGAAAATATTACATATAGGGTATGCTGGTAAATAATAAATATACTGGTAGGTAACACTATTATAATATACATACTATGTTATTAAATAAAAATTACACAAAATACTAGATACAGATAAGTTCTACAGCAGTAGCAGCCTTGGATAGAAAATAACTACCATTAGAGGTATCTTGTGATTTAGCAAATGCATTTAACAGCACAGATCACAAACTCTTGATATAAAAATAAAATTTTATGATTTCAATGAGATCTCTATAAACTAGTTCAGAAGTAGGGCCTTGGTTATTTGGTCACAGCAATTAATAGATTCTGTCAATAAAGCATTTGAATAGCTCAACATATGGTTTGCAGCAATAAATTATAACAAAACATTGTTCAAATCAAAACAAAGCATAAGCAAGTAAATGAATTAAAAGATACAATAATTACCCAACACCAGTAAGGCATTCTGATACAAGCACTTTATACAAACTGCAAATAAATGAAGATCTCAGCTAGAGAAAACAAATGAAAATCACACAACCAACAATTAATTTTGCTTGCATTGCATTAAGAAACAAAAAACAATCTGCTTAACCAAAATGACTTTTAAGTTAATTACATGAAAACATGGATAATGAATTGAAAATTAAAAATTTCATAAGTATTTAGACTTATCTATACAGTATTATGAAATTGTATGACAAAGCATTGTTAACAACAAGATTGGCATTGAAATGTTACCTTTTAATTTGGAGCTATGAATTTGCCATATATATACACCTTTAGTTTAGCTAGCAACACAGAGCTATAGGTCAGTTAAGTTTATTATTTTTGTGTTATATAAGACCAGCTACTTTTCTGCTATTAAAGTGGTTAATAATTTGAAAAAATGTATATATAAGAAGAAAAAAAAGAACAAAACTGTTAACTGTAAAGTAGATCACAACTATACACTTAAAGTAGTGCTAAAGAAATTGTATTATTTTAGCACACTCAGAAACAGCATTTAATATTGACAGTCTCAAAAACAAATTCACAGATGTAAAAATCAATGTCTTGCATTAAAAGAATGAAACAATTGAAACTTCTTTGCCACACCACATGGAAATAGGCCAGTTGATAGCAATGGCACTAAAATGGCAAGTCTGGGATTTGGCTCAAAATGAAAGTGTATTGTGACTAATGTAGATACATTTATTGCTGCTGCAAATAAAAGTACTCCCACATATGTTGCACAAAGAATGATGCTAAGATAAACAAAAGAAACACAATACTAGAACTGGAACATGCATTCTCACACGGTGCTGTAGCAATAGGTGTTTCAAAAAAACCACTGTCTGAAGAACAGAAATGGGCAAGTCTGTATGTAACACACAATTGATAGCTTTATTGCTTAATACATTATTTTTTACCTTGGTCATTTATCTGTGTAGCACTTTTGGGAATACTTCATCAAATTTTTTTTATCATTTACCTGTAGTGTGCTGAAAGTAAGAATATTACTATTTATGCACATCTACTTGTCTGATGGACCAACTCCAGAGTAACTATATCAGTACATGAAGTCATTACGCTATCACATCCTTTACTTCAGCCATACTTAACAATTTTTCGATGAAAGGTTCGATTAAAATATCCCAGAAAAGGGGACCGAGGATCGAGCCTTGCGGACACCCTTTCGTGATATCTTTAATAATATTACGATCATTCCCCGTAATATATACTCTTCTATCCGTACAATAATCCTTTAATAAATTAACTATAGTTGCTGGATAATTCTTGGTTTTAAAAATATCAAACAATTCGGGCCACCATACATTATCGAAGGTGCCAGATATATCAACTGTTACTCCTACCACATATTGTTGCTCTGAATTTTTTACATTCATCGTTAAAGCATTTAAGGCATCTTCTGTCGAAATTCCTTTTCTGAATCCATATTGATTTTCTGTCATACCTATCATTACTCTGTACTCAATAATCCTTTTATATATCAATTTCTCCTGTAATTTTCCTAAAACATTTAACAAGCAGATAGGTCTATATGACTTGGGATTTGTCGGATCCTTATCCTTTGCTTTTTTCAATATTACTACATCCGCTTCCTTCCAACAATATGGTACTCTACCCTGGATTATACATTCATTTAATAACGAGGTCAGATAGGGAGCTATTTGATATTCTAAATTTTGGATAACTTCCACTGGAATACCATCGGGACCTGGTGCTTTCCTTTTCTTCAGACTTTGTATAGCTAATCTTACTTCCATTTCATCAAAAGGATACATGACTTTATTATTAATATAAACACTATTATATTTGTCTCTTTTTACACGATGTTCTTCTTCCTCGCCTCCAAAATCATCCGAAGGTAGTAATTTTGTCATTAGAAAATTTATAGATTCGATCCAATTTTTCGTATATTGCCCATCATCTTTTTGCAAAGTCGAAATTACTTCAGGTGTCCTTATCTTATTCATTATAATCTTATATGGCACACCCCATACATTATTTCTTATACTATCCTCTTTATACCTATCCCACGAATCATTTCTATATATTTCAATATCCTTCTTATATTTATCCTTCAACTCCCTATAAATTATAAGATTTCTTTCCTTTTCTTCTGCAATCAGACTACGTTGATAAATTCTCCAAGCTTGGGGGCTTGAACTGTTTATCTGCTATTAGTGGATCTACTTACTAGGAAATGAGTGTATTGTGGCTTTGTGGGCTCGTGAAATGAAAAGTCCAATTTCACCACTCAAAAATGTTCTTTATTTCCACCGACTTACAGTTAAACTCTTGCCAATTACACAGAATTACGTACTGCACACAATTACAATTCACCAGTTCGTCCGTTAAAGTTACACTTGCACTCGCGATTACGTAAACTTCGATGCACATACACAGTCTTCTCGTCCTTACACTAGCACTGAACTCTTACGCTGATTGCCAAGAACTCTGACTGACTCCTCTTGCCCGACGAGCTGCTTATATAGGATCTGCTTGCCGATCTGGAAGGTTCTCAATTAGAGGAAATATCCCGTAAGTTCGAGAACACAGGTGGAACAGAAAGAGACGGCGCAGTGATGTTTTTTGTCCCAGCCATCCCTTCATAAAGCTATAAGACAAACGAGGGGGCGGGGCGAATGCCGACCCTTCTCCTGCTTGCCCACTCTATAGGGTGTTCCGACGCTCGGGTGACACTGCTCCCTCCTCAAAGCTGGTCGTCCCGAACAGCACCATCGTAGCGTGCCAGGCGGTCCAGGTGTACCACCAGCATCTGCTCGGAGTCTCAGCCAGAAGTAGCGCTGCCGAAGTTTGTCGATCGATCGGTTCGCTCCCAGGTGTCCTCCCGAAGTACCAAGGTGCACTTCCTCCAAGACTTCCGGGACCTTACTCCGGGGAAGTACCAACTGTTCTCTCTGCGTCTTCCCATCGGGTGACTCCCATACCCGGAACAGCACGCCCTCTCTGGTCTTCAACGAGTCCCATTGGGCCCAGTACGACTTGTAGGTGGCGCTCCTCGGTGCGATGTCCTCCCAGGTTGGTCTCGTCCCTGCCTCCACTTCCCTCAAGAGTGGCCCCAAGTCTGCGTCCGCCAGCTGCTCCCTCCTCAGGCCTGCGCTATCCCAGCCATCCGCAGGCACTGCCGTCACTACTCGGACTGCTGCGGCACGCTCCCTCTCCTCCACTCTTGTACACTGGCAGTGTACAGGGTCTTCGGGGCATGGCGTCAGCGTTACCGTGGCTCTTCCCTCTACGATGTTCCGAGGTGAAGTCGTACTCCTGCAGCCTCTGGACCCAACGTGCTGTCTGGCCTTCCAGGTTCTTAAAGCTCAATAGCCAGGTTAGGGCGGAATGGTCAGTTCTCAGGTGGAATGGCTGACCGTACAGGTACTTATGGAAGTGCTCCAAGGTCTTTACTACCGCCAATAATTCTCGTCCGGTGACGCAGTAGTTCTTCTCTGCCTTGGATAGCGTCTTGCTGTAGTAGGCTATCACCCGCTCATGGCCGTCCTGGATCTGCGATAGGACACCTCCAATGCAATGGTCGCTAGCGTCGGTGTCCACAATGAAGGCGCCACCCGGTTGTGGGAAACCCAAAATTGGAGCACTGCACAGGGTCTCCTTTAGGTGCTGGAAAGCGTTTTCGGCGTCCTCTGTCCACACATAAGGCCGGTGTTCCTCCGTCAGGCGGGTGAGGGGTTCTGCGATGTTGTCGGCCTTTTCCTCTAAATCATTAAGGCGGTCGTCTACTTGACCCATCCGCTTGCCCAGATTCGTGACGTCATCCCTCACGCCGGCCAACCGTTCCTCAAACTTGGCGGCGAGGACCTCGTTCGCCTCCGTCATCTCCGTTGTCAGTTCGGCCATCTTTGCGGTCATTGTCGTGGCCAAGTTGTTGTTTGCCGTTTCCATCTTCGCTGTTAATTCGGCCTTCATTTCTTCCATCTTCCCGGTGATGTCGTTGGCCGTCTTCATTTGTTTCAACTCTGCGGTGATGTTGTCGTTTGCCGCTTCTGTTTTTGCAGCGAGGTTTTCATTTGCGGTCTTCATTTCTTTCAGTTCCGCTAAAATCTTTTCTAATGCTGCCTCCATTGTGTTATGTCGCACTCCTGACACCAATTGTGGCTTTGTGGGCTCGTGAAATGAAAAGTCCAATTTCACCACTCAAAAATGTTCTTTATTTCCACCGACTTACAGTTAAACTCTTGCCAATTACACAGAATTACGTACTGCACACAATTACAATTCACCAGTTCGTCCGTTAAAGTTACACTTGCACTCGCGATTACGTAAACTCCGATGCACATACACAGTCTTCTCGTCCTTACACTAGCACTGAACTCTTACGCTGATTGCCAAGAACTCTGACTGACTCCTCTTGCCCGACGTGCTGCTTATATAGGATCCGCTTGCCGATCTGGAAGGTTCTCAATTAGAGGAAATATCCCGTAAGTTCGAGAACACAGGTGGAACAGAAAGAGACGGCTCAGTGATGTTTTTTGTCCCATCCATCCCTTCTTAACGCTATAAGACAAACGAGGGGGCGGGGCGAACGCCGACCCTTCTCCTGCTTGCCCACTCTATAGGGTGTTCCGACGCTCGGGTGACAGTATGAATGAGTACATATGAATTATCCATGTTGCCAGATCTAATGCTTGTTGCAGTAACTACAATGATAGGTATTATGTATGGGTGAGTTATGCGACAACACTTGTGCATTTTAAACAAACCTAGCATACTTGTCATACTCGGAAGGCAAGCATAAACATTCTGCAGACAGCAAAAGTGATTACGTTACACATTCCTCTACCTTGCCTTCTTGTAAGGGCAGACAGTAAATGTGCACATTATAAAACACACCATATACATTATGTGTGGTGTTTGGGCCTGTTATTCCTTTAGGCCATTATTTAAAACTCAAAAAATCCTTACTCTTACTGATGGATGTACATATCCTCTTTTGCATATCTTGATATATGTTATAATTATTATAATTATAATTTCACAACAAACCTTACTGTGCATGAGCTCAGTATGAGGTCTGCAGGTGAAATGCATAGACCAGCAAATAGCTGAAATATAATAATGATTTTGTTAACAATAGTATCAACTGCAAGGATCACATCAGCACTGCTACTTCTTCAATGTTCTAGGGGTTAATTGTGACTGTGGTTCTTTGCAAGGCAGATAATCTTTCTCTCTTTCAATCACAGCTAGACTGTTTATTGCGAGATGTTCCCAAATGAGCTCTAATGGATTGTCATGATTGGTGATAATTTGATATGGAGTACTTGGCAATACATTGACACAACTGAAGATTTCAGGGTTGCACAGTTAGCAAAAACATCTAAGCCATACTTTTCTAAAAACTTTAATCTTACTTGGGAAACACATCTTATACACATCACTAAAGGTCGTAGAGATGTGCACTTGCATGTGATACAAGTTAGCTGAACACAAGAGTATAAATGACATCAGATGTACAGTACAACCAACAAATGTGCATATGTCAAAAACAATTTAAAGTAGTACTCTGCAAATTAGTGAAGCATTGCTTTTAAAATGTATGCAGATGCAAGGTTAAGGCATAGTATGATGCGACTGTTTTATTCCCTCTCACTGTTAAGCAGTTGTCATGCTCAGGCTGTACCAACCTCCAGCTGCTTACATGTGCAAGCAATAACAGTACACTTCGTGTGCAGTATACCTATGGAAAAACACACATGCCTCCAGCCTTTACACATCACCATTAGAGCTCATGGGCAATATGACTAGATTAGATTGCATTAGGCTGATTTGTGATCAATAAGTTCATTAGTAGCCACAAAGACCTGTGAATATTGAACACTTCAAAGAAGTGTACAGCGTAATAGTATATATACTGGAAAATTGAACA